>VZRI01011404.1:119420-185087 GCA_013397515.1 Upupa epops
GGAGAAACTTGGAGTCACTGGAAGAAAAGCGCTCTGGGTTGCCTCTGCGGAGGGTTTGGGCTGGCTCACAGGTTCACTGTGCTTTCCTTGAAGTTCTGTTCCCTCTGCCACAGAGATGCTCATTTCACAAGGATGAGGCTTTCTTTATCGGATGTTATAATGCTGCCAGCACTGCAGACTGAAGGTTTAATCCCAACCACACTGCATTAGAGTCAGGCAGCGCTAGATCCAGAGGCTATTTCTTGCCTTCAGGTGTAGCTCTGTTTAACCTCCGGGTCAGAGTGTCGAGAGGTATTTTCTATTGATTTGCACCTGTTAACCAGCAGGGCCATCACATCGAACAAGCTGAGGCCTGAACGAATTGTCAGCTGAGCAGACAGCCCTGAGGTACTGACATAGAATCATTAGGGATCAGAAGGGACCTCGAACGATCATCATGTTTGCACAGGTCTTGAAAGCCACGGCAGGGAGAAGACTACTGTGATTACTACAGGAGCTACATTTCCTTCTCCCGTTGCTAACAGCTGATTTCAGTGCTACAATCTCATTCCCAAAGCAGAACCTGGCTCCTTAGGCATGAGCAAGGTGACTAATGCTGCATATGACACACACAGTCCCTGCCAAAAATGCTGAGGATCTCGACAAGACAGTCACAGAGCAGACAGTGCGGAACATGACGAAGGAGCTGGCTGGAGGGACAATTATCTATCAATTATTATAATACCTATTCTAATAATCTGCTATAATTGCCCGAGAGGCCGTTACCTGTTTGACGACACAGCGAGCATTGGTTCTCTGGTCAAAAAATAAGTTAGTGACAAGAGTCTCCTCGCTGTCTTGCTTGGCTTGTAATGCCAGCGGCACCTATGCGGCGGCTGGCTCTAATAAAGCCATCTGGATTTTTATGACTAAAATGCAGGAGGGGAGGGCAACAGCTTGTCTGTGGGGTGACCTCAATTCGCTGAGCTGCAAGGGCAGTTTTTTAGACTCCCCTTTTATAAATGCTGCAATTATCTTCTATACATAATTCCAGTTACAATTCTGATTGGAAAATGGAGCTGCTTAGGGGAGCTTACAAGATGACATCTGTTCAACAACAGACAGCTGTGCCAGAACAGCAAACCAGAGCTTCCTGAGGCAGGGTGATCAAGTGAGATGTATGCACAGGCCCACATCTGTACGGACTGCCAGGGATCAATGTTGTTTCTTCTTCCAGCAGAAGCTGACTGTAACCCAGACCAAGATCACCTGTACTCTCTCGCTCCTCTCAAAAGGCATCCCAACTGCAGTCGTTAAGGAATGCTTTTAAAAAACCTTTGAGAAGAAAGTTCCTCGACTGTGATGTCCACAATCCTTTAAACACAATTATTTCCACAGGTAGCCATCTCTTCCCAGAGCAGAGAAGCAGCAACGGGCTTTTACAACTAGTTTTCTAGTATATTTAGCTGAGTCATTGGACATTTCATGCCCTTTAGCTAGTGGATAACTAATGGATTAGGAGATTTCTCCATTAATCCACCTTCATCCTACTCTGTCAGCTTGCACCTGCAGTCATATTAGGTTGGAAGAGAGCTTTAAGAGCATCAGCTCCAACCATTAAGCCAGCACTGCCAAGTCCACCATTAAATTGTGTCCGTCAGCACCTCATCTATGTGTCTTCTAAGCATCTCCAGGGTTGGTGGCTCTGCCACTTCCCCAGGCAGCCTGTTCCAATGAACATGAACCCTTTCAATGAAGAATGTTTTCCTAGCGTTCTATTACCTTCCCTGTTCTATTACCATGTGCACTACAAGTGGCTTTAATCAGGACCAGACCCTACTGTACTGGACTCTCTGTGAATCTCTACAAACAACAATTCAGGAAGAATTTACAAGCTCTGGTGGTCTGGTTGGCAAATACAAGCCCTCTGTCTACAAAAGTGAGCACATCCCCTTCCCTGACACCTAACCACTCCTGCCAGTACTAGTCCTTCCAGATTTTGTGTCAGGATCTCCTGCAAAACCAAGTGCAGGAGAGCCTGAGAAGATCGTGTCTCTCTGAATCTTACCAATGCTAAAAGCCTGGGGAAGATTATTTGTGGACCTGAACATCAGCTGAGTTAGATGTCAGCCAGCAGATTCACTGAACTTTTGGGCTGGACCATTGCCCGGCTGCCCGCAAGGAGCTGGTTATTATATTGTCCTTAGCTCAGCCTCAAGAGTTGGGAGTGGAGGCGATTAGACATGTGAGCCATGGTTTGGGAGACATACTTGCTGGCTGCCAAGGGACGTGCAGACAATCACGTAAAGCAGGACTGCACACACTCACCCAGCACTGCTGTTGCAGGAGGAGTGAACCTCCTTTTGCAGCAGCCCTGACTCAGAGCAGCATTTGCATAGCCCCAACCAACAGAAAATAAAAAAGGGACCAGGAGCTGAAGAAGGGTGGGATGATTAGGGAGCATCCAAGAAGAAGAAAGGCATATTTCAAACTGGGTGAGGCTTTCCTAGCCTGGGACGTGCTGCTATGCACCTGGAAATGTCCTGGCACAGCCCCGGCACAGCCCACTCTCCACCCCACATGTGATATTCCCAAGCAGGCTGATACAAGCAGACAGGGGCTGTGGGATCTGGCTTTACCTTGCGTGGGTGAGGTGAGCCTTTTGGAAGCCGTGTTTCAGCAGGAGGGAATTCTGCACGTCACGGCAGTTATCTACACACATCTTTTTACACATTAAACTCAAAGATGGATGTTTAATTTCCTCTTACCTTGGTTCCCAGGGGTTAGACATGATAAGGCTGTTCACTTCAGAGACTTTCTGTTAAAGGCATAATTGCTGGAACCCCAAGAGGGTTGAAATAAGAGACTGTATTATTTTCTCACACCCACACGAGCACATTTTACCAACTGAAATACCGATCATTCCCCTTAATTAAGAGAACCTGCAAAAAGCAGGTTACAACTGAGGGTACACACCGAGAGAGGGTTGAAAACAGCCCCTCGTGGAGGCACAAATAAAGGGCCCAGTACTTGTAAAGGCAGCTCATTTGTTTAACAATGAGGTCTAGATAATAGGGAGCACTGGTGGATATTCTTTTCTCCCTGGACATATGCCCAGCTCCAGCAGCATGCAAGTGAAGGTTGCTTATGTTGAAGGAATTCACGAGGTGCAGTGAAACCTGGTTTGTTTCTGTTCCTAAACAAGGGGACCAACACCCCTTTTCAGCTGGAAATCTCATCACCACTGGTGCCTTTGGAAGGAAGGGTCACAACCTGCCCTCACAGGGAATGGAAGGGAGAAAAAGCATACTGAGGAAGAAGCAAACTCCTGTGCAGAGGGCATCCAAGGAGTTCTTTGATACCACTGCTGCCTTAATAGGTCTGAATGCAGGTGTCTGCCCCAGGGTGTCCCCACCTATAGTCTAGCGTGTCCCATGATGAAGCACCTGCAACCTGGCCAAGCTAGCGTGGTGTCTGGGGATGCAGGGATTGCTGAGCAGCTGGGAAGGCTAAGGGACACCTGTAGAAGACCAGACTAGGTCCACCTGCCTCTTTGTGTACTTCTTGCCTGGGTAGTAGGGGGCCACTTGCTAGAACCCCTTATAGCCAGGGAAAAGGAGGCTTGTGGAGTTCCTCAAGCCTATGGTCACTGTCAGAAAGCACACAGATCACAGAATCCCAGAGTTATTGAGACTGGAAAAGACCTCTGAGCTCATCCAGCCCAGCTCATGACCTAACATCACCACAGTCACCCAGACCATGGCCCTAAGTGCCACGTCCAGTCTTTTCTTAAACATCTCCAGGGATGGGGACTCCACCACCTCGCTGGGCAGACCGTTCCAATGTCTAACCACACTTTCCATGAGGAAGTGCTTCCGAACCTAACCTACCCCTCCCCTGGCACACCTTCAGGCCCTGCCCTCTCATCCTATCACTAGTTGCCTGGCAGAAGAGCCCAACCCCCACCTGTCAATAATTTCCCTTCAGGGGCTAAACAACCACAGCTCCCTCAGCCTCTTATCATAAAACTTTCCCTCTAGTCCCTTCACCAGCCTCATTGCTCTCTCCTGGCCCCGCTCCAGTACCCCAATCTCTTCCTTAAAACGAGGGGCCCAGGAGAAGCAGACCTCTGAGCTGCGTTTGGTTTCACTGCTGCAGCAGTTTGCACAAGGTTGACTGGGTCAGGACTGGGTGCTGTATAGGTATATAGGTGCATATAAAGGTACCATATGGGGCTTTCAGTGAGTCTCCTCAGCATTTTAGATCTCCTCCAGATACACCAGATACTCCAGACCACAGTCCTTCCAAAATCATCATCATCCAGTTGCCGTGGTGTGAGGGCTGCGGGGTCAGACAGCTTTCATAGCACTCCTGACAAAAGCATGCATAGAACAAATGTGAGAAGAGGGTTGTTTATGCTATCCTAGAGACCTTAACATGCTAGTAACTGCAACCTGGCAGCTCCGCAGCCTCCCAGACCTCCTGTGAGATACTGACGTGTTCTGTTATGGTTTTGTTTTGCAGACGGCTTTCTCAAGATCCACTTACATATCCACGCTGGACCAGACAACAGAGGTTTGATTGTTCCCACATTCTCCTTTCTGCTCTAGGCCATGGACACACACTCTTCCCCCCGCCAGTTTAAGTAAGTTAGTTTTATTTCCTAATGTTAATGCAATCGTTGCTGTAAGGGAATTTTGCAACTGGGTATTGATTTGTTTAGAAGAAATAGGACAGGTCATGTCTGGTTTTCATGCATCTCATCTTCCCTGTTGTTCCAGCAGAGATGGAGGATCTCCTCTTTCTCTGTCTGACCCCACTTGCAACAAGACCTTCGCTCCATTGTGATAATCTTCCACATTTTTAGGCTTTGATGGTCTCCTCCCTTTCTGTGGGTGGCAGAACTACCCCTCTCTATTCTTTCTCTGTCCCTTTCCTTCCTTCTTTCCCTTTTTGAGATCTTTGTGAAGAATTTTGGCTGAAGATTTCTACAAGGAACTCAAAGTGAACACAAAACTGCAGGAAATACCTAATAAAACATCTTAAGATTGAAACCTTAAGATTCAGACTCATTTAAGTGATGGAACTAACACGAATAGTGCAGCCCAGTGCCCTGAAGCAGCACTGCCAGGAATTAGAAATAAGGATTTAGAGCCAAAATGCCAGGTCAGTGTGAAAAATCACCAGTGATTCCAGCTCAAGCCATCACTATTTCCATGCACATTAGTGGACTTGTCTGGGTCTGATCACTCAGCACATCAGGTGCCTAATTTTCCTCGGGAAGGTGAAGCAGGCAGTGTGACAGTTCATCCTGGCACCTTATCATTCTCATCCTGTAGTCAGCGTTTGCTCTGATATTTTTTTTACATAGTACAGTCCTGTCCATCAGACTTTGCTGTTTGTCATGTAGGTACTTATTAACCAGGCAAAGCTAATAATTTGGACATCAGTGGCTTGGTTTCTTATCTTGACCATGTATTGTGATCACATTGCATACGGATGCAGGGACACAGCCCCGAAGTTGAACTTGCTGTCTGGAAAAAACCACTCCCATTTACAGGCAACGTGCCTGCGGGTCTCGCTGCTGATGCACATTTACACCCTCACAATTTCTACACACGAGGATAAAAATATCTGCTGTTGCTTCATTTTTAAAAGTACAGGTGCTACCAAAAAGCCTCATCAGGAGCCACAGAGCAGTGAGCGTCGGTCTGAAAGGCAGCCTTGGTTGGTTCATGTGTGTCTGTGTCGATGTAAAATATAGATTTAAAAACAGGGCTGTGCCTGTGGAATTGTGGTAGCAGATAGTCTACACCATCAAAGCACGTGTTCATTGGGAATACTCAAGTCTCTCCCAGCCTCCATCAGAATGATACAATCTGACATCCTGGGCCAAGACTATGGCTTCTTCTTCACAAGGTCCCATACTCCACCATGCATGCAGCACCATTCTTTTACCCCATGTGTCAAGCTAGTGGATCCTGTAATCAAGTCATTGGCTGCTCCAGGGAGTCATACCTGGCTATTCAGGTAGACAGTCACATGCAAGTCATCTCCTTGAGAAGGGAGAGACTGTGGCAGTATGCTGCAGGTGAGATCTACCTCTCTTCCGACTAAGCCAATTGCATGTCAGCCCTTCACACACGCTTTACCATATGGCTCTTGTGTTCCACAGGACACCATGAATCCTTTGACAGCTTCCATCAAACTCCTTCTGCATGATCACTGAGGTGAAAAACCCCTCAGATTATGGGGGACAGCTACAGAAAATGGGGAAGTGGGAGGGGGCTGAAAGCTCTGGAGAAAGATGGAGAGGGCACCAGAGAGGGGAGCCAAGCACAGCACCCCAGACAACATCCAGTGCTGGAAGGCGAACAGAGATGTTTTACTTGGACTCATGAGTGGAAGTAGATCCGTGGCTGCTGCAAACAGTTTCCCTCCTGATGGCATTGATGTTCAGCTCAGCCATGGCAGGCAAGAGGCCGCTGAGTAGGTCGTGAGTAAACAGAATCATCCTGCCTCTCTGATTCTTTATCAAGCTCTTCTTGCCACATTGCCATTAAGACTGGCAAGGCTTTGGCAAGCGTGTGTTAAGGAGAACACAGCTGGTGCTCTGAGTGGTAACAAGAGCTGCTAGAGCACTGCAAACCTGCTGCCATGCAGAAAACTTCCCCCTGAGGGAGGGGGGATCCTGGTTGTCCTCCTGCTCTTATTCCATCCTTCCCTCGGGGCCGGTTCCTGGAAAGGGATCACATGTGTGTGGAGGTGATATTGTCAGTAAAGCTGACTGCATTTTTTTTCCAGTGAAGAGGTTCCATAAAACATCTCCCTTTCCCCCCCTCTTCCATAATTTTCAGTGTGTTTGGTCTTCTGAAATAGTTCATCTTCAATTCTGGAATCCCAAAGAATGGCTTTGATAACATTACTAAAACAAATCGAATCCAAGATACAGTTAAAGTCTGGGACCACATTTACTCACCAGGGTTGTCTTGTGTCTGTCCTACAACAGCACATTTACGATCAGCCTGAGGATATCTCTGAAGGTTGGAACTGGCAGCCCACTTGAACTCTTTCACAGCTGATTACAGCAGTGCTGCTGAAGCAGGATGGTGAGGTCTAAGCTAACAAAGCTCATCTGAGCAAAGAAAAGCCTGAAGAGCAGTGTGACACAGTCTGCTGTTTATTACCAGTGCTGTTAAGCTGGTCAAGCAAACAGGTTGGGTTTATGTGATGGATGCGATGAAGACAGTAGGTCCCACCAGTTTCTCAACCAGAGGGGAGGGAGCTGACTCCTGCTGGCAGGTTGAATCTGTGCAATCCTTGCACAACCACCCATCTTTAACCACCATCAAAGAGGGGCATAAATTAGTCCAAAATGTGGTGTCTATGCAGAAGGAATAATAACACAAAGACTACAGATGTTGACTTTGGGTTTCAGACACCACGGGGAAAGTCCTAGCGTCAAAGAGAGATGCAGAGTCCGATCAATATCCTTTCAATCACTGCGCCAGGGGAGTAAAAACAATCCATGGCATTTGCTAAATGATGTGTGCAACAGGACACGAAGCATTATGAGCTATTGGCTTGTATATTTTTTAAAGCTCTCAATGTTTGAACTTTATCCAGCGATCAGCTGGGAGACCAACCTCAGCCAAGCAGTCACTGACCAGCACTGCCCAGCAAACCAGCTCCTGCACAGCCATCTCATCACTTGGAAGCGCTCGCTGAGATCTGTTTGTTACATGGAGCATCGACACGAAAGCCTGTTTCTTTTGGGTTTTGCTCCTCACACTGTTTATAAGGAAGATTAAGGAAAGGATATTGTTTTAGCCAGGCCACAGGAAATTTGAGCTGCTTATTTCTATCACAGTCCTCTCTACACTTCTGCAATTATTGTTGCTGGCAAAATGTGACTTAACATTTCTTTTCATGAAAGAAGCAACAAAAAACCCCTCTTGCTCTTCATTTTTTAATTTGGAAGGTATCACACACCCATTATTCCATCCTACCAGAGTGCTGCATGCTGAGTGTCCATGGTGAAGAAGAACTGTAGCATATCGGATGTCAGGCAGACAGTGAACTTCGAGTTCCTTGGACTGTTTTTCCTCTTCAAAACACAAAGCTGTTTTGTGATACATGGGGATGGTGAGTCTCACACATCCAGGAAAGGTCTCACTGACAGGAAAGCAGGAAACAAGGCCCCCCATTTTTAAAAAGGGAGGCCATTGCCTTTGTGCCTGGCAAGATCACGGAGCAGATTCTCCTGGAAGCTATGCTTTGCCGGTGTCATGGCCAGCAGGATGGAGTGCGCTCTCAGCGAGTTTGCTGCTCACACCAAGCCCTGTGGTGCAGCTCCACAAGCTGGAGAGATGGACTCTCATTCAGAGGGGCTGGACGGGTGTCTGTTCCAACCTCATGAAGATCAACGAGGCCTGAGTCGGTGCAGCCCTCGGGTATCCACACAGGCTGGGGGATTAGTGGATTGAAAGCAACTCTGAGGAGAAGGACTTGGGAGTCCTGGTGGGTGAGAAGCTGAATATGAGCCAGCACGCGCAATTGCAGCTCAGAAGGCAAAATGCATCCCGGGCTGTAGCCAAAGAAGTGTGGCCAGCAGGTCGAGGGAGATGAATCTCCCCCTCTGCCCTCATGAGACCCCCCCTGGAGTCATTGTGCCCAGCTCTGGAGTCCTCACTGAACCAGATTCCTAAAAGGACTTTCTCCTTAGACTGTAGTAGATAAAGCAGCTGAATAGCAGACCAGAGACTACCAACCCAATGAATCACAATGCCAAGCTCTCTCTGTTTTAATGTTAATTAATTACTGCATGTACAGTGCTACTGATTAAACGTAATTGCAGCAGTCGTACAAGGGAATATACTACAGACTGCTAATTAAAATCCTCTTGGGGCAGAGGTGAACTCTTCTGAAGAAAACAGGGCCACACAATTAATTTCAACTGTGTCTGCCCAGCTTTTTAGGCTGCTGCTGAGACTAAGCGAGAGCAAAGAGACACTTCAAGGTGATTGTTTCTGCGTTTATTAAGGAACTCAAACAGCAGAGAAAGAAAAGGGAGCAAAGAGCACAACAGAGACGCAAGAAGTAGAAAGGAGTGAACCAACCCTAGGGAGCTGCAATGTGAAAAACATGTCTCAGGGTAAAGTAACCATGAAGAGGCCAGCGACACCAGTCAGGCAGGTTCTGTACAACCTGCTGGTGTATGACTTTTTCCTGCATGGCCCAGCTCCACAGCTGAAAAAGCTGCCCATGAGGTGGGTATTGAGGCTGAGATTTGAAACTATGCTCAGAATCATAGAATCACCAGGGATTGGAAGGGACCTGGAAAGATCATCCAGTCTAATCCCCCTGCCACAGCAGGATCACCCAGACCAGGTCCAGGAGGGTTTCAAATGGCAACAGAGAAGGAGACTCCACAACTCCCCCAGGCAGCCCCCTCCAGCACCCCATCACCTCCTCTAGGAAGAAGTTATAGGGTTGGAAGGGACCACAGGATCATTCAGTTCCAACCCCCTGCCATGGGCAGGGACACCCCACCCTAGAGCAGGCTGGCCAGAGCCTCATCCAGCCTGGCCTTAAACACCTCCAGGGATGGGGCCCCAACCACCTCCCTGGGCAACCCAGTCCAGGCTCTCCCCACTCTCATGGTGAAGAATTTCCTCCTCACATCAAGTCTAAATCTCCCCATCTCCAGCTTTNGTGGGGTCTCACCAGAGCAGAGCAGAGGGGGAGAATCACCTCCCTCGACCCAAGCCTCCATACAGAGACCATGCAGAGACACTGCGCCTCTCCCAAGAAGAAATTAAACAGGACAGTGGAGAGCATGAAGGTGCCTTCAGACACAGAAGAATGATTTTGAGAATCTCTTGGCACTTGGAATGTTGCTTCCTGTTTGCTTTTTAATCAATGAATTGAAAGAACATCTTCACTTTTAAAAATACCACCAGCCACCCTCAGTTGTGATTGCCCAATCCTGAGGGCAGGTTTTTACTGTCCATGAAATAAACAGCTTTACTAACTATAAACTCTCCCAGTACAAAACAGTCCCAAGAACGAGCTGTTTGTGGCAGCCCTCTGGTCAGGTGAATCTATTTAATGAATAACAGCTATAAATATAAACTCAGCAAAATTTGAAGTCAGGGAAAAGGGCTCAGACCTTCACAGGGCAGCGGGGGAGCTGCAGTGTTGACAACTGAGTACACGCAGTCGGATGTTTTTCCCGGGTACTGCTGAGCCAGCTGAGCTGCAGTGGGGCAAAGGAGAGCGACTGGGCACCGTCTCTTTTGGATCGGATTTTGGGTGGTTTAAAAGTGGAACAGGTCTCTGCTGAGAGGCTTGTTGGGAACGGCATGGCCAGTAGAACTGGGAAAGAGGTTTTTACCCCTGTTCCCAGCACTGGTAAGGCCATACTTCAAATGCTGTGTTCACTCTGGGGCCCCGAAATACAGAAAGGACACTGAGGTGCTGAAGCAGATCTAAGGAAGGGCAATGAAGCTGGTGAAGGGTCTGGAGCACAAGTCCTGTGAGAGGCAGCTGAAGGAACTGGGGTTTAATCTAGAGAAAAGGAGGCTGAGGGAAGATCTGGTTGCTGTCTACATCTGTCTGAAAGGAGGTTGGAAGGAGAAAGGGGCCAACCTCTTCTCCATGATGGCAAGCAATAGGACCAGAGGAAATTGTTATAAGCTGCACCACAAGAGGTTTGGGTTGGGTGTTAGGAAGGATTTCTTCAGTGAAAGAGTTGTTGGACATTGGAACAGGCTGTTCAGGGCAGTGGTGGAGTCACCATTCCTGGAAGTACGTAAAGAACACACAGATGTGGTACGTAGAGGCATGCTTTACAAGCTCCGTGGCAGTGCTGCATTAGTGGTTGGAATTGATGTCTTTTGCAGCCAAAGAGAGAGGTTCTGCTATTGTGTGATTTGCAGGCAATGAGGAAACACCTATGTAACATCCCATCCTTACAGGCTGAATCATTTCCCCCATTGATTACAGAGGAAGACTACAAGATTAGTTGCATTAGGTATCACACATCCAAGTAGGAGTAATTAGGTAATTAGAGTCTTTCTAGGAACTACAGGGATAGATAATCTGAACTCCTTTTATGAGAGCAGATATGGTAGTGTGACCTAGCAGCTAGCTTGTAAAAGGCGTGTGGAAAGCCTTTGCCTACTCAACCTTCAAAAGCCATGCAGAATTATTGAGGCTGGAAAAGACCTGTGAGATCAAGCCCAGCCTATGACCAATGTCTAAGCATCCCATGGATGAGAACAGAGTGGAGCCCTCCAGATCCCAGTCTGCATGTCTCTGGTGAAGAATCAAACTGGACCAGCTAAAGGGTGCCATTCTTCAGCATTTCTGTTGTAACTGGGAGAGTAGCTGGGACTGAGAGGCATGACCTCAGTCTAAATTAAAAATCACTGCACAGGAAAAAGTAGATGAGCTTCTCAGTATTGACCATGGGCTAGAAGATTCCATTTAGTTGCCATGGAGCTGCATCAGCTCATACCTACGTGTGCCCCCAAGAACCAAGCTCATGTGCCCTACTGGGCTCATGACAGCTGCAAGGCCAGGTGCTGTATGTCCCAGATGTGAAGGGTGGATAAGTTTTTGATCCAGTGTCTCTCAACTGGGGTCTGTTTGGGAAATCTTCTGCCATGGTCATGTTGAGATCAGTGTCTAGAATTAAGCCGTTGAGAGCCTTTCAAAGGCCTTTCTCCATTCCTCCTTTCTGCAGGGAGAGCAGAATTCCCTTCCCCTCCCACTCTCTCCCTATGGTATTTGCACGGATGCTTGAGATGAACCATCCATGCTTCATCAGCATTGAAGTTTTGTTCAGTGCTATTCCTATAAAAATACACTCAGCTACTTATAAACCCAATAAAGCTTTCACCTGGACAAAGTCAGATTAAGACAGTGCTGCATCTTACCTCAGATTGTAAAGAGACAAGAACTTCCTCAATACTTGTGAAAGATTAATGAGAAGAGTCAAATCAAAGCACATGAATTCAAATAGACAAATTCAAATTTAAGGTGGACAGGAGCAGAAAGCTTGCATCTACATGGAATTGTTTTGACTCCTTATTTCGACAGAGAAATCTCTACATCAGGGAAAACTTCCTTACTTTTTAATTCCTTAATCTGAATGCACTTGAAAACTTCTCATGGCCCAGACATGTGGACTGAAGAAAATTTGGTTCAAACTAGACTTTGAAGCTTGAACGTTCATTCCCAGAGCAGAAATTCATGAGTGCCATCCCTGCCTGCAGCTGTTGCTTAAATTGCTGATCCAATCCAATCTGGTCCCACCCTACCCAATAAAGGAACTATGGGCTAGAAACAGGTGAGTCTCTAAAACCAAACAAACCCACTTTCTCCTCTTGAAGTCCTTAAACTTAGTAGACTTTGCAGATTTCATTCCTTGGTGACTGAAGGCACCCCAGAAAGCACCAGTTGGGGTGGCATGTCTGCTCTGGATCAGGTGTTATGGCTGAGGCCATGTCTGCCAGCCTTCCCCTTCCAGATTCGTGTACTCCTGGGTCATTTCCTCCTGTGTCCCATGTGCCTGTCCGGAGGTGGCCAGGCTGGACCAGCACTTACATTCTTCCTAAATCCACTAGGCTGCAGAAGCTCAGCACAGGTTTGCCTGCAGGACCCAGTCCATTAGGCACTCTCGGAGCAGCAACTCTCCCAACAGATGCAGTCAGGGAAACTTTAATTGTCATCTACATTTTAACCACAATGCTGAATGAACCCTTTTGTTACAGTGCTGTCAACACACAGTTAGATCTGATCCTGGCACTCAGAGAGGACTGAGGAGCCCCCATGTATTGGGCAAATGCTTGAGTCATGGAGTGTTTTGTAAAAGGTGGACACCAAGAGCATCAGTAATTGCTTTTTAAGAAGTAGTGGTTAATACTGTGAATGTGAGAGGAGCCTGATTCATACAGGATGATAAAGGTCTTGCCTGGCACACACAGTGGGGCAGGATTGTTGTGGGACTGAGCTGGTGCCCAATACATGTTTCAAGTCTGTATGTGAACATGGAGAAATAAGTACCTGGTTGCTTGGGCACAGCAGCTGAGTGCATGTGCAGAAGCTATCTGTGAGCTGGTCAGCTGGGTGATGCTCAAGGAGTATTGAACATCTGCAGTTCAAGTCCTGGTTTATTTGCCTTGATCTTTTTTTTGCCAGAGGGTCCTGAAGAAAATGCACGTGCAGTTTTAGTCCAGACCTAAAAGGACAGTATGGCAGAGCTTAAGGCTGGAATTGACTGCCCAGAATGTGCAAAAACATTTCATCTGAGTGTTTGAGAGCTGCACGAAACACAGAGGGTAAACAATTTACACTGGAAGATTAAGACGACCCAAGGCTTCAATAAATGCCTGACAAGATTAGATTCGATTGTTCTTTCCGAAGGTCAAGCTGCTCTTTGTTGTGGCAAATGTTTTTAACCATATTACTCTCCTTAGTGATGTATTTTATGCACTCTTTCCAGGCACTGCAGCCAAGCCCAGGTCATCCTTTACTATTATATCATGAATGGATGCCTCCTTGTTTGACCAGCGAATGACCTCGTGTTCCTTCCCAAACAAGCACGAGGTTCTCCCCTCTGGGACAAGAGCATTTACTATTACAGTGTCTTAAAAATACTGCTGTCATGGCCTTATTTACATAGGGGTGCAGGCCAAGGGTGTGAGCAGGTATACGTGTGTATGCATCTGCACGCACACAAGACAACTCCTGAAATTCAGTGCCTTGGCTCACAAAACCTTCTGGATCTGTTTACATTCCTGAGGCAAATTCCTTAATATATCTGTAGTTAAACTGTTCCACAGCCCTTAAAAGCACGGCCTTGGTATGCTACCCATCTTCCCTGCACAGGGAGTCACTGGGAACATTCAGTGCCCGCGGAAGATGAGCATGTCCCTGACACAAACACAGCAGCAACGTGTTAACACCCTCTGCTAATGCTATTTAATCCCGAGGATCATCTATTGGATTTTCTGCATATTGTCTTAATATAGCACGGGAAGAGGAAATTGCTTGGATTGGAGACTGGAGAGCAGAGCAGGAGGAGGGAAAGGAGTGGGAAGTGTTTAAAATAACTTCAGTAATGCCCACAGCGCTGGTGAGGGACTCCCACTGGCACCCACTGCTGCTCTGCTGAGTGTTTGAATTGAACAAGATTGGTCTCAAGGTGTCAGACAATTTGTAGTGCTGTGGGTTGGGCAGGGCTCATTCAGGATCGATGTAAGAAGCAGTTGCTCTCCTGAATGAGCATGGATGTGAGGGTTCCATCACCAGGAGTCAAGGCAGCACCATTCCCAGTGACCATTCAAGGCCAGAGGTATTTGGGGAAATATAAAGGTTTGGGAAATAGCAACTGACCTTGCTTACGCATCCCGTTTTCTCCCAGCATCCTGGGATGGGTTTGCCAACCAGGACTGGGAAGTCCCATGAGGACCATTCTGCACGATGGGGACCCTGTTGTGTGCAGGGCAGGACACAGATGCTTATGAGATGTTCTGTCTCTGCTGCATGAAAGAAAAACAAAGGTATGAAAGAGATGAAGGAGTGGATCTACAGCTTCTAACACAATGGCTCATAG
The DNA here is from genome assembly GCA_013397515.1 of Upupa epops. Taxonomy (NCBI): domain Eukaryota; kingdom Metazoa; phylum Chordata; class Aves; order Bucerotiformes; family Upupidae; genus Upupa; species Upupa epops. The sequence continues at coordinate 134,023 of VZRI01011404.1, forward strand.
AAAACACAATATACAGATGCTTTGGGGCAGAGTATTGAGCTGGAATTTTCTCCTCTGGAGACGTTCCAGACCCGCCTGGATTTGTTCTGGTGTCACTTGGTCTGGGTGATCCTGCTGTGGCAGGGGGATTGGACTGGATGATCTTTCAACGTCCCTCCTGATCTCTAATGATTCTGTGATTCTATGAAATGCAAAAAGGGGTCTGTACACCCTCTTTTCTGACTCGTACTTTGATATGTAGGGCCAGCTCTGAGGAAAGCCTTGTTTCACCATCAGTTAGAGCCATTTGCTCTAACCTCCCCAGCAAAGCCAGTAGCAACATGCTGCAACCCCTCAACAAATCCATGTGTACATCGCTTTGATTTTCCAAAATACAGATCCTATCAAGTGAGCCAGCTATGCAAGAGATGTTAAATAGTCAGGTACTGCTGCAAATTATCTTCTTCAGTTCACCAGGCTAGTGTTGGAGAAAGTGATGTTCACTGAGATGGTGAGTCAGGGAAGTTTATGCAACAAGGCCTTTACGTAACACCTCGCCTGGTTATTTGAAAGTAAGGTAAAGAAATGAAGCAACCCCTTCAGCATCATGGAAGTATATGCTTGTTTGGGGAGCAGTGTCTACTGATTTCCCAGTGAGGGTGATGGGGTACTGCAGGGGGCTGCCTAGGGAGTTTGTGGGATCTCCTTCTCTGGAGATGTTTGAAACCCATCTGAACCTCGTCCAGGTGATCCTGCTGTGGCAGGGGGATTGGACTGGATGATCTTTCCAGGTTGCTTCCAATCCATAATGTTCTATTCCATGACTTTGTCTGGATGTTCCTGCTGTGGTAGGGGGATTGGACTAGATGATCTTTCGAGGTGCCTTCCAATCCCTAATGACTCTATGACTCTATGATTCTATGCACATCTCCAAAATTAAAGCTGCCATGGTCATACAGGCTAGAAGACAACCTACTGTGCCTGCCGCTGCCCAGGAGATGCCGTTTACTAGCATGGTTGGACTCACTTTCTGGCATGTGCTTATCCAGAGCAGTCATGTGCTTGAGCAAAGATCAGTGGTGATTTGTCATGTCTGCTGAAATCCCCCTGAAAATCAGTTATTGATTAAAATCTCGTTATCATTTGCAATAGATTACTGTGCAAAATGAGCTGTTGGTCACACACCATGTGATTTTTGCATATGGCAAAGCTGGGCAGAGCCCATCCTGAGCTGAAGCACTGCTGCTCTGCACTTTGCTGTAGAGCTCAGCAGGAACCTACAAGAATTAAAACTAGAAGCATGGATTTTTGACTTCAGGTAAGAAAATCTATTCAGCAATGCGTAGTTACTACTGAGCTGTCTGTGCACATCTGCCGTCCTGCCCCTCGGTCACTGGGAAGAGTGTTTTGTCTCTCTTTTATGTATTATTAGTGACCATAACAGTGACTGGCTGCATTGGGCTGTGTGCAAGGAGCACATCATCAGCGCTGAAACACCCGTGGTTGTGCAACTGCAACTCTGAGAGGGATAAACAAGACAGCAGAAAAACAAGGCTTAGGAGGGGTTTAAAATGCCACCACTCGGCTGCCCATGCTGAAGCCTGGACTTGCCACCCCAGGACCTGAGCTCGGAAGGGACGAGTGAGGAAACAAGGTCAGATGGACTTCAATATGAGCAGAAGCCAGGTTCACCTCAGTCAGAGCCCCTGTCACAACACAGGATAAATTTCAGCCTGTAGTTCAAAGCCTGCCCCCACTTACCTAACCAAACTGCCCAACAGCACCATTCACCGGGGCAGCACTGCCTCCAAGCGCTCCACCAGCCTCTCCAAACTGACCAAAGATGACCCTTCCTGAAGGACACTAGTGTTTTGAAACCTCAGGCAGCTGCTCAGTCTGCCCGCTGACCTCTCTGTTGGAAGCAGACCCACATTTATTGATTCCGTGCACCCAGACCCCCATTTATGGAGACATCTCTCAGAAGCTGAGATGTCCTGTAACACGATTCAACGTTCTTCAGAAAAGCTGCCTCAACGAAGGGGAAGTATTACTTCCCCCATGCTATTTTTAACCCAAACAATGGGCATTATTATACCCTGTGCTGGCTCTGCCAAGCAGGAGTGGGAGAAAGTGAGTCACAAGGATGACTTACTGATGGATTCTTTGATTGCCCTCTAAAAACTCCCCTAAAGCTAGAACAGCAAAGCTGCAGCCACGGCTGTCTTTCAGGTTTTACATTCCTCCAGAAGAGCATTTATCTCTCTCCTGCACTGACGGCAGGTAGACAGGTCACCACCAAGTCACAGAGATTCATCCCTTTTGCCTTGTTTCCTCGGAAGCCACAGGACCAGGAGGAAGCTTTATGTTTTAAAGTTGTATTTCTCCCGTCTGGATTGTCGGGTGTATCTCAGAGTTTAGAGAGACAAAAACAAACCAAAAACCCTCAAGCAAAAACAGATTGTGGGAAGCAGACAGACCAGATGAAGGCTTCATGTACTGCTCAGGGGGGTAGAGTCTAGTTGGAGGCCTGTGTCTAGTGGAGTTCCTCAGGGGTTGGTACTGGGACCAGTACTATTCAATCTATTCATCAATGACTTGGGTGAGGGATTAGAGTGCACTGTCAGCAAGTTTGATGACACAGAGCTGGGAGGAGTGACTACCACTCCAGAGGGCTGGGCTGCCATTCAGTGGGACCTGGACAGGCTGGAGAGTTGGGCAGGGAGGAACTGAATGAAATTCAACAAGGGCAGTGTAGAGTCTGGCGTCTGAGCAAGAACAACCCCAGGGACCAGGACAGGTTGAGGCTTGGTGTGCTGGAGAGCAGCATAGGAGAAAGGGACCTGGGGAGCCAGGCTCTGCCCAGTGTCATTCAATGACAGGACAAGGGGCAAAGGGTGTCAGCTGGAACACAGGAGGTTCCACATGAAGATGAGAAGAAACTACATGGCGAAGATGACAGAGCACTGGAAGGGGCTGCCCAGGGAGGTTGTGGAGTCTCCTTCTTTGGAGAAGTTTAAAACCTGCCTGGACAGTTCCTGTGTGACTGGATCTAGGGGACCCTGCTCTTGCAAGGGGATTGGACTGGATGATCTTTCGAGTTCCCTTCTAATCCTGAACGTTCTGATTCTCTGTGATTCATTTGTGACCATGCTGGAGAGTTCATTTCTAGGTAGGGAAGGTGCTCTTAGGAATATCTGTGGCTACCAATGCCAGGCTGACATTTCAGAAGTGATGTGACACCCATGCAGAGCTTTGAACATGAGTGAGACAAAGGCTGTTTGAAGAGGTTATATTTCTATCTGCTGCAGCTGGGTAAACCAGACCGACCTGGAGAAGGGTTTGCAATCCAGAAGCATCTTCTGCCTTCTTCAGCTGGGCCATCTCCCCTCACTCATCTCACAGTCTAGTTTTCTTGTTCTGGCACCCTTTAAACACAGCTGTGAGGCTGATCTCTGTTTACTGATCCCTGCCCTTTCCTACCATCCCTCACTCCATCTTCACAGTCCTGCTCAGAGACCTCCTGCTCCACAGTGCAGGGTGGGCTGAGACAGGATCTTGCTGAGACACCAGCGCTGGTCCTGGCTCTGCTCCTCTTCCAGCCCCACACCAATGCCTGCTCAGTCATGCTGCAAGAGGCTTCTCATCCTCTCCCTTCTGACAGAGTTCCTACCCAGCAGTGCCCCAGGCTGGCAAGTCACTGCTAAAGTGCCAGTGCTGAGACACTGGCCAAACTGCAGCCCCTGGGTCTCTTGATCTTTGAGGGCTGCTTCCTGCTCAGGTGTCACACGAAGCAGCCCCAGCTCCACCAAACATCTCTGCATTACGAAAGAAAAGACCATTTGGATCGGGGAATCCTGATTTTTCTCATTGGGAAAGAAGACAAAGCCTTTCATTTGAGGTGACACTTAAGGATTTGCTTTTCCCTTGGTGTTTCTGTTTGAAAAGACAAACCCTTTAATCACCCTTTCCTAGGATGCACTTTGGATCTACTCAAGGCTGCATTTTCCCATGAAAGAAGGTCTCTCATGAAATGAGGAGCAGGCTGTAATCACAACCACACAGTACCTGGGGTCTGCTGCATGCACACAGGACTTGCACACTTCCCTCTGTGGGATCCTGCTCTAGCAGGAGGGTTGGACTGGATGATCTTCAGGGGGCCCTACCAGCCCCTGTCCCTCTGTGATTCTGTGCAGACACACACAGCTCCCTCTCCACTGCCACCCCCCCAAAGAGGTCATTTCTCCTATCACAGCAAAGGAAGTGGTTGTTAATATCACTCTAGTAATAATTAACAGTACTCTTTAATGCCATGTCCTCTGCACACTGCTTGTGCTAGGCTGGACTAGTAGTCTCTGCTAGTGGTCACGTCCCTCCCCAACAGAGTTCCTAGGCAGCAGTGATGGGAGGGAGGCATTACCTCTGGAAACCAGTAGATCTTCCTGGCTGCTCCCAGAGAGTGGGAAATCCCAGATAAGGTATGGGAGGAGAATATAGCCCTGCACCCTGCAGATACCACACCAGATTACACTGGAATTCTTTACACATTCAAGCAGGACTGATCCCAGGATAAGTTGGATCCACCCATAAGAATGTTAGGAATGCACTTGGGATCCTGCAGGGAATAGCCCAGCAGGTGAAGCCCAACCTGCTTTAGGTGGGAAAAGAACGGAAAATAGAGCTCCTAGATGGGAGGCCAGGAAGAAAACTTTGCAATGAGTTGCAAAGGACTGCTCTCAGCAAATAAATCCTGAAAGGGCTGGTGGAAAACCATCCACCTGATGGGAGTTTTCCAAATGTCCTCTAGCAATTCACCTCCTTGCAATGTATTTCACAAAAAGCTGGAGGTGCTGCTTTCCTGCCCCTCCACAGAGAGCCAAGTGCTCTTGGAGTTTTGGCAGGGAGAGCAAAAGGCCAGGGTTTTGGTTTGTAGCATAATTTTTATGCACTCACAGCACCCACAGAAGCGACTCCTTCTGTCACAGCCAGGCTTGGTAGGATGCTCCGTGCTGGAAAGGCTGGTAGGACCTGCATGCCGGGCTCTGAGTGGGATGAAGACTTGGGGCACTTCCGAGAACCTGGATGGAAGGCAAACCTGCAGAAAGCTTTGCAGCTTTCTTGGGTGGAGTTCGTTGGAGGGCTGGGAACAACATGGGGACCAGAAAACCAGGAGAAAGCCTGCTGTAGGCTGGAGTGAGCTGCTAGATAACATCGAGTGCAGGTAACCTGCAGCCTTCCTTGCACTGGAGGTTAAACTTTGTCACTGAAATACAGTTTGCAGGAATGCTAACTAATCCTAGCTGGGACTCTCGGAGCAAACGGAGAGACTTGGGGCTATATTTTATATCTTTTCTCCTCCCGGAGAGTATTCAGACTGCAGAAAGGTCAGGCTTCTGACAGCCAGCACTGGGGAAGCTTCACATTTCGGAAGGATGTGAATAGTGCCATTCTAGCCCCTTTGCTGCAGGTTTTGTTTCCACAGAAATGACATAATCATCATAAATAGCATTTTTTGTATGGTGCTGTGCGTGCCGCAGATTCATATGGAAATTCCTTGGAGCATCTGGTACTCCATATTCATGGTACTCCACATTCATACTTTAAAGGGTTAATTATATGAGGCACAGATCTTCCCATCCCAGTAATTCCTGAATTCTACTGTAGATGAAGAGTGTATTTCTGATACGCACGTCAGTGAAATACAGAATACATTACAGACAGCTCGACTAGATATCCTCTGAAAGATCTTCCTAACTCTGTCCCCTTGAAAAGGCTTTTTGGAGGATGGAGTAGAAGGAGTATGTAAAGTACTCTGTGAGGAGCTAGGTGGTATTTAATCTGCAGCTGGCTGTGGAAGATCTGGCACCCAGAAACAGGATTGGCAATGCTGACACAGAAGTGATGCTCTCTAAGATTCGTTTCTCCTCTCCAACAAACCTTTTTCATGTGTAATTGAGACTGGAACCACTTGCATATTTACAAGAAAGCAGACTGCTGTGTAACGGTGCCTTTTCCAACACCGAATACATTTCTCAGGCTCTTACTCGTGTGGCACACTCAGTGTCCCTGCTGCTAAGCAGGACACTCCTCCTAGTTATGACCCACCAGGAATCACTGCTTTGGTGGGGGTTCCGTGTCTTCCCTCACATTAGCTACTTGCTGTTCTGTGAAGACACTGTCAAAGGGACTGGTTCAGCTCACCCAGTTTGCTCCACTGGTTGTTTTTCTTACCAGGTGATCAACTGTAATTCCTTGTTGTCAAACTAGAGCAGGGATTTTCCGTTCAAATCCTGGGCAGGTCCAAGCTCAGCTTCTAATAGCAGAGCATTCATAACACTAACGACAACTTCACTTCTTTTTTTTTTAATTATATGATAGCAGCAAAAGAGGAGATGGTACTGGTAGGCTGGTGTGTGAAGTGTAACTCTGCTCACTACTGGCTCCCTCACAATCTCTGCGTGGCTACGAAGGCTGCATCACGGTCTGCATTCATTTCTTTCAGGAGATCATCACCTCTGTTTCCCTTTATCATGTGCTCAGATCACAGACCTGCAGACTTCAAGGAAGGGATTTTCAGAAGTGACTTAAAAGTGTTTATGCCTTGAGTAATGCTAACGCTTCTAATCTCTCAGCTCGGAGTTGTGGCTTGCTGTGCTGTGTGCAGTATCGTCACCTATGCAGCACACAGATTGCAGGCATAGTTCTGGCATGACGGAGCCGATGCGTAAGGTTCTCTTCTCTGTAGCCACCCTCGATGACAAAAGAGTATCTCACCTTGGCTACAGGACTAAGTGAGTCACCAGCAGTGATGACTTCATTCTACCCACACACTAGGCACTGTGAGCTGATCACATGTCTTTTCCTTTCCTTGTGTGCTGGAAGGCAGTTTGGAGGGTGAAAGGTTTCCCACACGAGCTCAGATGAGTACAGGAAGTTTTAGAACAGGAAAGAGAAGGAAACACTTAGCAAGAGGAGGGAGAAATGGACATTGTTTCATCAAGACAAGGAATGGCTATCAGAGAAGGTGACAGGCACCTGGGAATTCAGAGCACTGTCGTAGAGGACATGACCCTAACCCTGGCCCAAAGCTCCTGGTTTTGTATTTCCTTTGTGCCTTACTTCATGGCTTCCATCACACCGATACATGAGGAAGAGGAACAAATTCATGTGACAGTCCCATGTGTTGGTGCGTGTGCTTGTGTGTGTGTTCTGTGTGCCCCTGCACACTTCCCAGAGCAGCAGTGGTGGTCAAAGCTAAGAGGAATGTGCAAGGCACTCTGAGGGCTCCTCAGCAGGCAAAGGACACTTGAGTATGGCCACGAAGATGATATTAAGCCTTTGTGGGTATACCTGGCTTTCAGGGAAGTGCCAATGCCAAGGTCCTGGTGAGAATCCACTTTGGCTTAAATCCTTGCATCTGGTCAGTGTCTGATCTGGGGAAGAAGGTGGAAGCAGGATCTTGAAATGTCCTCCAGGTAGTTATCAGGAGCAGTGGTCTCCAGGCTCCTGTTCTTGGACTCCTAATCTTTGTAGGTGTAAAAACACAGCTGGAAAGGTCTGTGTCTGCCATTGGCAGGAGCTGGAAACTTGTTGCTTGGTCACTTTTCTCCTGGCCTGGTTTCAGTTTTCTGAATAGCACAGGAAAGGAAAACAGTGTAAGCAAAGCTGAAGGTTACCTAGGTTCGGTGAGCTCCAGGCTGAGCTGCGTCGTGTTAGGAAAGTTTAACCCAGACAGTTAACCCAGAAAGGTTAATCCCAGGGTGAATCAGCAACTGATTCTCTCAGATCACACCCCTGAAAGCACGTCCACCTAAAGAGTCCCTGCGAGCACACCCAGCACGTCTTAGTGGAGTGGGTGGTGTGTTTTCCCAGGACACACACCTTCATGTGATGTTTCTGAGTTCACTGCTAATATGAGAAGTGCATTGCTTGACATGTTGGAACCTGTAGGAGCTCTGAGCACGTCATTGCCTATGATGAACCATTCTCTTTCATCTGCTCTCTTCTTTTCTTGATGATTTTTTGGGAATTAAGATCTATGGCCATAAAAGGTGCTCCTGCTCATTGACTACAAGCGCGTACGTGATTTGTTTCCATGTGAACATATCGATACGTTCCTGGAAGAGAATGCCTTTTCCTGATATGCAGATAAAAAGGGAGCTTGTCTTCAGGCAACGCAAGCTGTGAAGAAAAGCTTGCCAGACACAGCAAAGCAGCTTTCCCGATCCTGCCACAAACACTCTTTATCAGAGAGTTTCAGAGCCTGTTACAGTGTAAGGACATCTCTTTTGGAAAACTTAATAGGAAATGAGTGGGGATCTAAGACACAGGGAATTCACTGCCTTGACCCTGGGCTGCTGTGGCCACCCAGACAACTCTTCATGCAGGGGTGACTTGGGCTTTCATGTGAACCTTGTTTTTTTAATGACTGAAGCTCTTCAGCCTCACCAAGGGCTTTGCATGGCATTTGGGTGCTCAACAGGAGACGTGCTAAGGATGCGAATGGGCTGCCCAGGGAGGTGGTGGAGCTGCCATCCCTGGAGGTGTTTAAAAGGCAAGTAGATAGAGCACTTGGGGCCATGGTCTAGGGGTTGGGGAGATTGGGATGAGGGCTGGATTTGGTGATTCTGGAGGTCCTTTCCAGCCATGAGGATTCTAGGATTCTAGGATTCCATGAAGGCCAGTCCATGCAACACAGCAGAGCTCTTGTGGTGGTCACAGCTTTTCTGGGCACATTTTATGGAGGCCGATTCCTGTTCATGCTGCAGAGCCCAGAGCTTTGCTCATTTTTCTTGTTCTCTTGTCTGTGACCAAATTTCTACTCCACTTCCAGCAAATGACAAATGGAAAGTTACTGACTCCCTTTTCTGGTGGAATCTGTCCCTCTTGGTTACTCCTTTGTTTTGCCTCCTTCACCTTGACGCATACACCTGACACAGCTAATAAAAGTATATATAACATATACTGGTTTATATATATATATGACATATATATACTGTTATATACATATATAACATGCTGGTCCCTCTTCTAGCACTGAAATGCCAGGGCTCTTAGGCAGCTTAATAAACAGCACTATGAACCTAAGGCTGGTTTTGCAAGAGGTGGCTTTAACTGGTGTTTAGTTTAGGCTGGAAAGAGAGAGGGAGATTTCAGAATCAGTGCTAGGAAGATAACAACATCATTGCCAGGTCTTCTCTCAAAAGCAGACACAGAATCTGCCCTGCAGAGTTCCAGATTTGTTGTTTCTGGCTGGCTGTGGTCAGCCTTTTTCAGTTTACAGGAAGAATATGCCCATCAATCCATCCTTCCTTTCTCAGTGCCACTCCTTTAGGCTCCACCTGGGTAGCCAGCATCCAGCTGTGTGCTTTCAGGCTCAGCCAGCATCACCAGGAGCAAAGACTGCAGAAGCACTGCTGCACTCATTTACTTTTATGCCTCTGGCTTTTATTTTGAGTGGGCTCAGATCCATGTTCACAGCTTCCTCTCTGCTGTGAACAGAGGTTCCTCTGGAGGTGATGTGGGAAATTTGAGGAAAACAGTCAGGGAGATGGCAGTTTAGTTGAAGAGAGCTGCTGGAACAGTTCTACTGGGCAGAAAGGAGTTAAGCCTGGTGAAGCAGGTCATTAGCAGTAGTCAGAGGAGTGGGTTGTGAATATCCACGGTGCTTGGACACAGCGAACCTTTCTAAGAGCTGTGTTTTGAATACAGGCAGAGAAAAGCAACCAAACCTGGTGAGGGCTGGGGAGAAATGAGACACTAGAAGGAATTAGAGCAATAGGGTGGGAAGGGACACAGAGGGGTCAGCATACCTCTTGTACAGGAAGAATTGCATGAAAAGGTAGGAGTACTTTATATTACCTTAATAACAACCTTTTACTGGTAGCCAAGACCTTCATACTCAGCTGATTTACCGCTGTAGTGCTCACAGACCACATTGCTTCAGGTCAACAGGCAGAGCTGTTGATTTCTCCCCATTCACACCAGGCAAACAAAAAATACAAGAACAACCCTGAGAACAACTCCTCTATAGCAAGCACTTAACCCAAAATTCACTTTACAGCAAGATATATTCACCTTCTTCTCCTCTTCCAGGAAATGGAAGCACTGGCATAGAGCAGAGGGAAGATACATGGACCAGATAACCTCGGGAGATCCCTCTGCTCTGGTTACACTGCGGCTATATGTGAACAGGTGGAAAGGGAAGGACAAGAGATGTGGAGAGAGGGTGCAAAGGGTAAACTCATACCAGGGTGTATATGGAGACACGTTTCTGCAGAACAGCACTGAAGCTGGGACCCAGATGGAGCGGTGTGAGAGTCTGGTCTCACCTGAACGGGCTGACTTTGTTTTTTTTTTATAGAAACACGTGAACTTTCCTTTCTGTTCCTCAATCCCTGTGGGGTTCAGTTGCTTACAGTCAAAATGCCCACCACCAAAAATTCCCAATATGTCGAGAGCACAAGTGTATTTAACCCCTTTCCCAGCAGTTACTCATTAAATGAAGGGAAAAGATGCCAGGCAGGTATTGAAGTTAAACAGTTAAACACGGGGATGATAAACATCTGAGTTACTGAGTAACTCCTGGCTTGTGTAACTCGCGCAGTTCTGAAGTTGATTTACTAGGAGACCCAAACACAGAGCTGTGCCAAACGGTCCTCAGCCTTTACAGCAGGCGCAGCGTTATCTGTCCTCCTGGGGCTGCGCAGCGAGGACAGCGCTGCCCTCTGTTGATGGGAACCGTGCAGACCAGTTTCCATGCAGCGTGCGAGGGAGGAATGGGTCAAAAAAGCAAGAGAAACCCCTGCAGGACAGAGCAGGCTACAGAGCAACCTCTTCCTCACTCTGTCAACTGACAGAAGTTGAGAGAGAAGAGCAGGGATAATTGACTCGCTCTGTGTGCACGTCCTCAAGCATCTGCTCCAGGTCACTGATTGCAGATTGGATGTTTGGGGAAGCTGAACCCCTTGGTCTGCCAGTCTATGGTTAAGCTCAGCTCAGAGTTTAGGGTAAAATCTGGGCTGGAAGACAAAAGGAAGACATAGACTTTCCAAGAGCAAGCACAGCTAGTGCCAGCAATGCAGTGTGCTCAGCAGGACAGAAAACAGGCTGGTGCTCATCTGTCAATAAGAAAAGGCCATTTCAGATGTCATCTTTGCTTTCTTCCATTTGCAGTGGATTGTTTGCCCTCTTACACTCAAGGAGCTCCATTCAGTCTGGACTGTCACCTCAAGCCATATCTCTCGCTCAGTATCATTCCTGATGTGGTCACTTGGTGTAGCAGCCTGTCGCTTGGTGGAACTGAGGGCATGCCTGTTGCTTCTGCAGAAAAGACAGAAATAAGGCGGTCACTGCAATTAGGGGTTCAGCCGAGCCTCCTCAGAAGCTGGTTCTCCCTTATGGTGGCTGATCAGAGCATCCTGAGCTCTTGCAAGGATGTGAGGAGACTCCTAAAGAGGGACAGTTTTGCCCTGTGGTACAGAGCAAGTCCTTTTGAAGTTTAGTAATTGCCCTGTAACTAATACAGCTCGTGCAAACTTTCTCTGGCAAGGAACTGATCCTGCAATCTCTGCTTCATCTGGAGGAGGAAAATTTGAAGAAATGAACAGAAGCACCCAGAGCTATCAGTACAGATGGCACAGCCTTGCTGGCTGAGCAGGGTGTTCAGCACTGGTGGGGGCCAGGGACCCAGCAGATAGACAGCAGAGCCAATGTCAATCTACTAGCCGTGTCTCTGGAACTGAAGGCTGCCCTGAAAATGGAGCCTGAAGCAAATGCAAGTCTCGTTTGGGTTCTATCTTACTTCTCCTCCGTCTCTAATAATACTCTGCACGACTAAGCCAAAATCAGCAGCAACCATTAAAAGATACCAAATCGTGTTCACCTCCAGCAGCCGTCACAGGGGGTGAAAAATGCCTGTTTGCTGGGACCAGCTCATTCTGCTGCTTGACCTGCCTTTGCTGTGCTCAGCTGTAATTTTTTCTTTAACAATTTCACAGTAAGGCTCTACTTTCCAGGTCCCAAACAAGCAGCAGGGTGCATGCTGAACAATAGCGAGGAGTTTGGCAGTGTGCAGGTCCCTCCTCTGTGCCAGAAAAGCTTTTCTGATGGCCTTGAGTTCCTCTTTACCCCCCTCTGCCAGCGGCTGACATCAGGGAAAGAGAAATGACAATTGAAATCCATCAAGAGTAATGTCCTGTTTATTTTCCTGCTAACAGAATAATTTGCAGGACATCTCTGAACTCTGAAATGGGAGCAAGGGCGGGGGTGAGGGGGTGGGAGGGAAAACCAGAACAAGCACTGGTTGGGATTTCATTAGCTGTTAGCAGAGAAGAGACTTGAATCAGGACCGAAATGCAGGTCAGGGACAGGATAACTGGAGCTGCACATATGTCAGGTGTCCTTGCTTACCCTTCGGGGAGAAGACCACAAAGAGCTGGAGAGGTTTCTGTGCCAGAAGCAGGACAGAGTCATCTGCCAACTTTGTGATTGCACTCCAGGTTAGTTGTTGCTGGGCCCCTGAGCTGTGTGGGATGGCCACTTCAGAGCAGGACTAGCCCTGACACAGAAGGGAAAAAAGGAGGTTTGTGCTCCTTGTCAGCCCTGGCTGCTGCCTGTTTGCCTCCTCCTTGTTCTTAGGGTGAAATTACACAAAGGGAAAGGCACTCTGACATCTCCTGGCTTCTGAAAGGGTCTTTCTTCTGCTCTTTTTACCTCTCCTCCTTCCCTGCTCACAGTTGCAGCAGTGCAGTCCTGCCCTCTTGCACCACCCCTGGCTTTGCTTGGACGGGAAGATCCAGGCAGATCAGGGCTTTAGCAGGTCCTTTACAATTTGTTTTTAATTCAGTAAGACCACTGTGTTAAAATCTGCTCTTTCTACCTTAACAGCAGAGATCCTGTATTGCTGTTCCTCAGTAAAACTGCTGTGGGTTAACCTGCTTCTTCATCCCTAAAAGGGAGGATCTTAGGATGCTGAACTTTCTTTTCTTATCCAGTACAGAACAGCAGAACACCTGGACTACCCAGCTCACATCTTTGTCTTAGCAGGCTCTCATCCAAAGGCTCTCAGAGATGCTCAGTCCTGCTTCTACATTTTAGATCAGTCCTCAGGAGTTTAAGGGACCCCCTGTTTTGTGCAGACCAGCAGAAATCAAGCAGGACTCCCCTGCATTAAGGTTGGGGGGGGTGAGGAAAATGGGATATCCAGGCATGGTTTGCAAAGTCAGAATCAGAGCCCAAGAATGCTTTCCTGACCATGCAGGCTCTGGACCATCTCTGCTCATCCCTGCTTGGGGTATGTGACTCCTGTGCTACTAACAACAGATCTGGCCATTCCCACTGCTCTTGATTGGAACTCTCATCTCTGCAATGTCAACAGCTGCACGTGACGTGGATCAATAACAAACTGATGAGCAAGAGCCTTTCCTGAGGCTACTGCATGGGGCAGGGGATGAGAAATGGAACAGGGGATATTCCAGCTTTCAGTCCATTGCCTCCTATCTAGTCAAGGTCAGTGAAGACCCAAATGCAGGCAAAGTGAAGGGCTGACTCAGCAGAGACCTCCAGCTGGGGTGCTGCTTGCTCCCCTCTGAGTCTGGCAGCAACCCTGGTCCACCAGGCTGAGCTGACCACACCGGAGATGACGGGGAAGAAAAACAATGGGGAAGGGATGGTGAACCTATCACCTCCTCCTGATGTCAAGCTGACCATAGCCATGGAGACAGAGCCATGGGTAGAATGGGGCACCCGATCTCCTTCTCTCCCTCCCCTGGGCCAGTTCAGGGATGTTTTACCACAGCTAAATGCACTATGAAACGGACAGTTTCCCAAGAGTAGTCCTTCCCATAGGAAAGGGTGAGTGAATCCATGAAATGACCTTTTTGTCCTTTAATACAGCACTGAGAGCTTTTAACCTGGACCAGCCAGGCACTAATCTGTGTGCGGAGAGCTCCCTTTCTTTCTCATTCTCATTTTGGTAGGGACTGCATCCATGGTATCTTTCTCTTTCTACAGCTATTTTCCAGCATAAATTGCCCTCCATTGTTCCAGTTTAACCACCCGGTGGAAAGGTAAACATGCATGGGCTTTGATTCTCATCTCTCTTAGGAGCAAAGGAGACAATCAAAAGCTGTGCCCTGAGCTGAAGCTGACTGTAGATGGTCAACACCTACTCTGCAGTGGGGAAAAAACATGGTGGTGATGGCAATGAACATTTAGGAGGCTCTATCTGCCTCTCTCAGAGCAGCCTTTCATAGAATCACAGAATCATTAGGGATTGGAAGGGACCTCAAAAGATCATCTAGCCCAGTCCTCCTGCCACAGCAGGATCACCTAGACCAAGTTGCACAGGAACACATCCAGGCGGATCTGGAACATCTCCAGAGAAGGAGACTCCACAACCCCCCTGGGCAGCCTGTTCCAGTGCTCCGTTACCCGTAGACTCTTCCTGGCCTGGTTTTGAGATCCATTCTCATGGGGTAACACCTTATATACAGTCCTGAGTGCTGGCTGGGTTGCTGTGAGCTGTGCTGTCTCATGGCATCCACACCAGAGAAAGGTCCATGACTCCTGTTTGTAGACAAGGACATCACCTGCATCCGAATCCAAACCCACTAAAGCAAAAGGAAAGAGCTCCCGGTGGCTCTAGTAGTCTCTGTGTCATGTCCTAAACTGAATTCAGGCCAGCACGGGATCAGAGCATCCTCACATAAGCAGCTTTAGGCTGATGTCAGTGGAGCTGCTGACAGGCATTTTCAGTAGCAGGGTTAGCACTGTGGGGTGAGGGCTGCCCAACAGCCAACTTTGCAGTCTTATATGGGGTCTGTGGGTTTGGGACTGTGGGCACAGCCCACTCAGGGTAAGTTTTGGAAATGTGGCCTGGGTGATGGTTAATGATTGACCTACAGAGCAAGAATAAAGTACTGTAGCGTGAAACCTGTTAACCCTGTAGGTAGAGCATAGGTACTCTCCCCCCACAGATTGGGGTTCTTTCAAAATGGAAGGGAGGGTCATAAATCATTCATTTCTCCAAAGACTTTCACCTTGCTCCAGTGCTTTTGGGGTTGGGGGGTCACAGCAGGCACCTCTTATTCTTCTCTGACTTTCAAAATTCTTCCACAGCTCCTGAAAATGTGGAAGAGGGAGAAAAAGATTGAGAGAACGTGTAAACAAATGAAATAACTTCAAGTTGAAAGGACAGGTGACGTTTGACATATAAATACATCAATACCTCTGTACGTCTCACTCTGTGTATACTAGTGCCTCAGGTGTAAGGTACTAGTGACAGATGAAGGGAAAGGGCCTGAAGCTGCCCCAGGGGAGGTTCAGGTTGGGTGTCTGGAAGAATTTATGTCCTGAAAGGGTCTGTCAGGCACTGGAACAGCTGCCCAGGGAGGCGGTTGGATCCCCATGCCTTGAAGTATTTAAGAGAAGGGTGGATGTTGTGCTGGGGGATGGAGTTCAGTGGTGCTGATAGGGCTGGGAAAAGGTTGGACTCGATGGTCTTGAAGGACTCTTCCAGGTGAAATTCTTCTATGATTCTATACTTGTGAAAATCAGCTTGTCTAAGTGTTGCTGATTGCTCGTTCTTGGTAACACAGCAGACACATGAAATTCTTACCTAGCCTGCTCATTTTGGGGATAGGGATCCCCACGGGTATGAGAAGGTTGTACAGCTGGTACTGAGGACAGACACTACATTACTGGAGCTCCTGGACTCTTGGTCTATGACAGTGAGCACTCATCACATCACTATCATGTTAGTGACAACACCACCCAGGTGCACTTTCCCTTGCAGGAAAGAATTGATGGGAATTGGCATGTTCACCCAGCAGGACCAATGTGGAGACCCAAGCCAGAAGCCAGGAGCCCTGTATCTCTCCCCATCACCCTGTCCATCACCCTGCCAAGTGGTCCCCACTGTTTGCCACAGGTTGTTCCCCTCAGCTTTGACTCTGGGGCACAGCTGAGACATGAACATATGCACTGCTGGCAGGCAGCAGCAAAACAGTGCTTCTGCTTTCGTTGAACCCAGCTAATTAATTTGCAGCATTGATTGTTTTTTTACAATACATCTGCCCCTCGTTTAACATCTGGGTACTACGGCTGAGAACAGATAAATCCCAAACGACACGAGCGGGTTCTATCGATGGCATAATGAGGACAACGTTCTGCTAGAAACAACAGAGCTGCCTTTACAGTCCACTGCCTTTTCCATCCCCAGCTAAACAGATCTGAGCGTTTAGGAGAAAGGGACCTGGGGGTCCTAGGGGACAGCAGGATGACCATGAGCCAGCAATGAGCTCTTGTGGCCAAGAGGGCCAACAGCATCCTGGGGGGATCAGAAGGGGGGTGGTTAGCAGATCAGGAGAGGTTCTTCTCCCCCTCTGCTCTGCACTGGTGAGACTGTGTCTGGAGTATTGTGTCCAGTTCTGGGCCCGTCAGTTCAAGAAGGACACAGAGCTGCTGGGGGGTGACCATCCTAGAGCAAGGAAGATAACAAAGGAAGTAGAACAGCTCCTTATGAGGAAAGGCTGAGGGAGCTGGGTCTCTTGAACTTGGAGAAGAGGAAGCTGAGAGGGTGACCTCATTCATGTCTCTAGATATGTGAGGGGTGGGGGTCAGGAGGATGGAGCCAGGCTCTTCTCAAGGTCATCTGGTGATAGGACAAGGGGCATAGTGTGTCAGCTGGACCAGAGGAGGATCCATATCAATATCAGAAGGAACTTCTTCCCAGTGAGGGTACCAGAGCACTGGAACAGTCTCTCCAGGGCGGTTGTGGAGTCTCCTTCTCTGGAGATGTTCCAGACCAGCCTGGCTGTGTTCCTGTGTGACTTGGTCTGGGTGATCCTGCTGTGGCAGGGGGTTTGGACTGAATGATCTTTCGAGGTCCCTCCCGATCCCTAATGATTCTATGATTCTATTGCCACATAGCCAGGGGTCCCAAGTATTTGTCCCCAGACAGGGCATTAGGTTTCAAAGGTAGTCTCTAATTTTTATTTTAATTCCTTTCAGTTGTGACCGTTTCTACAGGATCACTGCAACAGACAGCACAGACCCATGTAGCTGCAAAGCAGGAGAGGAAAACCTCACCAACACAGCCCTAATGCAAACCCTGCGGGGTGAACCCGGGCTGGAGAAGCTGGAGACATCTAGTCCCCCCCCACCTCTTTCATGGCCAATGGGCTCCTGCATTTAATTCTCATCTAGAGGCCAAAATAGATAGATTTAGCAAATAAATCTCCAGCGCTGTAGCTGTGAAGACTGTCGTGTCAGGAGGAAACGAGCTGGGAGCAGAGAGCACAGGGAGCTGGTGCTCCAGGAGGAGTAGGAGCACAGCTCGCTCTAGTGGGGAAATGACTAACAGCTGCTGGGAACCCCAGCACCTCTCAGCGTGCTCCACGGGAGAGCTGCTGCTGCTCTGTGCCTCTACCCAGTGCCTTCTCCCTTTCCTCTGCATTCCCAGGCACTCGATGCCCTCACTGCCATCAGCTCAGGGAGGGGGTTGGCATCTCCAAGACTTTCCCACCTTCTAGCCGGTTGCTTTTCCAGGAACCAGAACCAGAGAACTTTGTTATGCCGCCTGCAAGTGTGACAGCCAGCCCAGACAACCTAACAGAAGTAGAAAGAGGGTGTCTTTTGACAGCGACTCCGAAGAGCTGCATTATTCATTATTCCCATAATTAATGGCCTCAGTTTTACATTTCCATTTCATTTCCCTTTTAACTTTCCTTAAATCCAGCTATATCCCTTTGTCCTTACTCTTCCTTCTATGTATTTTCAGCTCTCTACATTAAAATATGTTCTTGATAAGCAGAGATTATAGGATATGGTGCCTACAGAAACCACACGGAGATTCTGATAACACAGGGGCCTCTTCCAATTTCATTTGTTCCATGCAGTTTTGCTGGGTCACAAACATCCCTGGAATACTGTGGGACCCACATCAGGCTGCTCAGGGCCCCATCCAACCTGGCCTTGAGCACTTTCAGGGAGGGAGCATCCCTCCCTTCCTGCCTTTGCCCTTTCTGCCTGCAGATAGGCTCACCAGTAGCTCTCAAGGCTATGTTTCCCCTCTAAAAACCCTCCCTCCTCATGGTGCCCTCGACCAGAGACACAGGAAGGCAGACTGGGTGAAATGGCCTCAGAAGAAGCTGGAGCCCTGGGGTTCAGGCCCAGCACCGCTTCACACTGTCAATGCTCCTGACCAGTCTGCTCCTGCTATGACCACAGCAGAAGCCAACAGGTCTGGAGAAACAACCCCATGAGATCCAACCCACCTGGGAAGTCCTTCTGTCTTTTCCAACCTAAAGGATTCCATGGTTCTATTGAAACAGAAAGATTTTTGGAAAGAGTACTGCTGTGATGAGTTACAGCAGAATATGAATGCCCATGGAAGGCTTTGGGTGGCACTGGGTTGGACTTGATGATCTTAAAGGGCTCTTCCAGCCTTCTATGATGCTATGGGTCCTTCCCCTCTGGCTTGCCACCTGCCCTTGGCACAGGGCACGTTAGTTGGTGCCAGGGTGCAGGGAGGGCAGCTGGGACTGGGGACAGTGGTGGCGAGGTGCCCCATTAGCACATTAATTAGAGGGCTCCTTCCCTCCCTCTCCCTTTCACTGTCACCCTGTGGAAAAGTCTGTCTCCATTAAGGAGAACTCATTACTGGTGAAACAGAGACGCTAATCAGATATTAGTTGTAATCGTTAATGAAAAAGCTAATGAGGTGCTGAGATCCCCAGCACTGACTGAAATGAGTTAATCACATCTCACTGCTCAGGGACCCATTAATCTGCGTGAACGCTGCTGTTTCCCATTCCTTTGCTTATTATGGGAAATAAAAGCATCGTTCCAGCTTCATTTCCTTGAGTCTGCTGGATCTCACTGCTGAGCTGTAAAGTCATGTAGCTGTGGGCCAGACTGCCAACGGGAGAGCAGAGTTTGCTTGGCTCTGCAAGAGGCCACCCCAGAGAGGACTATCCTTGGTGGGATGGCACACACCTCCAGGGGTGGGTGCGTTGTGCTGACCCGTGGAGGGAAGCAAACACCACGCGCACACCCACACAAAACTGGTTTGTTATTGCCTCAGGTTGTTGATTTAAAATGTTTTGCCAAATCCTGCAGTAGCAAGAACTCAACTGCCACCAGCACCCCTGGCTGGCCTCCTGAATTCCTGTTGGTGGGAATGAGTAATTGGAAACAACTGGTAGTTTGGTGCAAATTTGACCTAAAGTTTTATCTCAGGTGTGGTTGGTATCACCTGCTCTCACACTCCAGGAAGGTCTTAGTGCCCCACAGACTTCTTTACAGCTGTAGTTAATCTGGCTGGAATGGAGTTAGCTTTCTTCAGAACAGCCCGCACAGCTGGGTTTGGATTGGTGGCCAGAGCACCACTGCTATCAGTTCGGGCTGTTGCTGAGCAGTGTCTGGACAGAATCAGGGTCTTTTCTGTTTTGCACTCTGCCCTCCCCAGCAACTCAGTTGTGGTGAACAAGATGTTGAGAGGGAACGTAGCTGGGACCGCTGAACTGAATTTCCCAGAGGATTATTCCATCCCATGTGGAACCAATATTGGAAGTAAAATGGCACAGAGGGAGGAGATGAAGGGTTGTCCTCCAAGGTGGCAGTTGCTCAGGCACTGGTCAACTGGGACTGGTCAACTACTGACTGATTTACGTGGCTTTTTTTGTATTCCTTTACTGATTAAACTCTATCTTGACCCCTGAGTCTTCCTATTCTCTTCTCATGAGGGGATGGGATGGGAAGTGAGCAAGTGGCTGTGTCAGGGCTTGGCTGCTGCTCAGGGTCAAAACGCTGCTGCCCAGAAGCAGCACCAGCCTAATTCACTTCTGACTCACCTACTCGATAGTTAAAACACTACTTTGTTTCCAAAGGTTTTTCAGAAGCTTGATTGACTTTATCTAGCCTGCCTTGGCTTTTACTCGAGTTTATTTCCTTTCCTACCTATTCAGATCAAACCCTGCCATGGCACAACCCGCCAGCTTGCAGTACTTCTCCCCAGCGCCAGCACTTTGAAGTCCCAAGTAATGAACTGCTGGTCATCAAACATTCCTATGACTCTGCCCATGACTCCACCACTGCAGGCAGCAGTTCGGTGTCTCTTTGATGTCCTGATGAACTCTTCACACCCCACCACTCTCTGAGATCTGACCATGAGGATGTTTTATACAAAATGGTCCAAGATTCAAAGGAGAAATAGGCATGCATATCACCCTTTCCATTATTTTCTACCATGTGAAGCCCACTCAAGCGTGTGCTCAGGCTGAACACACGATGTGGCTGCAAATTGGACACGCGTCAAGGCACAGCTCAATAATGGCCAGTGCCTCCAAGCACTTAGCTGCGGGTTTGAGCTGGGGCTAGGGGAGTGACAAGTAGCAACCCTGCATGGTGACAGCTCTTTCAGGCCAGCCCCGGGAAATCAATGAGGGCAACACAAAACTCCACGTGGAGAGAAAATTTTCTAAAGGGCTCCTTGATTTCACACTCTGCTTGGAGGCTTGGTTGGAGTATCCTTTGAGGAACGTCACTAGTGGCATAGGGCAGGATGCTTTTCTTACTGATTTAGAGTCTGGGTGGACAGGGAGGCAGCAGGCAGTTGCTGTGAAACTCAAGTCTTTGATTATGTGGAAAAGTAACTACCCTGGGAAATCTTCTGTCTGAGTAGGAATGTTAATGTCACAGTCACAGGCCGATTCTCATATGGATATGTTTATTTTCTGCCAGTGAAATGTTAGCTTAGAAACTAAGGAGTTTTCTCTAAGCTACATTTCCTATAGGAGGAAATTAAACTGAAAACAGAGATTTGCCTCTGCATAAAAGTACCTCGGCTCGGAGAACTTCTCCCTGTGTGAACCACATTTTATTCCACATTGCCTGGAGATAATAAAATCCAATGAGATCGGCTCCCTGAGTCTATAGCAAAGACAAGTGAAAACAGAGACTTTAAAGGTGGCAAGGGACTCCCTCGCCTTTTCGTTTGTTGGGTTTAATTGCCATCCGGAATGTAAGGCATCAAAGGAACTCATTCCATGAGCTGAAACCATACTGTTCCCTTGTGGGTAACTTCTTTCCTGATTTGATGGTACGAGCAAAATCCTTTGTCCAACTCCCGTGGTCAGTCCATCTGTCTGGATGCTGCTGCTGTCGCTGCTGCATGTCTTACTGGTCTCTGGGGGTCTTTAGATTTCGGTTTTATGCAAATTTCTTTCCTAATAAAATCATTTCAGACCTGGAAGCTGCACCTCATGGTACTACTACTTGTGAGTGTAGTAACGCAAACTTTTCAAGACCAAGCTGTTCCCGTGTCATTTTGCTTCACTGAGGATGACAGGAGAGCAGATGCTTCGTATCTCCTCTGTGCAGTGGCAGGTATGGAGCTGCAGAGACACTGTGAAGCACAGCCCAGGTCTTTACCTGTCCCAAGTTAGCATTCCTACTTCTTCTGTTTGGAACAACTCTGTGACCAGCCTGCTTATAGAAGCTCTGGGCAGACACCAGTCTTAGTGACCTGAACTGACTGCAGCTCCTCAGACCCCTGTGCCCCCACTTCCCACTCATTTTCAGTAAGTGTGATGCTGACTGGGCTGCATCTACTTGTGCTGGTTAATACAGCACTGATGCAGTTTGTTGAGAGACTGGATTGAAAAGCAAAGTATCAAGTAACTCTTGGTCCTCTGAAGGGAGGTCCTCTGAAGAGAGCTTGGTCCTCTGAAGCTTCCATTGGAAAGCAGCTCTTACTGTGACCATGAGATCTGTATCTGAACACATGAGGCCTGTATCTGAACAGCAGTTTGCTGCGATGGCTTCTTGAGCTCCTACAACTAAGCATCCAGGCTGGTGCTACTAGCTGTACCCCACTAATTCCCTTAAACAACGAATGGAAACTGCATGAGGGAACTGGATAACTTGCAAGATCAGGAGGAAGAGTTAAGGTAGGGTCTCCCCCAGTAATACCACGGTCACAGAGATGAGGCAGTGTGATTAAATTGCACCAGCACCCAGCAAGAACATGTCCATCTCTTATATTGGGCTCTTCCAATGGGCAGCCTAGTTCTTCCATGAATAGAGTGCTTGTGTGATAATGGCAATTGAATTAGGCCCTTAAAATAGGAACCTGGGGTGGATGCTCAGCTTCTCTCCTGCACCAGCTCGAGAGGACAGGTGAACCGAATCTCTTCTCAAGTCCCTGATTTCCAAGTCTCCCTTAATTTCCCTTACACATCATCTACACATCACCTAGATGCATCAGGAGACCACAGACATAAAATGCTTAAGCTTTTTTTTCCCCAGAGAGGCCCAGAGCTGCCATCAGTTCGGGAGTGTGATGCCCATGGCCACCAGCTTTCCAGCAGTGTGAAGCACTCTGCTGATGGCACCTAAGCAACAAGTAAGATGGGAGTAACGCACTGCACTCCACTGTTACCTGACAGCAGAAGTTCTGGGAGCTAATGGTCATATTCTGGGAAGAAGTGTGACAGAGAGAAACACCTTTCAGTTGATTACAATACAAAATTTATTTTGATTTATATAGTACTGGAAAAATTAAATAAATAAAATGTCCAAGAATGATTGAGGGAGGCTCCCCACCATCAGAGCAAACAAGAATAATTCTTATCGTAATCGATCACATAGTCAAAGAAAAATAAGGAAAGAGGATCTTGTTAGGGGAGAAAGAAAGTGCTCAAGAGATCTGGCTTTGGTAAAAAACAAAACACACACTCAAGGAGTGCTTCAGAGACCTCCTAGTGGTGCCAAACACAGTCCAGGAGTTTGAAACAACATTTTCCTTTGTTGTCTTTTTAAAGAAAATAAACCCAGAAAGTTTCTAGGATGAACACAGGGAGTCTTCAGCATTAGCACTGGGAATTGATTCTTCCCTCAGCATCTTCTCTTGGTATCTCCTTACTCTGAAGGCATTTGAAAGAGCAGCAAAATTGTAGAGAAACAGATGAGGATCTAACACAGCAGTCAGTTTGCTAAAGGACTATACAAAAGTTCCTATGCACAGACTGTCCCTCAACCTACAGCTAGGAGGGTCCACTCTCTGCTCTCCTCAAGCTCTGAAAAATGGCCATCAGCAGTGATACACAGCTGCTGCTTGCTGTTGGCAAGAAAATTACATGAGAGTTGCAGCTTGCTCCATAATTTATCCGGAACAGTATGAGCTGTGATGTTTCATGTGTGCTGTCAGAGGCAGAATATGGAGGGTAATATTGGAAATTAACTTGGACGGCAAAAGGAAACCTTCAGCACATCAGAGGCTAAAAGACAGCTGATTTGTTTTTGCCGCTTTCTTTGATCCCAAACTGTCATCTGTGATAAAAGGAGGGATTTGGGTACCAAACCACCATGAGTTTTCTTCCAGTTCTTTCTAAAAACAATGGAAAAGGCAATGGAATGTTTCTAAATTCCTGACATCTGTCCATGAGAAAAAAAATAGCATTTGAAGCTCATGATGAGCCAAGTATCTCCAAACACCAGCCTCGTGGTGAGGATATCGCTGAGGTCTTCCACTGAGTCTTCTTTCTTTTAAAGTTGCTTTGCTTATCGCCAGTGTTGTACTGATTAAGAGCAATTAGAACAGCAGGAATGCTTAAAACAAACAAACATCACTGGGATAGAAATGTTTCACTCATTCACAAAGGACACGTAGAAGACCATAAACCCATTGAATTCAGTGTAGCCATGGCATGTAGGTAGGTACTTCTGCTGGGAAAGGGCTTCTTGACATGTGGGACATGAAGGGGTCTCGGTCTCAGCATGAAGATATGAATATCCTGATCTTTTGATGTTGCTAAATCAAAGGATTGTGTGTGTACAGCAAAAGGAGATCAAGTCCCCACACACGTTTGTCAGCCTTGTCCCTTTATGGGTTCTGAGTCCAGCAATACTCATGCAGGTAAAGCAGGTCATGCTGATGAGTGGTGCTGTGGCCCCAAATGAGGGCTATTCCAGCTCACTGTGTCATTGTGCCATGAGCTGCTGCCTCGAGGGGAGCTCTCTTAACAACTGGCACAGAAAACCAAGGGTATAAACCGTGGACTGCAGCACATCATTGATTGAAGGGCTGGATTTTTGCTGAGCTCAGATACTCATCTGCTAGGACACTTTCATTAACCACAACTGATTTAGGAAGTCCTTCAAATGACGGTTTCTAAATTGCCACAAACCCCAAGCACCGTAATCCACTAAAGATTCAATATGCCTTTTCTTATCAAGCCTGATCTAGAGTCCCTTGAAGTCTGTGACCAGAACTCCACTGGCTTTGCCAGAGCTGAGAATGGTTCGATAATCCATGAATCCCATTTTCTTTATATCTGGGAGAAGAAGCCACCGTTCTCCACTCTTCACTACCTGAAGCTTGTTCTTGGCTTCACACTGTATCTGTCTTTGAGGATTAAACGCATTGATTCCATAAAAGATTCCAGGATATAAAATCTTCCCTGGCACTTCCCTCCCCTCACTGCCTAGAGGTACTGACATTAACACACTCGTTCCTCCAGAGACACATGCAGTTCTGAAGTCTGGCTTACACTGTCGGATGGGCTCGTGTAGACTGTGTCCTTGTGGATGCTGCTACAGGGCAAAAGATTCCTAATTTATTACGAGCTGCTATCCCAGCCCACGATAATTCTTCCATTTCAAATAGAGACTGTGTAAGGAGACACCACTCCCTAAATGCATAAAAAAGTAATAAGAAAAGGTTTCCTTGGAAGTTTTGAGTGTTTTCCCATAGAAAGGGTAAAAGCTACCTTTAAAAATGAGCCTCGTGTTTGCTCAGATACACTGTAGGATTTGTTCTTAGCCGGTTTGACTACAAAAGTATACCACGTGGAGGCTAAACTTTGGTTCCTTGTTCCCCTTTTTATAAAAGAAGTTTATTTTAGTATTTTGTCATCTTAAAAAAAAAAAGGAAACCACATCTGTTGCACATTTATAAAAAGGCACATAGAAACGACCGAAAGAAACAACTCCGCTTTCCAACCTCAGACTGATTAAATAAGAATGAGCCTTCCCGAGTACTTTCCACCAGACAAAAAAAGGAAGAGAAGTTATATATAACCCACCCAGACAAACTAGTGGCTAAAAGGCCTTTTCTTTTGTTTTGCTGGAGTGTTCAGTACTGTTTTCTCTCTCGCTATGGCTGTATAGGAACTGATATTAAATAGTGATCAGGGATGATCCGTGATCTCCAGACAGGAGCTATCAATGCAGAATGAGGCAATGGCTGAAACACTTACTACTCCAGGCAACTTCATCTTGTTTTTCCTCAGTACAGCATGAAACCAGAAGTAAGAGAGGAAACAGAAGAGAGTTCAAAAAGATCCAACAGCAGAATTTCTTTGAGGTAATCCTTACTATGATGTTCACAGCTGCCCTAGAGGGTCTCAAGTCCCAGGAGTCATTTTCACTCTTCTTCAGGGATCTCCTGCCGTACTTGAGGAAAAAAATGGACACATAAACACCAGTTCCTGTGCCCAGGTTTCCTCTAGCAGCAACAGGCAGACCTTTCACCAGTAATTCAAGAATCAAGCTGTAGAGCCTAAGCAGAGATTCATTTGTTCCCACAAGTGATTGGTAGTTCCCAGCTATCGGTAGATAGGAAATGGCCAGACTTGGCCCAGCTCCCTGCAGTGAGCAATGCAGCAGGGAGATGCTCTGAATCCACCACAGATTCACACAGTCAAACCTGGCTGGTGCCCAGATCATCTTCACTGAGCTTTGTTCTGCTGCGTGGTGGAAATAGCAGCTGCCACTTCTCCCCGTGGCCGGGGTCATCTGCCCTTGAAAAAATTTATTTTATCAATGGAGGCCAGAGTCAAAGTTATGTTGAACTCAAAATCCCCATCGTGGACACCCGTCTTCCGGAAAGCCCCAGCTGAAGCGTTGTTTTCCCAGTAATGATGCCAGTGTCCTTTGCTGTCGGCTCCAAACCCATACACGTTCACCTAGGAAAGCAAGAGAATTAGTGTGACAGCTTTCATCTGAAATGTTGAAGAATCTCTCTTGATTCTCAGTTTATCCACAGGCAGCACCAAATGAGGAGCTCAGCGGTGTGCCAGGCTATTCTGCTGAGTGAGGTGATGCAACCACTGAAGAACTGCCCAAGTGCTACTCCAGGGAGGGAGGTAACATCCTAAGCTGTGCTGAGACCACTGCCAGACCTGAACTCAAACCAGAAAAGGAAATTTCTATCCATTAGTTCTTGCTGACTGCTATGACAAACACATTGCTGTCCCTTATGCATGATGTTTGACCTCAGAAGTTCAGAGGCTCACAATGAGAATCATAGAATCATAGAATCAGTATGACCGGAAAGGACCTCCAGGATCAAGTCTGACCTTCATCCCAGCATCTTCCTAACCCCTAAACCATGGCCTCAAGAGCTATAGCTGCTTGTTTTTTCAAACAGTTCCAGGAATGGTGACTCTACCACTTCTCTGGGCAGCCTGTTCCAGTGTCCAGCCACTCACTCAGTAAAGAATTTCTTCCTAATAGCCAGTCTAAATGTCCTCTGATGCAACTTGAGGCCATTTCCTTGTCTCCTTTTAAGCTGGTTAAGACCACACAGGTTTTACTTCTAGTCTTTCAAATGCTGACCCATGTTGAATCAATTATTTGCCCAATTATATGACTTTCATAGTCACTCCAGAGGCAAATGGACATTGCGTCCTTTGCATATATATACACCTATGGCCTTTCCAAATGCTCATTCATCAGTGACTATGCCTGTCTTCTCTGGTGGCAAAAGTCCAAACAGCACCATCTATTTAATCAGAGACTGGCAATAAGGTTGGGTTTGAATGGGTCATAGCCCACAGAAGTGGTGCTCTAACACCCACACCTGGAACCATCCAAATATGAGCTGGTTAAAGTTCCTTTAGTAATGTCAGAGTCTGGCTCATTCCCTGTTTATCAGGAACCAGACTTTCTATCTATTTATCTAAATCCAGACAGACCTTACCTCATCGCATACGTGAAGTGCAAACATCAAAGACAGAAGGCCTGTGGAAGGGTATCTCCCATGGTTCTGGAGCCAGTTTTCATAGACATATTTCATAAAAACCGGATTATAAACCAGGATCTAGGCAAAAAATTGGAGAGAAAGACACATTAATAAAATAACCTTGGAAAAAACCCAATGGGACAGTGTTATCCTTAAAGGATTCTGGGGTAGGGGAATGGGGAAGAAAGGAAAGATCCTGAGGGCAGGTGAAAAGGAAAAATAAAATCCCATTAACTCCAACTACAATTTTAATGGGAATGTTGGAGCAACTGCATCTGCTGCCTAAAATGCCAACCATGTCTTGGTATCTGTACAGGTGCAGACCTAAGGAAACCAGAGGTCTGGTAGTTCCCAGAGAGTTGTGACTAAAGGGGTGAAATGCAGCTGGTGCCCAGTCACAAGCAGTGTCCCTCACAGCTCAGTTTTGGGGCCAGTCTTGTTTAAAATCTTTACTGATGGGCTGGACGTGGGGATTGAGAGCACCCTCAGTCACTTTGCAATGACACCAAATTGTGTGGGAGTGTTGAGGCCAATTGTCTGAGGGACAGGAAGGCCAAGGGCCTGATCCTGCATTTCTGTCACAACAGCCCCAGGTACCACTACAGGCTGGGGAATGAGGGGCTGAGAGCTGCCTGGCAGAGCAGGACCTAGGGGTGCTGGTAGACAGCTGGCTTCATATGAGCCAGCAGTGTGCCCACGTAGCCAAGAAGGNGAAATACATAAAGATGCTGAAACAAGTCCAGGGCAGAGCTACCAAGCTTGTGAGGGGTTTAGAGAACCAGACGTGTGAGGAGGAGCTGAGGGAGCTGGGCAGGTTTAGTCTGGAGAAGAGGAGGCCCTCTACAACTCCCTGAGGGGAGGTTGTAGAGAGGGGGTGTCGGCCTCCTCTCCTTGGTGACTGATGACAGACCCAGGGGCAGTGGTCTGACGTTGAGGCAGGGGAGGGTTAGACTGGATCTGAGGAAGAAATTCTTTGCAGAAAGAGTGGCGAGGCACTGGAATGGTCTTCCCGTGGAGGTGGTTGATTCCCCATCCCTGGAGATATTTAAGAACCGCGTAGCCATGGTGCTTCATGACACACTTCAGTGGCAGCATGGAAAGGGTTAGCTTGTGTTTTTCAATCGACCAGGTATTTAGGTTTTTGTTGGTGTGGGGATGGTTGGACTGGGTGATCTAGTAGGTCCTTTCCAACCAGGATTATTCTGTGATCTGTGTATACTATCACAGAACCACACAATGCTTGAGTTTGGAAGAGACCTGCAGTGAGAAGAGACCCCCGTGCAGTGAGGAAGGGGTTGCTCAAAGCCCTGCCTAACCTCACCCTGATTATTTCTAGAGATCGGGCTTCCACCACCTCTCTGGGCAACCTGTGTTAGGTCACACTACTACAAGATTTTTGCTTTATATCCAATCTAAATCTCCTCCCTTTAATTTTAAAGCCATCATTCCCTGTCCCATCACAATAGGCTCTGTCAAAATAATTGTTCCCATCTTTCTTATAGGCCCTCTCTAAGGATGAAAAAGCCTATGGGGTTGCAATCAGCTGCATTTCTCCTCTTTCCCAAACACACTGCTTTTCTATTGCTGTTTGTTTTTTGCTTTTACAAGAGATAAATTGTCCTTGGTTATCTGCTGCGGAAATTATGAGGCCATCTAATGGAGACAGAGCACTTAAAGATCAGACCCGAGTGCCAAGTAAATCCAAGGACTGGTGCAATCCCGGGGCTCCAATCCTCTTCTCTGAAAGAGGCAAAGATTGCCCTGCATGCTGTGTTTGTAATTAGAGTGACAGCGTTTCAGTGCTCTCTGATTAGCTGCAGGGCTTTTCCTTTTACAAAGTCAGAGGTTAATTGCTGATGTTGTATCCCTGTGTAATCACTTCTCAAAGGGTGTTTTGCATTACATGGTGCGTGAAGAGATAAAAGTCCCTCATCTCCATTTCACCAGCCATACTCTGAGTTGATGCTACTCAGCTGTCAGGTGAGTTTAACAGCCTGCCAGGGTGCATCTCACAAGGGGTTTTGGAGAGGAAATTGTGTTTCTCACAACAGGTAGGGATGAGACACATGATTATTTAATACCCCCTAGAGGATCATGGTTTGATGTAAAGGGCTGTAAACTGATATTAGTTAAAGACCTCATCTGAAGCCTTCGGCAAAACCTCGCCTCCTGACTAAAGAGCATTTGCTTTAGTCTACAGTTTTAATGCTCTGGGGCTAATGTCATGTTTTACCAGCCACCAGAGATGTTAGGAGCCAGAGTTCCTTTGAAATCAGCCTCTCCAAAGGCTGAGAGAATGAGGCTTTTATCTTGCTGGAAGGTCTATGGAAGAGGAAATGTTTTTCCTCTCTCTACATAGCCTGACTTGATTAATATGCAGCTATAGCAACCCAAGTTCTTGCATGGTGGCTGAAGGTCTAACACAGGAATTACCACCCTGCCCCAAGGGACAGCCTCCCCTCAGCACTAGGACAAGTCTATTAACCCTCAGCATTCTCGGACAATGAGTCAGCGTGCATGAGATGAACTCTCTTCTGACTGCTGCAGGGTGCGCTCCAGGTCTGTCCGCCTTCCTTTGACCTTGTCGCAGAAGTGATATCCCCCCGAGTAAGGAACTTCTTCGAAGCCACACAGTGAAATAAAATGAGTCAGATATGTTTTTTTTAGCCTGGAGGGAAGTGGCACAGCACAGACGTGTCTACACTGCTCAATTCTGTCTCCATCCAAAAGAAGAATGCTCCCTAGTCTGTGCTTCAACACTGCTTGGGAGAGTTCTGACAGACCAAGAACAAAACCAGCATGGGCTCGACCTGAGCCCAGCCTCCAAGCTTGTTTAACTGTGTAGTGGGTTGTGGTTTGTTCCAGAGTGGGTTCTTTTGTGATCTATGGCCTGAACGACGGACAGGAGCTAACCGTACCTTAGCTGTGCCTTGTACAGTGTCTGGTTTTAGGAATATCGAGGGGCCCCTTGTATTCTTGCAGCCTCCCAAAGTGGCAAAAGACCTACAAGTGGATTCACAAACCAGCATCACTCACCTTTTCTTTTTTGACTTTGATTTTCCGTGGCACTGGAACATAGGTGCTGTTACAACAATAAAAAAAAGCCAACACTGGAATTAGTAAAAACCCAGCAAATTGCTACTTCCATCTTTTTCCAGAGAAAGAATATCCTTCACGCACAGCAAGAAATTCAAATTATGTATAAGTAATAGATTCAAGAAATAGATGGATGGAAAATGAGGCTGCAATTAAACGATACCGCCCGGAAGAACTGAGCTATCGTTGACACAAGTTTATAGGAATCCATTCAATTTTAGAATTTGAAAGTTAATTATTAACAGCAGGACACCAAAGATTTAGTTGACAATTTACTGTGAAGTCAATATCATGTGGAGCCCGTGACTTCTAATTCTTAGATCATGATCACTCTGATGGTGGGAAGGGCTTTCATGGCAGAAAATCCTTTTCCCACCAGAGGGAGACTTTCCCCTCCTAATGCTTAGAATCACAGACTCATTAGGGATTGGAAGGGACCTCAAAGATCATCCA
The DNA here is from genome assembly GCA_013397515.1 of Upupa epops. Lineage (NCBI taxonomy): Eukaryota > Metazoa > Chordata > Aves > Bucerotiformes > Upupidae > Upupa > Upupa epops. Next base: position 164,576 of record VZRI01011404.1, read on the forward strand.
GCCCAATCCTTCTGCCACAGCAGGATCACCCAGACCAAGACCAGGTGGGTTTCAAACGTCTCTAGAGAAGGAGACTCCACAAATTCAGGCCTCCCCCTCCAGTGCCCCACCACCCTCCCTGGGAAGAAGTTACAGAATCAGCCAGAGTGGGAAGGGATCATCCAGTTCCAACCCCTCTGCCGTGGGCAGGGACACCCGACCCTAGAGCAGGCTGGCCAGAGCCTCATCCAGCCCAGCCTTAAACACCTCCAGGGACAGGGCCCCAACCACCTCCCTGGGCAACCCAGTCCAGGCTCTCCCCACTCTCCTGGTGAAGAACTTCCTCCAAGTCTAAATCTCCCCATCTCCAGCTTTGCTCCATTCCCCCTNACACAGTACCACGTGAGTTTCACGGGAGATGGCAGTAAAAGTTCACCACTTCTGTGGTTCCACATCAGCTCAGTCATTCCCAGCACTAAGCCTGACACTGGCAAGGGGGGTGCTGCCCTAGGGGTTGACTGCAGTTCCCAGCAGCAACCTTCCCAGTCAAACCATATGACTGGATTGAAATCACGAGTCACGTCTTGAAAACGGTAACATCTCTTCTTCCCCATATCTCATGCCCAGTGCACACACAGCTCATCGTAAACACTGTAAATTGAATCTCCCTGAGTTTCTTTCAAGTGAAAACATTCTGGTGAACTGGCCTTGTAACTGGAGCATGTCCCGAAATAGACCCTGCACGCTTTTCGGATGGGTTGTGGTCAATCACCAGAGCCTTCCCTCAGCTCAATGGAAAAGGCTTTGATTGACTTTTTAACAACAAGGTTCATTAAGGGCATTAAAGTTTTATTTCTCTTGGATCATCAGCATTCTAAACATTAGTCTAAGGTCTTCCCAACACAGTGGTGAGCTGGTACTGTCTTTATCCAGCTTAGGTTCTTCTGGGCATTCCTGACCTGCAATCCCAGCTGTGGGCTGGAGGTTGTAGGAGAGGTGATAGGTGGGTCTCAGCCCTCCAGAGATGAGACACAATATACTAACGGGAAAAGGGGCAGCCATGCAGACTTCTTAATCTGCTCTCACCAGACCTGCTCCCCATGCTGACCTTGAGCAGCAAAGTTAGCAGCAGCAGGCTCTGTGATCCCATACCCTGTTTTGTGGTTACAATGACAAAAAGAGCTGCTTTGATGGTAAAAACTCCACATTATTATAGAAATAAATAGCCAACCTTTTCTCAGAGGCTGATGTGGAGGAAACAAGGGGGCCATTATTTCATGGCCATCCAGCTAGGTACAGTAGAAAACAAGAGGCACACACGTGACGCAGATGCAGCCAATGGTTTCATTCAAAGGCCATTAAAGGAAGCTGGAAGCTTTCCATTGCTTCTGACAAGATTCAGATCCAGGCTTAAGGGCACAAGTTCTCAACCCTTTTTATCAATAGTTTCTAGAAGCAAAAGAACCTAAGCCTTGCAAAAAAAAGGCTGATATTTTTTAGCCCATTTTCTATGTGGGCTCTTTTGCCCAAGTTCTGAGCGTGTCCTGAAGAGGATGGATGTTTCCAAGACATCTCAAGGGCCTGCCCCACATAGGCTTTTATCTCCTACAGCAACATGAGGTGCGGGAGCTCCCACCCCTTCAGTCTGCCCTTACTCACAAGTTGATGGTGCCTGTGGTGAGAGCGGTGACAACCCAGCGCAGGTCCAGGGTTTTGAAGGGGATCAGGATCATGCTCACATTTTCTGCCAGCTCTTTGTAGCTCTCAGGGTAAACAAAGTGGTGGGTGGTCTTGCTCCCAACATCTGATTCATATCCAGCAGTGGGGGCACGGTTCATTCTGCAGCCCAAAAGAAAGACATGAGAAACTGAAGAAGCAGGAGAGGAATTCAGGAGGTGCCAACACGTGGGAATCTTCCCTCAATCATTTACTAGAGGTGGAAGGAGATTGCTCCCATGGCTAAGAGTGCTGCATGCAGGCTCTTCAGATAGCCTTGGCAGGGCATAGGACTCCTCAAACAGGCTGGCATGATTGTCATCCACGTGGATAAATTAACAGAAAACCAAAGCTCAGCTTTAGCGTGGGGTTCCTTGGACAGGAGTGTCTCCCAAGCAGCTGAGCACATCTCTGCATTCCCTTTACCGTCAGCAAAGAGCTGATTGGAAGAAGGATGTGTCCATGAGGACACATCTCCTTTCATCCTAAGGCTGCAGCATCAATAGATGGAAAAGCGTTGCCCTGAAGTCCACCAGCTTGACTTCTTGTAGATTCACTTCCCAGCATTGCACAGATGTATTTTGCTGTCTGGGGTCAAGGGAACAAACTGTGTTATCTACCATGGGACACAGGGAATATTTCTTATGGTCCTACTATGAAAAGGCACCAAAGCCACAGTGACAAGTCAGGATCTCCTGCTGACACTTCTTTTACTCAAATCTACTTCACAGTGTGTCCTCCAGCTTAGATACCTCTACTTGGGGCGGCTCCACACACACGGTATGTTTTGGTAACCCTTGTGTCAGTGCATGAAGACCTGCCCAAGCCCACCAGGGCTCAGTCAAAGTGTATAGCTGAACAGGGCTCCTTGTTTTGGGTGTACCAGGGCTTCCTGACCTCAGGTTTGCAGAAACACCTCTATGATTGTGTTCACATCTGAAAACAAATCTGGGAAGACACCTGAATTCCTTCACTGAGGCTTTAGCTCTCTGTTGGTAGAGATTTTCGTGTTTCTGTAGTGCAGGGGAACACAGATTAGAGATCCCCAAGGTGGCTCTGACTAAGCTTGCGTTAACCCAAGGTGCTGTGCAACAACCACCACAGAGAACCCCCCAGACTGGCTCTGAGCACAACGGCATTTCTTTGCAGCCCAGTGGAGTTTTCTGCAGAGACATTAGCTCAGCTCCTGGCAGAAGTCCAGGGACTACAAGGAAGGATGCAGCTGACAAGGTGATGGGGAGCATCACACATTGCCAGACAACATGCTGTCCTGGCCACTGATAATGGGAGAGGCAAAATCTGTTTATCGCGCCAACGCCGGGCTGTGTTATAGCAGTGCATCCCAGGTGAATTAGTTCATATTCTTCTAAATCCCTCGGGGATGGGAGGTTATTAGCACAAGCAGAATAGCTGCCAGCCTGCATGAGTTAGTCTTTTCCCTGCCAGTGACCCACACCACACTGTCTACAATACTACTAAAGCATGAGACTTACTATGTTTGATCTTGAGATCAGTCAGCCTAAGGAATAAAATATGAGGTTTTCTTTCTGTCAGGACAAAGCTAAAAGTGGCATCTTAGTTCTGCTACATCCTGCCCTTGGGTCCAGAAACCTTCCCCACCATCTGTGATGGGGCTGCCTGTGCCACATGGCAGAAGGCAGTATTCACACCCAGTCTCAGCAGGGAGGACTGAGCAGGAATTTCCTTTCCTCATGGAAGTAGTTAAACAAATAAGAGTGGGTTGGAGCACAATGTTTTGTAGGAATGGTGTCCACACAAACACCCTGGCTCTTGTGCTTGGCTATATTGTTAGACCACATGCAAGAGGATATCAGGTCACCAGGCATTTTGTTTGTTGAATTCTCACACATTCACTTCTCTGCATACATTTCCGTGCTGAATCCTCAAACACTGTGCCATCCCTTTCGATCTGGACTGAGATGGCTAAAATGTAAATCCAAGACTTCAATTCCAAGTCACAGTTTCTTTCTCCCTTGCCAGAGATGCAGAACTAGGGGAAAGGCAAGACCTCAGAGCAGAAACACACACCGGAGCGTGTTACTCCTTAGCTGCTACTTCAAAGAATAGCTTTTGAATCTAAGCAAGGTCACTTCTGTATGAATCTGGGAGCACAGGCCATGTGAGACACCAAAGTCCACACAGAAATGGGGCTGTGTCTTTAGCTAGGAACACAGAGTGAAGCACAAATGCACCTCAGCTGCCTCACATTAGCAAGCTGCAGGGCTAATACTGAGGTCTCTCCACTTCCTTTTGTAGATCTGAAGACCAGATCGGCTGTTTCTGCCATCAGGGAGGTATTTCTGGCAGAGGGCAAGGCAGGCAGCTGAAGGAAGCAACTCCTGAAATGATCTACCATGAGGATTTGGATGTAATCAGAAGGCTTTGCAGCATGTCCAAGGAATATTGGAAGCCAAGCGACCTAAGGTAGCTTGATCTTCTGTTGATTTATTCTTGGCTTCAGAGCACAGATTCCTACTAAAAGTTATGTTAATCCTGAGACTATAATCCCACACGTGGCATTTTCTATAGCAATCCCTTCCTTCCAGGCACTCTGACCTGCCCTGTGTTGCTCCCCACGTTGTGCTGGATTGGCAGCTGTGGGTGTGCAAGCCAGACAAAACGTTGGAGATGAACTTAGCACAGATGTCTTGACTATCCTATGGGTGATTAACTCTGCTTGCCTAGTTCCAGGTGCATTTCAGTGGGAGAAAGTAGCCAACCTTCATTGCATTGAAAGGAAGAGGTGATGAGACCCTTCAGGAATGAGCTGCAGCCTATCACCTGCTTCCTGTCCACTGTGAAGTGGCTTGGGCTTTCTTAGCATCGCTCATGAGTGAACCAGTGCAAGAAAGTAAAATCTGAGGCAGTCAATGAATGGTGTAAGAGATGGTGAGTCTGAGCTGCAGAAGCTGCTTCTACTCTAAACTGCATTTTTTTCCAGCTCTGTTTTTTACCACAGCAATTACAGATAGAGCAGAACAAACCTCCACACCACCACTTACTCACAGGGCTTTTTCCAAGCTAAAAAGTGAAGTCATATCTCCAACATACATAGCTTACGTCCTTGGAACTTAGATTGACCTAAGTACTAGATAGCCCCTGACATCTTATTTCTTCCCTTGTCCCCCAAAATACCAGTGAATCTTGTACAGCAGACCCTTGGAGCCAAGGTGCTGCCTGCTCACCTGAGCACAAAGTCATTGGAGTCAATATCTTGGCCATACTGAGACCGACGAAGGTTCCCAGAGTTGCCCACGACGGCACATCGCCTGCACAAGTAAGCGCCTCGGTCCTGCAGCGGGTCCCCATCCCCGGGAATGATCCCAAACAATTCCTTGAGAGTGGCATTAATATCCTTCGGAGTTTTCTCTCCCTGCAGTTTCTGTTAGGGAGAAAAATTGTCCAATTATCAACACAGCTAGATGAGTTCTAGAGCAAAACATAGCTTCAACTGTCTTCTCCACGATCATTCTTGTACCTGCCTGCAGGTACTGTATCACAGAATCACAGAATTACTGAGGCTGGAAAAGACCTCTGAGATCATCAAGCCCAGCCCATGACCTAACATCACCACATCTCCTGCTGTGTGCCTGGCTTTGGTTTGGGAGCCGAAGTATAGGGAAGAAAATCCTTCCAAAATAATTCCCATTAAGTTTTCCAACTTGGTTCTTCATTCCCTCTCATTGTCCTTGCATTCCCACACCCCTTCACTCTTTATCTAGCCATGGTGGAACAGATCGTGTGCTCTCTCCAAGGCTGACCTTAGCAAAATTGACATTCCTCTGGTGTCCGTCAGCCTAACCCCACCTTGGCCAAATACCTTCTGTTAGAACTTGTCTAAGACCTTTCTACCCACCCAGGGAAGGAGAGAACAGCCTCAGGGATCCTGACGGTGCACACAAGTGCCTAACACACCTTTCAGAAATGCTGGCATCTGTCAAGAGTGGGAGATCTTATCGCTCTTGTTCTGGACTCTGGAGGAGCCAGCTGGTAGGAAACTATGGTCAGGTTAGTCCTGAGGGTTGGGGGTATAAAAACGTGGAAGTAATTCTCCCTGCTGAAGAAAACCACCTGGACCTTGGTCATTGTGTCTGTTGCCATGGAGGGAAGTGCTTTTGTAGCAGTTCTGTGGTGCATGGTGGAAACAATGATGGGATTGGAGAAGTACAGGCAAGGTGTAGGGCAGGTGATGGTCAGACACTCCCTTTCTGGGGCTCTCCAAGGGCTATAGAGAAGTTGGGAGAGTTGGCAGGCTCACACAAAGCACTGCCCATCCTCATGGTGCCAATTGCTTGCACATTGACAAAGGGAGAACAGCTCCTAACACAAAATCTGCCCAAAGGCTCTGACCTTGCTCATGACAACCCAGGGCAAGGACAGCCAGCCAGCAAGAAAGGAAGACAACCTTTTCCCACGACTCCCAGTCAGTTCTAGTTCCTGAGTTCCCATTTGGCTTCCTTAAACTGCACCAGGAACTGTTGATTTGCCTTGTTTTCTGTCTCTCACACACACAAACAGATTTATCACTGTACTTTTTGTTTAAGTTACATGATGTCTCTGTGCAGAGCTATGTAAAGCAAGCTTATTTGCACCGAGCTGAACAACAGATCTGGCCAAGCAGCTCAGAGCCAAGAACTTTAAACAAAGGGGACAAAGCAATGTTGCATACGTAGACTTAATCTTCCTGCTAATCCTTGCTAGTCTGTCCGCTCACATATGGGCAGCACAAGGTGGTTAGGTTGCAAGGTAACTAGAAGGCAGACACAAGTGCAGTCCTTACTGCTTCACACAGCACTGTTCAGCATATGGCTCAGGTATTTAGGTGGAAAAGGTTATCCTGGTCTAATTGTGTGTGTGGTGCTGCACATGCATGTTGACCAGTTGAAACTCTTGGGTGTGGTTTAGTCAATCTAACCTGGTTTTACTCTGAGGATATAAAAGGCTCTTAGAGAGCCTGCAGCCGTTGAAAGAAATGGATGCTTCAGATATGTCTGTGAGTGGAGTAGCAAGTTTAAATGTAGAAACATCTAACCTACTTTGGAAAAGGAACTTACTTGGAGTTATCTGAACACATATGCACCCACCCATGTACATTCTCCCTGCAAAGGTGAGCTGCATGTAACTGTCTTTCAGACATTAAAGGTAAAACAGCTGAACAGGCACCAAAATATGTTTAAAAATGCAAAAGCCCATTCTTAAAGCACTTTGCCTGAGAAAACTGAGATGAGGAAAGTAATTACCAGAATGTTCTGATTACCTGAGCCCTCTGTTTAAGTTAAATAGCCTTTCAGACAGAATGATCCCATCAGGAAGGGAAAGGAAAGGACCTGGAGTATCGATTCTGTTTGATTACTACTAAAATGGTAAGGAAAGCATTCTGGTCACAGCTGGTGTCCCTCAGGGGTCAGTGCTGGAGCCTGCACTCTTTAACATCTTTATCAGAGATCTGGATGAAGGAATTGAGTGCACCCTCAGTAAGTTTGCAACACCAAGTTGGGCAGCTGTGATAATCTGCTTGAAGGGAGAAAAGTCTCTACAGAAGGATCTGCACAGGCTGGATTGATGGGCCAATGGTTACTGAACCAAGTGTCAGGTTCTGCATTTGGATCACAATAACCTCATGCAACATTACAGGCTCTGGGGAAAACATCTAGATTGCTGTATCTGGAGACCTACCCAACAGAAAGAGACCTGTGAGTATTCAGTGACTGCTGGCTAAATATGAGCCAGCAGTGTGCTGAGGTGGCCAAGAAAGCCAGTGACCAACATATCAGAAATAGTGTGACCAGCAGAAGTAGGGAAGTAATTGTCCCCCTGTACTAGGCACTGGTGAGGCCTCACCTCGAGTACTGGGTTCAGTTTTGGGCATCTCAATATGAGAACAACGTTGAGGTGCTGGAGTGGGTCCAGAGAAGGGCAGNCAGTAGTGACAGAGGAGGTTTAATCCAGATATTAGCATAAATTTCTTCACCCAAAGGGTTTTAATGCATTGGATCAGGCTGCCCAGGGAGTGGTGGAATCACCATCCCTGGGGGGTTTTAAAAGTCATGTAGATGTGGTGCAGAGGAACATGGTTTAGCATGACCTGTCACTGTTTGGCTAATGGCTGGACTTGATGATCTTAAAGGACTCTCACAGGAAAAATGATTCTGTAATTATGTCAGATAGGCACCTCCACTTACACAGAGCAGGGGCCTGCCTTTTCTTGGCCTTACACTGTGTTTGAAAGTAACTCCACTGCACCCAGGCTAAAACATGGGCCCCAGCACCAGCCTGAAGACAGGATACCATCATCCTCCAATGCTCTGATTGCACACAACTTCCAGAGCAGAGACTACACCTTGTATTGGGGATTCCCTCATTAACCTCAAGTAGGAAGACATCCGTCCCTAACTTATTAGAAGTGTTGGAGTGGACTACAGTTTTCAGACTTAATCTTCAATCAGCTCTGGTTAGTCTTTAACATTTCAGCCAAGTAGGCAATGAAGCTGGTGAACTCCAAGGAGGATACAGCTTTTACAACTTGAGACATAATGTACAGCCAGTTCCTTATTGCACAATGTTTACTTGACTTCTTGAAAAAGACCATTCTGATAGCATTACAATTACATGCCAATTCGAGTTCACTTTCCCACACCAAATTTCTGTCCTGCTTTTTGACTAATGTCATCTCCTTGGTTTTTTTAGTGAGCTCCCACTAGTCTGGCCTTTGCCATAAATCAACAGAAGCACTGTGTGAAAAGCTGTCTGTGCTGTGCCAGGCAGAGCCATGTCAGTGCCACGTGGCACAGAATCCTCCCTCCAAGTGCTGCAGATGTGTGCCAGGAGTATGTGTATGGACAGCATCCAGAAGTGGTCTTAAATGCACTGAGGTTCTTGACCCATGTACCCTGAGTGAAGTGGCTGCTTTTCTCAGAGGTGCATGCAAGTGATAGTTGTGTCTAAAGATGTAGTTTAACCTCCTGATCAAATAAGTGCTGCAACTTATCCCACCTTCTGTCCACATATAAAATATCACTAGATCACTTAATGCTCCAGGTCCCCAGCATAAAATATTTCTCTGGCACTTGAGAGTCAACTGTTCACCTCAGAGTGTTAAAAGCTACAATTGAGAGTCCAGATTAAGATGTTTTCTTATCATCTTTGCAGGGAGGACAATATATCCTGTCTGCCCAGCCTTAGAAACTCCCCACTTCACACACGGAGGTTTACTAGCTGGGTTTGCATCTTATTCTGAAATAGAAAACAAAACACCCCAAAAGCTAGCAAACAGAATCCCCAGAGTTTATGCTCTTCCTTTCTTTAGCCATGGCTGGTTTTCCAAGGAAGGGACTGTTGCTCCTTCTCTCGAGGACATGTAGTTGTGCTGCTTAAGGACATGATGTAGTAGGGACTTGGAAGTGCTGGGTTAGTGGCTGGACTTGATGATCTTAAAGATCTTTTCCAACTAAAGAGGGATCACTGTGTGGACCCTTCCATTTGCTGCTTTTTTAGACTTGTCAGGGGGCTTTGCTGGGCTCTCTGGTACCACTACATTGCCAGCAATCACCAAGAAACAATTCCCCCAACTCAGCTCTAAGGGGGTGCAAAGGAGGACATGAATTCAGCCAAGGCTGCTCAGAGTGAACAGCCTGGATGGTGAGGACACTGCTACGGTCAGAAGTGTCTCAAAGGAAGGTCTACTGGTGCCTGCATCAATGGATGAGATTGGCAGCATATTGAATCCTCCTTCAAAAGTTATTATGGCAGAAAAATACCCTGCTTAACTTGTAATCACTGGGGTAATGTGGGTGCAGATGGAGCTTGGATAAGGCACAACCCTCATGGTGAACAGGCAGCCACAGCTGTGGGTCTGGCAGCAGCCAGCAATGCCAGGGCAGCCCTGTAAGGCATAGACAAGCAGCCTGGGGAAGCAATAGTGGGTTTTATAGCTCTTCTAATTTTTTTAACTGTTTTTAAAAGATAAAGAGAATAAAGCCCCATGAGACTATCTTTTGCACAGCTACTAATTGTCTCACGGCAATTCAGAGGCACTAATGCATAAGACACTGTACAAAGATTAATCCTAGAAACAGTCTGGTGGGGCAAATCCAGGTAATCTCTGCTTTGCAGGCTTTGCAGACTGAAGGAGAGGTTAAAAGGAAACCATCAATTTTAGAAATGCCTCCTTGGTTTGGAAAAACATGTCATGACTATTGTTATATTTAATGTCCTGCAATTACTGTGTGTCAAAGAGATTAAGGGGAGGAATACCAGGGCCTTTCAGGAGTTTGGGCTTTGCTTAGTGATTTGTACCTGTCAAAAGTGCACATTCTCCAAGAGGAATGTCATGTGCATATATCATAGAAACAACACACAGTGACATGTGTGTGATAAACTGCATGATCTCTGACTTCCATGGCTGCTATGGGTCACCCTCATGCTTCTCCAAGGGCCAAGGACTCTGCTTCTGCCAGCCCTGTGTGCCCTCGTTTCTGGTTGCAAGGTGCTTGCAGCTTGGCACAGCATATCACAGTGTTCAGAGGGATGTGTGAGCCTGGACCATCCTCAGATCTATCTGTTCTTACCATAGGAGAGCCTGGAGCTGTAGCCTAGCTGGATGCACGTGGAGGCTGCCAGTAGGGACAAGAAGTACCCCAAGGTCAGATTCTCCTAGTAGGTACAAAGCTGGTGTAAGGGTTGGGTTTGCACTGAGCAACACACCACCACATTTGATACCACCTGTTGTTAGGATGGTTTCATTTGGAAGGGATCTCAAAGATCTAGCTCCAACCTCCTTGCCATGGTCATGGACACCTTCCATCAGACCAGACTGCTGAAAGCCCTATCCAACCTGGTCTTGAGCACACCCAGTGATGGAGCATACAGGTCTTTCCTGGGCAACTGCTTCCAGTGTGCCACCACCCTTGCAGTGAAGAACTTCCTCCTTATATCTAATCTAAATCTAATTGTCCTTCACTTTAAAGCCATTATCCCTCACCCACTACCTTCAGAGCACAGAGCCCTTTGGTTTACTTTCAAAGTATCACAGACTGCGTCCTAGTTTTAAAGACTTCTGGTGATCAAAGTATTTGTGCAGATTGTCTACAAAGATCATTCAAAATGCATGACTCAGGTGGCAAGGAGCTCTGCTGCTGTCTCAAAAATCAGCCTCCCAGTTCCCCAGTGCACAGTGCTGGGGAAGCCCTCTTGTTTGCCACCTGCTCAGCTGGATGGTACATTTTCTTCCTACAAGTATTCTAGCTAAAAGCAAACCTTTTCTCTAGGTATGCTGACAGTCTAGAGCAAAAAACCAGAACAACCCAAGGAAAGCAAACCCTTCAAATACTATAAACTCAAGAAAAAGATTGCTAGGACATGGTAGTTTATGAATAATGGGTTACAGATAAGATTGCCTGGAAACTCTGAGCCTGATTTTACTTATCACAGCCTTAATCCATCAACCTCAACAGTGCTGTTTTGGATTTGGAACAGCAGGTTCTGATCTCTAAAAGTATTCTGAATACTTTCTGACCACCAAAACCAATGTAAAAACTCACTGGGAATAAACCAAGAGAAGTATAAATAAATAATATCATGTGTCACAGCGGATTAATTCTTGCTCTGTTTTCTTATACACAGGTGACTAAATTTAGTGGGAACACCCACAGGATTTGTGTCATGGAACAACAAGTTAAAAATTGCAGGTGAACCAGTTCAGGGAGACAGGAACGAAAATATAAAGGAAGGCAACACACACAGGCAGCTTCCCGAACACTGAGACTCTCACAGAGGAGCCACAAGGATGCACTCGGGAGGAGAATTTGGGCTGTTATTTGTCACTGGACTAAAGTCACCAAGGAGGAGTTTATCAGCTGGGTAGGTTTAAGCAAATGATAACGAGCAATGGTCCTGACACCAGCCCCCTTGTTTCCATGAACACAGAACCAGCAGGTACATTTTTGGGTGACTTCTTTACAAACAGCCCTGCCCCGTACAGCAGGATCACAGAATCTGGCAGAGAACTTTAAGATCATCAAGTCCAAGCAGCAATCCAGTATTGCCAGTTCACCATGAAGTCATGTCCTTGAGCACTATGTTTATATGTCTTTTAAATACCTCCAGAGATGATGGCACTGACCTTCTCTTCCCTGCTTCTTTCTACCCACATGGGTGGTGCCACTAACTCCCATATGAACGATGTAATTTTCTTGAGAGCAGCCAGGAATATTTCTTTCCAAAAGGTCACATGCTGCCAAGCTGGAGGACCTGAAACCATAGATTCTCCAAATAAACCATGAAGCAGCCTGGTAGCCATGTGAAGAGCTGTAAGCAAGTGAAACCACCCCATCCTTGGGCCCCAAATGTCACTTTATCTCATGTACTGCTCATTAGTTTCTGAAATCAGTCCTTGCTTTCCTAGAAGTGGAGGGATGCTAATGCCACAGAACTATTTGTATGAATGACCCTTATTCACATACTTAGCAACAGAGTTAATGAGAAGAGAGGGCAGACTGACACTGAAGACTCTCCAGCAAGGGAGTCCAAGCACATCACATGGGTCTCCCCATGACAGGAAACTCAGAGCCTTGTAATGCATAGCTCCAGTGCAGTCGCTGTTGTCTCAGCTACAGCATAACGAAACCAGCACGCTGTGTGAAGACAGTTCCTGGGTGAACACCCAGTCATTTCTCCCCTGAAATGAGGTTTAAGCAATCTCAGGTTTCTTCATGCCTCATCCGTTTTAAGGACAAATATAGTAAAAAGGCACAAATTATTGAGGGGGCAAAGCAAGCAAGGACAGAGCCAAATGCCATGGTCTCTTTCTGACTCTCTGAAAGCTCAGAATCACTTCAAAGAGCAGGCGAAAGCAGCAAATTTCAATCAGAGCGGGCTCTGTGTGCAGAATGCAGCGTGGCTTTGCTTGGGATTGATGCACAAGTCCTCGGGAGCAGAGTTACCTGCCCACCTCATCGTGTCTCACAGATCTCTTGCAGCTGAGGAGGCGTGCAGACCACACCGATTCCAGGGTTGAGGGCCGGTCATCCCACTCTCTCGCTATGTCCTCGAGGTGCTGAATGCTCCCAGTTTCTATACTCAGAGGCAAACGTTTCATAACCAGCCTCAACACTCACAGTGTCCATGAACAACCTCATCCTCTCACCTACTGAGCTTGTCTTCTCCCCCCTCAGAAAACTGCCAGTTGTTAGATCAGCTCAGCTCCTTGCTGAAACCTCCCTCCAGGGCAAGGGGAGCTAGGACCTGAGCTTGCCACTTCCCCTTCTTACGGCTTGAACAAAGCCCAGGCAGGAAACGTAGAGACCAGAAGGAAGTGTCTTGGGGCTACAATTAAAACCAGAAACTACAGGAAATCTGAGTCAAGGCCAAGGGGCAGGTGAAAGGATCCAGTGCTTGGAATATCTGAGACCTGTAGCAAAGAGGAGGGTTTCATCATCAAATGGTATCATTTATATGACAATTAAAGACACTGGAGGTTGGTGGCATCTCTTCAGTAAATGCAGCAGCCACATGGGGTGAGAATTGATTAAGCAGACATGGTCTCATTCCCACAGCACTTTTTTCCTTCTCCAAAACCTAACTCCTCTCCTGTGGAAGTGGGATCCTGCTGGGACGCAGCATGGAAGGGCTTAAGGCCCCAAATGCAGCACTAAAGGTTGTGCTCGCTGCAGGATGCTGAGTTGCAGGCAGTATGTTCGAAGAAAGGCACGAGGAGATGATTTTCACTGAAGAGAGGGGAAAGCAAGACATAATGAAACTGTGATTTGTCTGGGGTCACTGGAGCCAGAAGCCTTGTTTCAGCAGCTCAGCAGCACAAGCCACAGCAATTCATTTAATCAATGTTTTGCTTCTAGAGAACACAAAAGGAGCTTTACATAGGCAGAACACCAGGATATGCCTTCCTCCCTTCCATTCTTTTCTAGCAAGGATCCCACTAGCTCTCACGGTGTTAGGATGAGGCTTCATGGACTGCCCTACGTGAGGACACACCAGGGCTGCTCCTTCTCAGTGACCTGTGGCTGCTCGAGTGCTTTACAGATCTGTTTTGCATCATTAGCCACAATGAAGACTATTCTCGTACACGAGGAAATGATTATTTTCTATTTAATTGTGTCAATTACTCACGTGTCTTACAGTAGGGAGAGCACGGGGGAATCACACACTTCAGAAATTTCCTTCACTACCTCAAGGGACAGCACAAGCCTTTCTTACCACCCAAAGAGAAAACAAAAAGCCAATTTACAGAGTCTAGTCTTGTGAAGAGAAGGAAGGAAAAGGCAGTATTGACATTTGTGATTTCTGGATTCACCCACTAACTCAGCCAGGGACTTTTCTAGCTTGGAGCTCTGAGCTCCTGTGAGCTAAAACAGCAGCACAGCCATCCGCTGTCTTCCTCCTCTGTCTGTCCTGTCAGCTGAGATGGCAAATGCTTCTGGCACAACCACCTCTCGCTTTTGCTTGGCGTCGCTTGAAGCCTGACACCACAACAGTGCTGCAGATGCCAGGCCATACCCACAGCTGCCACTTACCAGCCACCACCTGTAGCTGTCTTCTGGGATCAAGGCATTTTGTGAGGTCAGGAAAGGTTGCATAGTTGAGTTAAACCTCTGATCGAACCAGAGGGACTGTCCCAGCTCAGAAATGCACGTGCGGCAGCTGCACGGTCTCCTGGGGTACTTGAAGAGTTTTTGCACTTGCTCTGAAAACTGCATGATGACGTGTCTGAGGTCCCAAGTGGTCGTGGCCACCTGGTTTGTGTAGTTCAGCAGAAATGATGTTGCTGTGATGAGCAAAAAGGCCAAGGTAAACACTTTCACATTCCTCCTCCTTACAACGACCATCTTGCCCACTTGAGTTCTGCTGTTCCCACCGACCAAGAACAAGGTAGGGTCCAACGTAAGGCAAAAAGGAAATGGTGCTGCAGGGCCCTGCCACTTACCACCCCAGGGTTAGGCTATCTCCATCCATGGGAGAAGAATTTGTTTCCTCCAACAGGGCTTAAAAAAAAAAGCAAAGCTGGGTATTTCCTGCCACCTCCTCACAGTTCTTCCAAGTCTCTTCCACCTCTCTGTAAGCAGCTGCTAAACCCCCCTAATGAGGGTTCACCACAGACGGACCCTTGTCGTTCCACGTCCCAGAAAACTCAGAGGAGAGCAATATCAGCATTACAATGTAGGGTGAGTGTGTGGAAGAAAGCCATAGATTAAAGCAGGCAAACTGTAGGAAGAAGAGGGTAGCTATTTTCTTCTCCTGGAAGTTAGTTCATGAAGGATCGGATCATCTGGGGATGTACATTCCATCTGAGAGACGTGATTTGATATCCATTTAAGCCATGGAGAGCACCTAGCAGCCTGGAGACACAAACACACACAAAAAAAGAGGATAAGAAACATTCTCATAAAAGTTAGGGGTGTTTTCCATCCCTCCCAACCTCATTTCTCTGTACCCCAAACCTTCTGATCCACCAAGGGACACACAGCAAAGTGTTCCTAACCCAAAGCAGCTGGAGAAAGAGCACTCAGTAAAGAAGGGAGGAGTAGCACTGGGAGGAAGAGGGAGGGGGAACTGAGTCCTCTTCCTTCCCCAACCCACTTAATGCCTTAAAGACTGGGGCTGGACTCATGATTCAGAGAAAGTCAAGCAAGAACAGATCATACATCCTGGGACAGATGGGGAAATAAGAGTATAAACGGCCTTTGTTTCGCTCGGATGATGGTGATTCATCCTGCCAAAGAAGGGTAGGTGAGAGCAGCCTGGGGTGCCAGAGATTTCCCCTGAGACCCAGAGCCTTAGACACTCAGGGGGTACAGAGAGGCTTGGAGCTGTGTCCCATTCCCCTCCTGGTGTCTCCTGCCTGGCAGCAGGGATTCAAAAGAGTTTTTTAAGGTTGACAAACGGATCCTTTCTTCTACCGATGCCCTTGTTTTGTGGGAAGAAAAGCACATTGTGGTTCTGAAAACTTCGGATGTTTGCAAAAACCCCCCAAAGTGCCATTGCTTAAACAACGTGCTTTTGAGTTCGAAAATAATGAAAGAAATGAAAGATCAGAGAAGTAACTGAGTTACAGTGTGTGCAACGGATGGATAAACAAGAGCTCAGCGAGAGAAGCCTCATCCACTGCTCACCACAGGGTTTGGATCAGCAGACAAGCAGCAGAACTGTAGCTGTTCCTGGTAACAAGCATCACTTCAACCCATTCTGTGAGCCCCACTGAGGTAGGACCCCCTCACTTCGTCACCTAAATCTGACACGGGGGAAGTGGACCCAGTGGCCACAGCTCCTGGCTTCTCTCCTGGAGATCCAGGAGAGGCCGCCCAAGGTCAGACCCCTTTTACCATGGGGCTTTACACGGTGTCTTGGAGACAGCACAGACCTGCCTTTTAGAGGTGGTGTGCAAATATTTACTGAGCCCCATAAAGCCAAAGGGGAAGGCAGGAGCCTCAGCTGGTGGTCTTTGCTCTGCTCTGGGTTTCCCATCTGCAGCACGGGATGGGCCGTGTGGGCCACTCTGCAGGCTGTTTGCCAGATGCTTCCAGATTTATTTTAAGTCTGGCCCCTACAAATGCATTTACAGGAGCTCAAGGGCTGACAAGTGGGTCAGGCTGGATAACAAAAGGCTTTATTAACCCTGGCTGCTCGGGCTTGCCTGCTCCAGTAAATCAAGCAGCACCAGCGAACAATGCTCTCTGCTTGCTCCAACTTTATGGAAGGAAGTTTTGGAGCTAACCAGAAACCTGCCAAACTATTCCCAGCTACAATTTGGGAATCACAACATAAAAAGGAGCAGTGGTGCTGCCACAGTGCCTTAGGGAAGCTGGCAAGAGGATGGTCCTAATGCACAGCCCTGCCATGCCAGCTGCACCCTGTGCCAGAGAGTGGCCTCAAACGCATGGACCGTAGTAGCCTGGATGCAGTTGTTAGTCTAAACAAAAACACAGCCTCTAACCAACCTCCTCCCCCACCCCACCCCCCAAAAAAAATATGCCAAATCCCAGAAGCAGATTAATTCTCCATTTATGGAGCAGATAATTCAAGAGCTGTGATGCTGGAGGGTCGAGCCCCTGCTGCTGTTGAGGCTGGGACAAGATGGTGTTTGCAAGCACAGCTCCTACTCGTCTATTATTTATTAAGGGGAGGAGGGAGGGGGATTATCCAGCATTTCTTGGAAAAGCCTATAACATGGAGTATTGTTCTTAAAAGAAACAGCTCTGGCCTCCAAAGCAAACACCCGCTTCACCAGATTTGATTGGGTTTTTTTCTATAACTGAGCGAAGGTTAAAATTATATTTAGAATTTGAAGAAAAGAAACAAAACCCCCAAACAACAACAAATCCAAACCAGTGTTTATGCAGTCGACTGCAATGTGTCCAAACTCCTAATCATCCCATTGTTTATAGCACGTGATGAGAACATGAGAAACCAGAAGAACTCCCAAGGCTCTTTTCCAGGGTGGAAACAAAACCCTGGATCCTTCCTTTTAATCTGGCTACTTACTGTTTCCTGTGACCGCTCCTGTTTGCTGCAGATACTCGGGATCCAAAGAGCCCAAATATATGACCTAACTGAGAGGCTCTGGGGATTATAGCTGTGATTTAGGGTCTGGGGAAAGGGAAGGCTGAAATGAATGGAAAACACTTTCGATTTCACTGTGACTTGAACTGAGACCTTTTTATTCCTGTCTTAAAACACACGTAAGGTCCAACCCAAAGATCAGCACTTTGAACCTTCCCAGCTTCTTACACTGCACCACAGCCCGTCCCTGCATCTCCCTCTGCTCACAGAGGTTTGTAAATCTTCTCAAAAGCTTTTCCATGGGATTGGTCAAAGTGCTGGGGAAACAAGAAGCGCAGACATGATGCTAAAGCAAGGGGAAGGGAAAACATGCAGGGCTGCCAACTCCAGCTGTGGGAGGGTTTTACCCCCCCTCTTTGTGAGGCAATTGAAGCCATTACAAGTAAGTCGCGTGGTACCAGGCTCAGTCCTTATCAACACGCCTCGGCATGACCTTGGCTTTGGCACATCTCTGAACAGGCTATTTTGGCCAGCAGCAATCTCTGAGGACTTCAGGTATGTAGGTTGGCATTGCAGTCCCAGCCACAGTCCCCTGAGAGTTAAACAGAGTTCAAGCGCTGCCTGTGTGTGGCTGTGCTCTGGCAGCCGCCCCAGCTCAGCTCCTGCCAGCAGCAGGTTAAGCTACCTGCAGTGACTGGGTGCTTAAGGTCTTAGTTATGGGCTAGACTTTTCCTGTCACCTTCCCATCCCCTTCCCCTTCCTACACACATCCTGATCCCACATCAGATACCCCATCGTCAGTTACGTCGGTGACTTGAAGTGCAGGCAACATGTGAAATGGGTCTCACGCGAGGGCAGAGAGGCAGGTTCAGCAGAAGGGGCGAGTTCCTCCAAGCTCTGTTCTGAGTGTAGGAGGACCAGTGTGATTAAAGGAGATAAGAGAGGTCATAAGAGAGAGCACGACTTAATCTTTTGTCTGGGTTTTATGTTATAAAATACTCTGGGACTAAGAGTTTGTCTTACTGGTTTCTTACATTTGACAAAGAAAGCACTGAAAGAGCTTGTTTTTCCCCTCCCCAGAGTGGATCTTTTTTTTTTTGTAATGTTAGCTCACAATGTGAAGAATGTCCCTGGTCCCTGGCCAGCTTGGCAATTAACAGACAAGGACTAATATAAAGCAATTCTTAACACCTTCAGGAAATAGTTTTTGACAACTCCTCCTACGAACGCAATGTGTTCTCACTGCACTTGTTAGGTGGTGTGATGAACGCTCCTCTGCACACCCACATAGAGCACAGAGACAATGGCAGGGGGGAGCCCAAATAATCCCCCACCCCAGCTGCTCCTGGGTCCATCCCAGGAACCATCAGCCCATCAAAGGCCCAGCTGCAGCAGCCCAAAGGAGCACAAGGGCACAAAGGCAGGTGGGAACCTGAAATATGGGCTCAGAAGAAGGGACAACGTCAGAGTCCCTCCCAGGGCTGGCCCAGGACAGCCTCAGACCCGGGCATCAAAGTCACCCAGATGAGTCACCGTCAGAGTGCTTTTGGGACCAAGACATGCTTTCTGCTTGAGGTCATGGGACACCTTCGGTTGTGCAGAGGAAGAGCTGCTGGGTGTCTCACAGGAGCTGTCTGGTCACCCAATGCTTCATTTCTTGAGGGTTTTTAAAAAGATGGGTCTCAAATAAAAAGCCTGCAGAAAATGCTAATGAAAAATCATCAAGAAAAAAGTCATTGCCCTTCTCATCCCTCAAGGACTGACCCCTCTTCATGCCTACTTCACTAGCAAAGAGGTACTTTGTAGCTGCCCCCCCTAACAAGGGGGGGTCTTTGTTAGGTCACATGAGATGCTGATGGCTCAAGATCCAGCTTCTGTCTTCTTGTCCCTGTCTCACATCTAACCCCAGTGTGAAACACTTTGCTTTAGCTTGAAGTTGTCAGAATTTTCTGGACACAGAGCAGCACAAAGGGAACAGGGAACAGTATCCCAGTGCGGAGATCCTCTCAGCTTTCCACTCACTGCTTAAATAGTTCAAAAGTCCTTAAGACTCAAGCTGGTAGAAACCACAAAGGACAACATGACCTGCTGCAGCTCTCTTATGACTGATGGTGACCATCCTACAACCCGCAGGATGTTACACCTGGTAACTCCATACAAGCTTAGCTGCAATTTAACTTCAAGAGGCTGTGCTGTGCTGTGCTGGAGAGGTCTCAGCAGCAGAACAGCCAGTGACCATTGGCAGCAGCACAGCTCACATCCCCACACTGCAAAGCCTCCACAGATGAGCTAGTTCCACAGCTCACAGCTATATTGTTTTAAAGCCTTTAGACAACACAAGCTGCACTTCCTCAAGCATCCTTCCTCTTGCTTTGGGGCTTTCTTCCCATCTGCACTCCTCACAAGCAACCCTCCATCTTCAAAGTCCTGGCCTGTCAGAGGAGGGAAGGTTAAATCACACTTTACTGCACCCACGAAAGCCCAGAGCAGCCTTGGAAAATGTCAGTCCAGGGCAGTGAAGAGCCTGTCCCTGGAAAAAACACACAAACACATTTCTGCCCCATGTCTGTGCTCAGCCCTGGAGAGGAACAACGGGGGGGACTGTTTCCCTCCAAACCACAGGCTTGTCTGCCTTGCCCTGGCTCATCGCTGGCTGCCTCCCATTGCCCAGAGCTGGCTGACATTTAGAAAGAAACACTTCATTGGGCTGACACTTTGCCAGAGACCTCTGAGTGTGAGGTTTTTGCTACGTGAGATAGATTGTGCAATTACAGGGCAGCCTGGCAGCCCACCAGAGTTAAACACAGGGCAGAAATGTGCACCTCTTTAACCAGGTGATGCCTGTGTAAGACATCTGCTCCAGCTCCTCCACCTCCAGGAGATCAGTCCCACCAAGCATTACAACAGGGCTGGGGACACAAAGGGTCCCAGCACAGCATCTAAGCTTCAGCCTGTTCATGGTACAACTTCTCATGTGCCACTGGCCACATAGCACTGGCAGGCAAAGGTGAGTTTTGTCCTTCTCCGACACCGAAAGCCACAGAGGATGCAATTTTGGAAAAGTATCACCTGCTACATCATCTCTGGCCATGCTGTGAGACATAAAGCTGTTTGACTGCCACTGCTACGCAGGGTTGCAGCACTGAAGTTGGTGTGTCCCTCTTGGGTTCACTTAAAGGCTCAGCATCATAGAATTATTGAGGCTAGAAAAGACCTCTGAGCTCATCCAGCCCAACCCATGACCTAACATCACCACATCAGCCACACCAGGGCACTAGTCTGTCCA
>VZRI01011404.1:185287-234225 GCA_013397515.1 Upupa epops
TATTGCTAATACAAGCCAGATGGCCTTTCATGCCACCTGGGCACCCTGCTGGCTCCTGTTCAGCCAGTTGTTGACCAGCACGGCCAGGTCCCTCTCCACCAGGCTGCTCTCCAGCCACTCATCCCCCAGTCCTTAGCTCTGCTGGGGGTTATTGTGGCCAAAGTGCAGGACACTGCACTTGGCTCTGTTCAACCTCATGCAGGTGGCCTCTGCCCATTGACCCAGCCTGTCCAGATCTCTCTGCAGCATCTTCCTCCCCTCCAGCAGACAGACTCTTCCCCCTGCCAGCTTGGTGTCATCTGCAAATTTACTAAGGCAAGACTCAGTCCCCCGGTCATCAGTAAAGATGTTGAATAGAAGTGGGCCCAGCACTGATCCCAGGGGGACACCACTGGTCACTGGACACCAGCTGGATGGGGCACCACTCCCAACCACTCTGTGCCCAGTCATCCAGACAGTTTTTAGTCCAGTGGATGGTGCACCCATCCAAGCCATGGGCTGCCAGCTTTTCCAGGAGGATGCTGTGGAAGACTGCATTGAAGAATTTGCTGAAGTCTAGGTAGACAACATCCGTGGCCTTCCCCTCACGCACTTGGTGGCTCCTCCAAGTTCAGCAACTCCAGCTGACCTCACCAACACTGCCTATGACACAAAACCATCCAGGAGTGTTGAGGCCATGAGAAAAAGCAGCAGTAAACAAATTTGCAGGCAGCAACTTCTCTGTTCTTCTTGAATTTAGAGACAACTATTGGGCAGCGTTTCATCCATCACAGTGAAAAGAAGCTGGAGGTGGTTCATGGAGCGTGATTGCATGGTGTTTTAGGTGCCAGCGATCTGAAGAAAACCCCATTACCTGCCTGTGTCTTATTAGTGAGCAGGTTTGCTGGCAGGCTTGGGCTGGCAGGGTAGATGGGAGGGAGATCTCCCCCGGTGCTCTAATGCAGCCTACCCTGCCGACATGCACAACAGGTCAGCGAGTCTGGGAGAGCAAACAGCTTTTTGTGCGAGATGCGCTTAAGATTAACAGAAACTTGGGTGGGGAATTTGCATTCTGTTGCCTCAAAATAAATCTTTATCTTGGCACGCTTCGTCAAGCATGTGGCTGAGCGCTCTGGAAATTCAATCCTCTTGCAGCGCTTGAGGAAAGGGCTGGAAGCTCTGGCTTGGAAAGAGTCACAAGCCTGCCCGCACTCTTGGGTGCTGGGAGCTGCCATCCCTGCCTCCTCCCGCCAGGGTGAAGATATTTTGTCCTCCACCACCACCTCCTCCTTTGCATACCAAGAGTCAGTTCCTCTGAGGGATGTTTTGTCTAGAGAAATGGCAGTGTTAATATCCAGGATGAATTGTGCTGATCTCCATGGGCTACAGCTCCTACTCATGTCTACAGGCCAAGGGAGAACATTCTGCTTTGAACGAGGTGGAAATGATATGGAAGATGTTCTAGCTCCAAAAGCTATGCCCTTTGCCTGTCAACCGTGTCTATGGCAGAAGTTATCTTAGGAGCTGAGCATGGAGAGGGGTGAATGCTTCATCCACCTCTCCTGTAGGAAAACTTCATGCCACTCCTGGGGTGCTGGTGCAGTCAGCAGTGGGGCTGAAACAAAGTTTGCTCAGACCAATGAAGAGACAATAAATGAAGAAAAATGCAGGATTCTGGTCAAACTGGCACTGTTTTGATGAACTCTGTCCCCTGCAGCATCCAGTCTTCAGGACAAAATAGGAGCATGAAAACAAGAGCACTGTGCAGCCAAGCTGGGAACAGTAATGACCACAACCAAGAGGCTGGGGGCTGCCAGGTCTCACCAGGGATGTGCTGGAAACCAATAGTGCAAAAATAAGCTGCCAGTAGGATCATCTTCCACAACGCCTGTCTTGCTAGCAAGTGGTTTTGGAGAAACCCTACCTCTTTGCATGCACTCTATTCATCAAGAAATGGCACCTCAGCTTCCCTGGTGACACTTCATTTTCTTTCATGCATTCCAAATCCCCTTCCCCACAGAGACATAGATGTTTTAACTAGCAAACAAATCACTGTGATCTCTTCAAGCACTCTTCCTTCCTTACCATGCAGGTTGCTGGACAGATGCACAGCTTGAACTTGCTGGACTATGAGAGCTTTTCTGTAGTGGCCAATACTGACCGATGGGCTGGGCTGGGCTGGGCTTTTCTGCATGACGAGAGTGCAAAGCTGAGGCAATGAAAACCCTAACTCTGTGGTGAGAATCCTAAACTGCAACCCACTCACTCAAATTCACTCACTTTATCTCTGTGAATTACTTTACTTCAAAGAGTTCTTTAAAAACATCCAAGCAGACAAGTGGTCACATAAAAATTGCTGTTTGATTTCTGTTCACAAGCTTTGATGGCAGAGTCCATGGTGGACAGAGAGCCATTGTGTTCTCACACTCTTCCCATGCCATTAGCTAAATTGTAGGCTGAGATCAAAGATCTGCTAGTCATAGCTTCAGAAAAAGGAGCTATCAAAGGAGCTTCCAGGACACGTGTGTTTGCACCTAGCATAGATGCTGAAGGGTTCATGGTAGGACGACTCTAGAGCTGGAGCTGGCAAGGAGGTTTTCAAGCAGTTGAGTCGAAGGGTTTTTTGTTTGATTGGTCTTTTTTAGTTCGATCTCTGTCAAAATGGAATCTTTCTGTGGATAACATTATTTCCATCCTGATTTTCTGTTTCAATAAACTTTTGAAAAAGGGAGGATCTTTGACATTTGAAATGAAAACCACTCGTTTTCATTCTGCAAGAGAGCTTCTTCTGATGGAAAATGTGCAGTTTATGGTTCTAGTTAACAAAACATCGAGGAAAACAAAATATCTGGATGTTCAACATGAAAAATAAAAGCACTGCTTTCCCTCATGCTCAGAGAAGGGTGAAAAATATTACCCTCTGCTCTTTCTGGGCTTCCTTCATTTTAGGCTGACTATGTATGCATGTCTGACTACGTGTAAACCTCGTTAATCCCCCAGAGGTAGCAAGATCACTACTTTCAGGTAATCCAAGTACACAGAGACTAATTAACAGCGGCAGCAGCAGCAGTAGAAATAGAGGTGAGCTAAAACTATCGCAGAAGCAGATGCCTGAACATGCATTAGCTCAAGTTTTATGGGATTACAGGTGAGGACACAGGATTATTTCAGATAACAGGACACTAAACGGGAGGTGGAACTCAATCACATTGGCAGCAGGTATTTGCTAGACTGTGGATGAGCATCCATCTCAAAGTAATCACCAAACTACTTGGTTAAAACTGTAAGGAAATGTGTGTGACTAGAAATACTGTTGTTTATGTGGAACAGACCTCAAAGCCTATGTTGTAAGGAACTCTAATTTCTGAGTGAACACACAGCAGGGACCCCCCTAGCACTGTGAAAGATCAGAAGACAATGGTAGTGTGGGCAGTATTGTCAATGACACTTAACAGCTGTTTCTGTCACTGTGACCATCTCCACTAGGATACCTGCCCTGAAGCAATATGAAGCAGTTCTTGGCCCTGTGAGGTTGTTAATTTGTGTTCACATTGATGGGCCTCTCATTAAACCAACAAGTGTTTCTCTTCCAATCGATGACACCAACTGATAGAGCTCTGCATTAAACATTTATTCATCAGAGAGGCTAGATTCCCCCTGGAGAAGGTGTGATGACACCACAGGGATTTTCTCCTTCATTAACCTGGGATTTACATTCAATCCTTCTTGTGGGAGGGAGGTGTCAAACTGCCCAGGACGAATTACAGAGGTGTTTTACCATCTCTGCACAGCTTGGAGCTGGCAATGGGTGCAAGTTACGGCAAGAACTAGATCACACCTGGAGTTTTCCATTTGCAGAACACACTGCGGAGAGCTTTGCAGCGATGATAAATTTACAAGTCAATAAATAATACATGAAAAATATATTGCTGGTATAAGTAACACATTTAGTAATTAATACTCTGTGTTACAAGCCTAAATTACTAAGTCATTAGGCAGCTGCTTTAATTGGCTGATCATTTATACGTCTCTAATAGGAGCACTTGATCTCCTGCTCAACTGTGCCTCTGCCCCCAGCCGAGGCATCATCCAGCCTCTGTGAATCTGGTGATATTCCCAGCTTCTGCCCTATATCAGCTACGGTGTCAGCAGTCAAGAAAGGAATGAACGATTCAGGCTGCCTTTCATCCAGAGAGCTGGCAGACCTTGCGTTGTCTCCAACACTTGATGGACAGAAGTAGCTGCCCAGAGCAGGCAACATGAATATGACCCTGTGCTGCCCCTTCGGTGGGAGCTTTGATTTGGACAGTGAGGTAGCTGGGGTACAGAAACCCCACAGGGTTACAGGGAAGAAAATGTCTGGACTTTTAAGGTGTTTTTAGAGAAACAAAGATTAGCATACAGCAGAGAGGCACGGAAAAAGCCTCCCGTAATCCTGCATATGAAAATATGTCAAGAGCTGCATGCAGAATGGATTTGCATACATCAGGGCTGCACACGCTGCTGCTCGACTGGGCATCCTCAAGTGCATTAAAAATGTTAATTCTGAATGATGTGGGTGCTGCTAATTGAATGCTGGAGAAACACACACAGACATGCACTCAACTATGGCATCTTTTCCACTTGTCTTACTCAGATGGTTCAAACATTAAAAATGCTAAGGTAGACTGCAATCCTTGAATATTTAAGGGCTTTCTGGTTCAAAGAGAAATTCAAAGTATGACTTATCTATACAGAAAAGATTAGCAGAGGAAAATTTAATTTAATTAATTAAGTATTCATATTTTTGATTCTAAAATGGCATCGCACTAGCATCCACCTATTTTGTAAAAGCAGAAATATCAACACAAGAAAGTAGTAATCTGTTCAGTATTGCTCTGCTCTTGCCCTCTGCAGTGCTGCCAACCAGAACCCA
This sequence comes from Upupa epops, assembly GCA_013397515.1. Classification (NCBI taxonomy): domain Eukaryota; kingdom Metazoa; phylum Chordata; class Aves; order Bucerotiformes; family Upupidae; genus Upupa; species Upupa epops. The sequence continues at coordinate 190,182 of VZRI01011404.1, forward strand.
CCTAGAAGCCAAAGCGTAGCAGGGCAGATGCTGGAAACATCAGCCTGGATGGTCTCTTTCACCTATAACAAAGAATGGAAGAGAGGTCTCTGTCCTTGGGTTCTGATTACCAAACCAGGACAGGGAAGCCCCTGCTGCTCACTTTTCTCTGACAACCATTTCCAGCATCCATCCAGCTGTTGATGCATTAGGAAGCCAAGAGTTTTTCTCTAAACACCAGCTCTACACAGGGTGGTTTGGTGCTGAGCAGAAACCCCAGCGTCAGCCTTGGCATCACTTTCCTCAAGTGACCGTAGCCGTATCTGCACTACGTCAGCACAAACCCCAGGCAGGAGCAACATCTAAAGCTAAATCCAGTCTTTGGGTTCAGGATCACTCCTCCCTTTGGAAGATCCCACAGTCACTGCAATAACCCTTCCTCATCTAAAACATCCATCTTCCACGACACAGGGCAGTGTTTGTGCACATAGCAGTTCGAGGGAATGTGGGATCCTGTTGACTCCCCAATGAGAAGTTTCACAGCAGCTTTTACAAGGGGCTTACAAAAATGCTTGCCCTAGCTATAAAGCTCCTGGCAAGTTTTAATGAGCACAGTGTTAAAGACTAACAGTCCCCAAAGACAGCAGAGCCCCGGGGCTTTGGGGTTTTCTTATAAATGAGCCACCAATTTGTGTCAAAATGTTTGCCTTGCAAGGAGGAGCTACAGGAGTTTTATTTGTCTTTAGCCTTTATTAAGCAAAGGAAAAAGAAGAGTCATTTCCCCTTTAATTAAAACCTCTCAGGATTTGCCAGGAACTGTACACCAAGGCACTCTTGAAAATATGCTGCTCTGCTTGGCTTGGCTCGGCTTGGCCTGAAACAGGGCAAGATAAGTTTTCAATCTCTTTTATTACATCTCTCTTGCTCTGAACAGAAAAGTGAGTGCTGAAAAATAATGACTGCCTCCAAAGGGAAGTCATTACAAATAGCTTTCTCAGAGGAGAACTGACCTATGACTTCTTGTGGAGAAGCAGCAGCAGCTGAAGAGCATCAGTGTTTTAAAGTTTCTCTATAAAGGGCCAAGATTCCCCAGCCCCAGAAGCTTTGGCTCACTCACACAAACAGGAGTTGATCAAGTACATGGTGGTTGCTACTGGGGTGTTCCCATCCTTAGGACGGGACAGCAGATACCAGGGTATCCTGTGCCCCAGCAGACTGCCAGGCAAACCCTAGATGTTTTCCAGAAGATGAAGTTCCTAGTGACAAGCATCACAGCTGCAGAGACATTTCCAAACTTGTGCTGATGGAAATTGTTCTCGTGTTATGGCCTCCTGTGTTCCTCACTTCTGTGTGTCACTGACCCTGCTCTGATTTACATGCACGGCAGATTTGGTCCATTGCTGATTTGTATGAGAAACGGGAAGTGTGGGAGACAGGCGGCGACGGGGCTCATGGTGACAGCACATGGCATACGGTGGCAAAATAATCTTGCCTGAGTTTTACAACTAAATGCGGTCATTTCTGCTCACAGAGCTGTCAGCTGAAAGGGCAGCCGAGGAGAGGACAGCTTAACCCTCACAGGCAGGCAGTGAGGTGCAGCTCCTGGCTGACATCAGGAACAGAATCTGTTTGGCTGTAATTCTGGACATTCATTCCCAGACTTGTGGGAGCCTCAGCTGGGTGAGGTGCTGAGAAGTTTCCTCCTGTGCAAGGTCAGCACCAACCAGTGGCACAGAACTATCTTAACAGAAGTTTGGATCCTTCTGGAAACAGAAGTAATTTGCTACCCGTACAAGACCACAACAGCTCACACAACAGTCCTTCCCCAAACTCTTGAGTTAATGTCTTAAAGAAAGAAAGTGGAACAATTCCAGCCTTCAGAAGAAACATGAGGCTGCGAACCTTTCAGCCCTTGAATCAAAACCAAATGACCTGGAAACATCTCAGAGCATCACCCTGTAGCATCTGTCCACCTGCTGCTGCAGCTGTAGCCCAGCTTGCACAGCAATGCAGGGTTGGAGAAGAATCACTGAATCTTTAAGGTTGAAAGAGACCTCAAAGATTATAGAGTCCAACCATCAACCAAAGCCATCACAGAAACACAGACTCACAGAAAGTTAGGGATTGGAAGGGACTTCGAAAGATCATCCAGTCCAATCCTCCTGCCACAGCAGGATCCCCTAGATCCAGTTGCACAAGAACAGTCCAGGCCAGTTTCAAACATCTCCAGAGAAGGAGACTCCACAATCTCCCTGGGCAGCCCCTTCCAGTGCTCTGTCACCCTCACAGTGAAGAAGTTTCTTCCCATATTTATATGGAGCCTCCTGTGCCCCAGCTGACACCTGTTGCCCCTTGTCCTGTCACTGGATGCCACTGAGCAGAGCCTGACTTCTTCCTCTTGACAGTCATAGTGAGAGGGAGGTTGGTCTCTTCCTCCAAGTAGCTAGTGACAGGACAAGAGGAAATGCCCTCAGGGGAGGTTTAGTTGGACACGAGGAAAAATGCCTTACCTCAAAGGGTTGTGAAGCCCTGGAACAGACTGCTTAGGGACTCAGGTGGCTGAGTGGTGTTCTAGGCTGAGCAGACTGCAAGTAGCCCATAGGGGTAATGGTGACTACACTGTACTGGGGGAGACTGATTTTACTGTCCTGCACCTATCAAAACAGTTCAAGTGTACTTACAAACATTTCTTTGTCCTCACCTTTTTACCCCGAGGAGGTAAAAGAAAGAGGAGAAGGTACAAGGAAAGAGGATTTGCTTGGATTAGCTGGGAGCAGGTTTAGTGCCCAGCTGACAGAGCTTACAGCTGGAATTAACTCTTCTATGGGTCATACACTGTGTGCAAGGAGGGCGAGCGGCACGCAAAGATCAAATTGTCCAAATTTCTGGTGGTCTGAGCTAAATCAATGTCCAGCCGTGATAAAAAGCATCCTCTACAGCAGGGGCTGAAACAAATGAGAGCGACATCACTCCTCTTCCTCCCAGTGGCTTTTATTAGAATCACAGAATGATTTGGGTTGGAAGGGGACCTCAAAGGTCATTGAGTCCATCCTCTCTGCAGTGAGCAGGGACATCTTTAATTAGATCAGGTTGCCTAGAGCCCCATCCAATTTTAAATTGAATAATTCCAGGGATGGGGCATCTACCACCTCTCTGAGCAAGTCAGAGCAGTTCACATCCTCCTTGTAAAAGGTTTCTTCCTTCTATCTAGTCTGAATCTCCTTATTTTAGTTTAAAACCACCATCCCTTGCCTCTGTCATTACAGACCATAGGGTATTGCTGGTACCCTCTCCAACACATCCTCTGCAAAGCAGCACTGGGGTTGCAGAGCATCTATGGGGTGGAACCTGATTTTCAGCTCAACCTACTCAACACAGGCAGGACTAAAATAGGATTTTCTTCCAAAAAACATGGGCTGCACTTTTGGGGACCGGGCTGCATGGCATTGCCACAACAGAGGGAAGGCATGAAAAAGTGCTGCTGGGGGAGAAACGAAGCCCTTTTGCTGACCAGATGCACATCAGCAATGTTCCCTTGTGTGCAGTGAGGTTCCTGTGCTTGACACTTGCTCCAAGCCCACACAGTATGGCTTTGTGAGAGCACATGTGGCCTGTACATGTTCTCCCAACTTGAGGCTATCAAGCCCTGATGTGTAAAGCCCTTGGCTTGACAGGTGTCGCATGTTACTTCAAGTTGGCCAGACGTCTTTGACATCAAATGACTGTAGAAATTCCAAGCTAATTAAGAACTGAAAATAGAGCTGTCTGCCTGATGAGCAAGTGAGAAAAGAGAAACCTTAATAGTCCTAGACATGAAAAAAAATCATTCCCTGGCAGTGCCAGATCTGAAGTGACAAAATCTGGGTGGCATTGGTGGCTGCATGATGACAAACAAGGAATGGCTGTAGCCCCAAGCACTGTGGTTTCATTTGGGGCACTCTACTTGAGATATCTGGAGGCTGAGCTTCCAGAGATGCTGAGCATCCACCCCCCTCAACTGGTTTTAGCCACTTAACACCCCCAAGAAGCTGGAGCTGAATTCCTCAGGCTTGCTGTTCCCCAGAGAACCCCTAATTTACCCGTTTGCCAGGTTTGATCTGACAGCACCCCTCCCCACATTCACACACAGACATCTCCTACACCCCAGATGAGACAGGGCTTCACCACTGGTTTTGAAGCACGTTGGATAGTGTCACCAAAAAGAACTTAACTCACCACCTCTGTTTTCACTGCCCACCCTCCCCCCAGCTAAGGCTGGTGTCCTGTGGGAGCATTAACCTGGGGCCAAGCCCTGGGATGAGGAGTTGGCACACAACCTGCTAGTTATTCAACTCCAGGACAATGCCTCACCGTAAGCCATTCTTCCCATGTTCCCTCCACACACCGCTGTGCACAACACATGTTGCTGCCAGCTCTGAGGAAGGAGGAAGGTAACAAGTCCACAGGAACCCATCTTACTCTTACCCCTACAGTCCAAGACAGGAATGCAATATCCAACTCCACTCCTGACCCGCTGTTTCCCTCTCCAGTGGCTGCTTGGTATTTTGAAGGTAAATCATTAGGAGCAGAAGGTGGAGCAGCAGCAGCAGTGCTATTTTGCCCTCTGCAGCCCTCTTCACACCCTGCCCCACAGTTTTTCAGGGCTGTGCTGCAGCCCGAGGCATCTGTCCCTGGCAGGGGTAAAAATGACTTTAAGATGGGAGTTGGCTGCTGTTCCCAGTGCTCTTTGGCAGGTCTGATGTGGCCCTCAGCACATTTTCTGGCATGATGGGCTGTAGTTGGGCTGAAAAGAAGCAGAAGTCACTCAGGGGCTACCAATAAGGGTAATTTAGTCTGCAAATGTACACCTGGCTGTCTGAACACCAAGAAGGTAATAGGAGGGTGAAGTACAAAGATGTATTTTAGAGCATCTCTGGTGCAATTCCCATCCCTGTGTGTGTTCCTGGTTACTCAAACTGAGCTCCTTTCTCTCCGTTTTATGGGCAGTGCTGCACTCCATTACCCTGCTGGCAGGGCACAACCTGCAGTTGGAGGTGTTGCTCCTCCATCACTGATGATGAGAGTTTGGGGATCCACTCCAGAGCCTGTGCCTGCCTTACCTCTAGCTGCACTGGGGCATGCAGACCTCCTGCCACGTGCAAAGCAATCCTTCTGCAGCGGCTGCAGCGCTCCTGCCGCAGAACTTCCCCATCCCCACCTGTCTCAGCAGTCACCAGCTGAGCTGCTGACTGGCCTTACTGTCCCGTACCCCCACAGCAGAGTCCCCATCCACACCAACCTTCGAGGTGAGGGCTCACATGGTGATTTTTACAACTGTGCCAGTTTTTCAGAGCCTTTCCTTGCGCTGCTCTGAACAAGATTAACCACAGCAACTTGGCTGTGTTGCTATGGCAGTAATAAGAGGAAAAGTAATTTCTTTCTCTTAAAGAAAAAAGTAGATCAATAATTGCTACTACCGTGTGAGGTCCCCAACACTAACTATAAATACAAGTCAGACCTGATAAAAGAAGAGGGTGAATTTACTTCAGCAGGCTGAGGGCTGCTTGCTGGAGCCTGTTTGGCTGCTGCTATACAGACACCGAGTACTGGGGACCGCCGTTTGCCTTTACTGGCCAGGCAAACGAATGTGTAAAGAGCAATAACATGCACAATTATTTAGCACAAAGCCCAAACGCTCCGTGGCGTTCGCAGGCTGATGGATGGCTTGCCTGCCTGCCTGCTCTAATTTACTGTAAAAACAAGGAAGATGGGGATAGAGGGAGCTAAACAATGGCTCTGTCAATAGGATCAGCTGTGAGATGCCAGGTGAGAGCAGCTGGTCTGCAAAGAGGGGAACATTGTGCCGCTTTGGTCATTTATCCTGAACTGCCTTGGCAAAGGTATCGTGGGGGCTGAAGGGGAGGCAGAGACTGCTGCTCCAGAGGCCTTTCTGAGCCTCGTTGCTGGTGCCTTCAGCTCCAGAATGGAGCAGCGGCTCAGGGTGAGGTGAAGGCTTTGTGCCTGTGGCAGGAGGAGTGAGGGGGTTATTAAGCAGCGCTGTAACAGGTTGGTTCCTGCTCAATAAAAAAGCTGACTGGTGCAGAAGTCAGCAATCAGCCATCAGGGGCATCACTCGTGATGAGAGGCAGGAAGAATCTAAAAGAGACTAGGGAGTACAAAAGGCAAAAGTCCTTTAATGCCATCTGTTAAAATGCAACTAGTGAGAGAGAAGGGGAGAAAAAAAGCACTGGGAACACTCTATGGGATAAAGTAAACTGCAGACAGAGTGAGCGCTACCAGCTGGCATGCTGGCTGCCGTTCAGTGACCTGCGATGATGCCTGCAAAGGAGCCACAGGGTCCCAGGATGTATCCCAGTACCAGGAGCTGGTTCGTCTGGCACCAGCCACCTCAGTTCTCTGCTATCTCCACCTGCATCTGAAAGACACTATGCTGTTGTCACCTGCCACACTCAAGTGTGGCGTGGGAACACATTACCAACTAAAGATTTCTATTGTTTGTTCCTAACCCTGCATCTCCATGGAGGGGTACAAGCCCAGCCTTCACAGACTGCCGTCCTCTGGGGTCACGTGAATCTACTTGCACTTACACAGCCCCCTCTATGTCACTGAGGTCACAGAGATGTGCATCTGCTGCTTAGTGTTACAACACCCCCAGGTTCCTCATGCGGATGCTGGTGGTTCCTGCAGAGGATAAGTCACCTAGGGATGATGGAGCAGATCAGTGGAGGGGGATAAGCTCTTGGGTGACTCCTGCTGAACAACTCGTGATGAGAGCCAGGACGTGCGGCTCCAGCCTGGCACTGGGACTCATGCCTCAAACTCACACTTCCATCTCACACTTGCAAATTCCAAGTGGAATTCTTCAGCTGAGCAATCATGGTGCAGGGGCTCAAACACCCCCTTGGCAGTGTGAGGAACCTCACCTTGACATTTACTGAGAGACTAGTTCAGGCATCAAAATGAAGCACCTAGGGAAAGACAGTGTGGAAAAACTTGAGAGCAGTGGAAGAACAGGAGCTGACAGCAAACACAGGAGGACTTTTTTCTCTGCTGGACTTGTCGGTGTATTTTGAGCCTGCTCCAAGTTCGTGTAAAGCCAGATAAGTCTTCTAAGTGATTTCCACCAGCTGCTTAACCCAGACCCCTTTTTTTTTTGCAAAATAGATGATGAATTTGAAAATTATTCCTGTTTATAACAGTGAACATTGTATGTAGAACAGCTCCTGCATTCGACAGGAAAAGATAGGAAGTAACAGAATGGGGACAGGCACCTTACCTTCTACACAGTTCTACTCCATTCAATTCAATGAGAACTACAGAGCTGTTCTTGCAGGTCCTGCAAGAAGGATCTTCCCCTATCTAGAGCAAGGGTCTTGATGTGCTTGTGCAAACCACAAAGCCCACAGGAAACCTTGAAACAACACTCACCACCAGCTCAGTGATTACCCAACTGCAATGTAAAATCAAAAGTAGAATAAATAGTGAGTTCTGCCTCTCCCCATGCAGTTCCCTTTACAAGAGAAAAGTAATCAGTAACCATCAGCCCAACTGCCTCCTTGGGTAAGAAAACACATAATAAATAAAGAGGAGGTCCGTCTTTCAGTTATTAACATCGCTAAGCACATTGCACAATATCTGCTTGTTGTTGGAAAGCAGCCCTTTCTACCTGTCCTGACAGCACAGGCAAAGCAGAGAGGCTGGCAGAAGGTTCTCAGTGAACTGCAGAACTTCTCTTCAGATCACACTCATGGAATCACAGAATAATCCTGGCTGGAAAGATGCTCCTAGGTCACCAAGTCCAACATCCCCACACCGACAAAATCCTAAATACCTGAGGTTGAAAAGCACAGACTAACCCCCTCCCTGCTGCCAATAAAGTCATGAAACACTGTGGCTACACGGTTCTTAAATATCTCCAGGCATGATGACTCAACCACCTCCCAGGGGAGACTGCTCCAGCACCTCACCGCTCCTTTTGCAAAGAATTTCTTCCTCAGATCCAATCTAAACCTTCCCTCCCTCAACTGCAGACCATTGCTCCTGGGTCTGTCAGCAGTCACCAAGAGGCCAACAGCCACCTCTCTACAACCTCCCCTCAGGTAGTTGCACAGGGTCTCCTCCAAACTAACCCTGCCCAGCTCCCTCAGCCTCTCCTCATACAACTTGTTCTCTAAACCTCTCACAAGCTTGGTAGCTCTGCTCTGGACCGTTCCAGCATCTCCTGTTCTGCTGGGAAGCTTTTAAGCCACTCAGCCCCAAGGCTGTCTCAGAAGTCTGGGTCACCAATGAAACAACTGTTCGAAAGAGAAAGTCCCCTTGACTTAAAAGTCCCCTTGCTATTTCCCCATGGGCAGCTTTGCTGTAGCTTCTGTGTCATGTGGCTGGGTGTGATGTTTGCAGTCTATTTATAATCTCACGATCAATTACTAAGAAAATTCTGGTAGAGAAAAGTCTTCTTGCAGAACGTACACTCCAAGTGCTGAGAGGACTCACTCACATCTCCTCCCACCTCTTGTCCTTCCTCAGGACAAAACCTGTTGCTGCAAACATCTCAGAAATGGCCCACCGTGGCCATCAACTTACACCCTGGACCAGGTTCTGCTCCCTGAAGCTGGAGGCTTGATCCTGGAACATGCAATGGATGAAACTTCCAGAATACCCTGATCAGCCTTGGGCCCCAGGACATCTGATCCCTGCATCACTGACAGATCTGCAGCAGTTAAGGATTTCCTACAACATTGTGATGGCTTCTCTCTGCTGTGCTATGCTGGCTCTCACTGGGTGGATAGACTGGGGGGGTACTCTGAACAGCCAGTGTCTCTGCACCTGTCATCCTCTGTTTATCAGCCTTAGTTCGGGTCTCATAAAAAGCCCAATCACTGGTCTTGGAGTGATAAATCAGCATTTCACAAGTTACTCTTGCTCCATCCAATATATTTCTTATACTGCTTCTCTTTGACTTTATCACTGTACAGAGCACAGTGCTGGGGGAAGGACTCTATCAGCATGGATCTGAATACAGACAGTTACAAGATTTCAGAGCTTAGTGGTTTTTTGCAGGAACTCTGTTCTGAGTTCTCAACTTTCTATGAAGACAACAGAGCCCCTGCTTCATGTCTTGGGATGCCTTAGCCCTCTTGTGCGCATAAAGCTGAGATAAAGAACCAAACACATTAACCTTTCTGACTCTGCCTAGTCTTGTTTTGTCCTAGCAAGGGAGAGCCAACACTGCAGGAATACATTAGCAAGACAAACAAGGCACTGGTTGGCACTTTGGGTACCTCCTGATGTCCCTCCACAACAGCGCAATGTGCTGTCATCACCACAAGCCAGGCAGCAGATGCCTTTATTTTTAACTGTGCTGAAGAGATGCTGGTGCCACCACTGCAGGCTCTACCCTAAAGCAAGCCTGGCCACGGCTCCTCCCCAGGCAAGCGCTGCTCCGAGACATCCTTTTCCTCAACACTGCAAACTGTTTCTAGTCCATAAATGCATGGCCTTGGCTCAAAAGTCTCCCAGACGCTCTTTCAACTGTAGCCACAAATACGGTTCCTCTCTTCGAATGCTGCACTGGCAGCGAAATCAAAGCTTTGCCACCGCCCGACCATTCCAGTTTGGAAACAGTTTTTTTGGCTAAGGTTTCCCCAGTCAAACCTAATTCCCAGTAGCCATTAATCGCAACACTCTGCTCAGATGAAGGCAGCAGCTTGAATGCTTCTTCTACTGAGAAGTAACCTTTGGATTCTGGTGTTCCAGTGAGCTTTTCCTCAGGGGGGGAATTTCTCTACGTAAACCACTGAGACAGAGCCCTTCCCTTCCCTGCCTTGTATTGAACTGTCTAGGAGGCAGCATTTAAATGCAGGAAGGCGAAACAATAGTATTGACTGTCCCCTGTCGGCGTTTATTTAATTCTGTAAAGCAAACAGCTTGTGTGCAATGCATTCCTGCTAATGAAATCGCACGGCGGAGAGAAAATGCACCTGCACTCAGCAATCAGCCTTGGATTCTGTGTGGCACAGCAATTATTCACAAGGAAAGACACTTACAGGGTCCAAGACTGCTGCCCTATAGGACTCAGCCTGTCGAGTTGCATTGCTCTGCAATTTTTATCCACCTGGATTTCATCTGCACGCTCTCACTGCTGGGTGATACTCAAGTCTTTAAGTCCGGGGTGCACTGAGCTTGAAACCAATGTTTGAACTAGCAGCCCGCCCTTTCTTTGTTAGAGGGAACATTGCAGCTTTATTATGATTATTATTTATCAATATGCCATAGCGTATTAAAGGAGGAAAATTTAAAATGCATGGATGGGTTCTTCTGGCAGAACAGGGAAAGACTGAGAGATTTTAACTTAATCGCCCCTAAAATTGCTTCTTCCTAGCATCAAAAAGGCCACAGCCTTAGTCATCGGGGGGGAATTTATGATGCCATCATGTGTTTATTTTCAGTGGGTTCCTACACACTTGGGAAATGTACAGGGCATCGGCTATTTTTCTGCCTTCTGAAATTAAAGGAGGAGTCATTAGGGTATTTCACACTAACATCCCTCTACAGATACTTTCTGAACATTCATTAGCCATCTTGACTTTCACATATTGCCCAGAACCGGCTGATGAATGGCTGAACAGGAGCCAGCAGTGTGCCCAGGTGGCAAGAAAGGACAATGGCATCCTGGCTTATATTTGGAATAGTGTGGCCAGCAGGACTAGGAACATAATTCTTCTGGACTGGGCACTGGTGAGGCCTTGCCTTGAGTACTGGGGGCAGTTCTGGGCCCCTCACTTAAAGAGATTAAGGTACTGGAGTGAGTCCAGAGGAGCAATGAGGCTGGGGGAGGGACTGGAGGGAAAGGCTCATGATGAGAGACTTAGGGAGCTGGAGGTGTTGAGTCTAGAGAAGAGACTCAGGGAGGACCTTCTCCTTCTCTCCAACTACCTGAAGGGAAGTTGTAGTCAGGTGGGGGTTGAGCTCTTCTCACAGGCAACCAGCAGCCAGGACAAGAGTGCAGAGCCTGAAGCTGTGCCAGAGAAGGGGTTAGGTTGGATGTTAGCAAGCCCTTCCTCACTGAAAGGGTGATCAGACCCTGGAATGGACTGTCCATGGTGGAGTCCCCATCCCTGGAGGTGTTGAAGGACAGACTGGCTGTGGCTGTTAGTGCCCTGGTCTGGTGGATGTGGTGATGTTAGGTCTGGGCTGAGCTCAGAGGTCTTCTCCAGCCTCAATAATTCTATGATTCTATGTGATTCTCTGAAATTCCATGGAGCTGGAGCCCCTGCAGGATGAACGCCATTTCCGCTTAAAGCAAGATTTAATCAATGTGATGCCACCTCAACCCTGACCAGATGATCAGTCAGAGCGACTCTGAGTAATATCTTGGAAAGTCTGAGCCTACAAACAATTACAGACCACTTAATCACAAAATTTAATCAAGGTAATAATTAGGCACTGCATCCTGTTTAATGCATTAGGATGTGAACTTTCCAGCTCTTGCTGCCAGATCGGAACTGAACACAGGAATGGGGGAAAGAATCAGCAAAGTCAACAGCCTATATCCTTGATGACAGAAGAAAAACTCAGCTCAGCTTGCCAACCTTTAAGAATTCCAGTGCTTTGTGCCAGTTGAAAGCCCAACTCCACAAGATTCATCCAACAATCTATTTCATCAGAAGACCAATCTATTATCTTTTGTTTGACAAGACTAGAGAGATAAAGGCCAGGTTCCTGGTGCAGTAGGTGCTCTAGTGATGCTCAGATAAACTTTGCCCTGCAGAATGGACAAGGGTGCAAAGAACAACCACCATTCAGTCACCTTTTCCAAGGTCAAAATGAAGGATATTAACCTGTTGGCCATCTCAGACACTGTTATGCTGTCTCTGTTGGTTCAGCTTTGTAGGTCTAAGCACGGAGATACAAGACCGTGTAGTTAATAAATGGTTTGAAGTACCTCATACCTCCTGCAAGCTAAGTGAAGCCACTTTCTGGGGTAGATGCTATTAAGAGGATTGTTCAATATTCTCCTCCAACTTCAAAGCACCGTGAGAGTCTCCTTGTGAAGCCGAGTGCCATCCAAACACAGTGTCTCCACTGGAGAAACAATGGCTGCAGCAAAGTGTTGGTAAACATTAAAAAGCCCAGAAACATGAAGGTTTGGAAGAAAGAGCAGAGTGGTAGAGAAAATGGACTAGATGACCCAGGAGGTCATTGCCATTTCAGTAGGTCATTGCCGTTTCTGCCTTCTGGGTTAAAAATAGGATGAAAAGGAAGGGCTTTCTTCCTTTAAATTAGTGCTCTGTTGTAGGTTGAGAGGGTCACAGGAAATTAAAGGGTCACAGGGGACTGGTGTACTTTGTCAGTGCAGAGGGAATGTGTGCAGGATAGGGTGTTAATCGCTGCCTTGCCCTGAGAGCAAGGCTGGGCACTGCTGAAAGGCCACTTGGGCAGTGCTATTTATATTCAAGGTGGTGTTAGTCACAGTGGCTGGAAATCAGGTTCCAAATCATTTGAAGCAACACCCCACCATTACCTACGTGCTGTCTTTTCTTCTGCCTGTGGATGTGTTGCTGTGAAAGGAAAAGAGGCAGAAAAACCTACAAAAGCTGCACCCCTTAACCTCATGGAGACTCCAGCTCCCATTGTGGTGCTGGGACCAGCCTGCACTAGCTGGGGATGCTAGCTGGTACTTTAAATTCACGAAGTGAGTAGCTTCTCATAGGGGACAGTAGAAAACCAGTTTGAGAGAGTGATCGGGAAGGAAATCCTTTCTTTACACAGATGAGACTTAGGGAAAAAAGAAGAGTAAGTAGAGCTGTGTGATGGTAACATTTCAATCTTCAGAGCTGCTGTTAGCTGCGATGAATCCCTTTTGTAAATTCAGTGTCTTGAGCTGCAAATACTTATCCAGGGTGTCACTGTGAGCCATTGCGAGCCCACAAACAAGAATTCCCACTGTGTTTTAATGGCTGCTGGCCATATCCATCAAAAAGGGGGCTCTAACAGACATACAGTTATCATTGTTCAAATTTTAATGAATATATGGCATCCCCATTCATTATTTAAGTGACATTCAGATGTAGTTTCAGTCAAAGCCGCCTCTTCATAAATGTTATTAGCTACAAATGCGCCTTTAATAAAATATTACACTGCAAAAATAAAGGGCTGTAGTGGTAATCAAAGGAAAATGAATGGAAGGAACTAAAATCCACAGTGTTACAGCCTGAACTCCCTATTCACTCCAAAACCTCTGGATTTAACGGGCTGTTTCTCAGAGTCCAGCACAGAGGCACAGGGTCAGGCCCACTGGGCACACACAGAGACACAAGAAACACCTTCTCCAAGCTCTTGTGGCTGCAGAGCAGGTCTAGCTGTGGTTAGTCTGACCACAGCTCAATATCACTGTCTGCAAATCCAATACACACAGCCCTCTAGGCAGCTTTACATTCATTATCCAACTGCTTGGACCGCACGCTGTAAATTAGGGCTTGGGCTGTTAAATACGTGTGGTGGGTTGATCCTGGCTGGATACCAGGTATCCACCAAAACCACCCTATATTGTCCCCTCTTCTGCTGGACAGGGAAAGAAAAATACAAGGAAAGGCTCGTGGGTAGAGATGAGAACACAGACAGAACACTCAGCATTTACTGTCACGGGTGAAACAGACTTGACTTGGTGAAAAATGAATTACTCATCAAACCAGAGCAAGATGCTGAGAAATAAACCCGAATCTTAATAACACCCCTCACTTCTACCCAGGCTTGGCTTCACTCCCTCTTAGCAGTTCATGGGGACAGGGAATGAAGGTTGCAATCACTTCATCACGTGTTATTTCTGTCTCTTCTTCCTTCTCAATGGGAGGACTGCTCACACTCTTCCCCTGCTCCAGTGTGGGGTCCTGCCCACAGAAGACGGTTCTTCATGAGCTTTGCCAGCATGACTCCATCCCATGGGCTGCAGTTCTTCACTAACTGCTTCAGTGTGGGTCCCTTCCACAGGGTTTGGTCCTTCAGGAACAGACTGCTACTCCATGGGGTCCTGCCATGGAAAATCTGTTCCAGTGTGGGCTCTTCCCTCCGCAGGCCCACAGGTCCTGCCAGGAGCCTGCATCAGCCAGGGCTTCCCACATGGTTGCAACATCCTTCAGGTGCACCTGCTCCAGCATGGGATCCTCCATGGGCTACAGGTGAAGATCAGCTTCACTATGGACCTTAATGGGCTGCAGGGACACTGCCTCACCAAGGTCTTCACTACAGGCTTCAGGGGAATATCTGCTCCAATGCCTGGAGCATGTCCTCACCCTCGTTCTTCACTGACTTCAGTGACTGCAGAGCTGTTTCTCTTACATGTTCTCATTTCTCTCTTTGGTTGCAGTTGGTTGCACAGCTTTTGTGCCCTATCTTAAGTACGTTATCGCAGAAGCACTATCACTGTGGTTGCTGGTCTTGGCCACTGGAAGGTCCATCTTGCAACCATCAGACATAGGGGAAGCTTCTGGCAGCTTCTCATAGAAGCCATTTCGGTAGCCTCCTTGGTCCCAAAAGCCTTGCCATGCAAACCCAGCACAGTCTGCTTCCATGTGGTTTAGGCTGAGCTTTTCTCACAGGTCCCTGCATTTTTCAATAAACTTGTGTGCTCAGGTATCTCAAGTTCTGCTCTGAACTGAAAGATCTTAAATCTAATCAGGGTTGCAAATGCTGGCCCCGGACTGCTTGCTCGCCGAGCCAGGAAGCAGCTATTTATTTTCTCTAAATTAATCCCAGCTCAGTAAGACACTTAAGCGCACATCTAACTTTATAAAGACAGAGTGAGTTTCCCACTCACTTAAATAATGCAGATGCAAATGCACTGCTGAATCAGGTTTATAAAATCCAATAGCAGACAGTAATAAATAGTGTGACACACAAGAGCAATCTCTGCTCCACAGCCAGGAGGTGGGAGCTCACTGCTGGGGTCTGTAATGCAGCATCCTTGCTATTGCTGTGGGATTGCCTCCACTTCCCTGCATCCTGCTCTCTCCCCTGGCCAGGAGCCACACACACTCCTCCTCCTCTCTCTGTCTGGGAATAAGACTTGTCCTTATATAGAAGGTATCTATTATGCAAGATTTTATCTTGGGTTTCCCTGTCCCACTCTTTTAACTGCCTTTGGCATGAAAACACCATCAGCACCTATGCTGGGTGTCTGCAGCAGGAGGTTTACTTGCCAGAGCAAAAGGCTCTTCCTCTCCAGCAACTGGGTTTATTTCTACTGGGACAAAAGAGCAAACCCACATTTCACTGCAGAGAGAGTAAAAAGGAAGCCTGAGTGAAAACCTGCACATTTAACCCCTTCCAGTTAGCAGTCCTCTTCCCACACCGACACCTAAACTCTGCTGGGACTTTATCTTAAGGGGAAAATTAAAAATAGTAGCAGTAACATTCATAATAGTAGTAATAGTAATAACGCTCCTAGAGCTACCTCAGTGACGTGCTTGCACATTGCATCTTGGCAATCTATCTCATGGCTCCATACAACAGGAGCCCAAAACTCAGGCATTCCTCTACTTATGCTTCTTTGGGGTCTCCACACGATATGCTGTGTCCAGCATACTTGTGGATGAGACAGGCTTTTGCAGAAATATCAGCCATGAGACTGAAGGAAATCATCCCTTCTCACCACATCCTGAGCACTGTGCTCAGGATCCCACCCACAGGATTGCTAACCCATGCTCTGAAAGAAGGTAACTGGTGCCGTTTGGTTGTTATTTGGGGGGAGGAAGAGCTTGAAGGTACTTCTAGGTAAAGTTTCAAGGAGAAGGGTCTGAAGCACATGAAAGGGAGCCTCTTCAAAAAGACATGGCTTCATGCACGTACAGCTTCTGTGGAGGGCCCGCCCTAGCTGAGGCACGGTATATAAATGATACCTAGTGGTTGAAGGAAAAAACCCAGCCAACCACCGACCATTAGCCAAATTTAATAGCTTTAGGAGATGGACCATCACCATCAAGGAAGATGGGGCCAAGGAAAGACGCTCCAGGGCAGAGCACCATTTTATCTGAGTCAATCTGGATTCATTCTGCCATTTGTGCATGCATACACATCCCAGAGCTGCTCCACACAGTGACATTGGGGTTTTTTTTCCTAAAAACCTGTTTGATCCTGATGATTCCACTTGGTGAAGAAGTTGCAGTGGGAGGTGGTTATCCTCCAGCCTGGATGGAATCTGTCACTGTTGCCATTTAAAAAGGCGATGGTGCGAAAGAATCTCACCCAGGCTGCAAGAAACATTACCTTCATCTTGAGACTCCTTCTGCTCTGCAGCATTATTTGCACAGAGCCAGAGGTAGGAAGTATCCTCTCCACTGCCTCTCCTTGGGTAGACCTGAAGCCCTCTCCAAACCATCCATTTATAAGAGAGGTAATTTCTCAGTGCTTCTGCTAGATTTGAGAAATGAAAATTAAAGTATTCTCAGGTGCTAAGGGTCAGGCATACACCCAGCCAACGAGCTGGCGATGGCTCCACCTGGAACAAAGATGTTCCAAAAGAAACTCTTTTAATGAGAAGGATGGCAGAAAGCCGAGCAAAAGTTGCAGAGGATACCTCATTAATGAAATTGATAACCTAAGTCAGGTCAATCTGTTTAAGTAACTCAATGGCTTCAGTCAGATAGGAATAGATCTGTTTAATTTGCCTTCACAAAAGCAGCAGCAGCGTGGGAGCAGAGGAGGAGACCTTGCAGGGAACCCTAAGCTTTCCATAAAAGTTGGTAATGCTGTGGGAAGTGGTATCTGTGGTTTGCTTGTTTAGAGGAGAGACATTTCACACAAAGAGAGCCCAAACAGTTGTAGGCATCGAGAGCAGCCACACACAAGCATGAGCCGCTGTCTCACGGTCTTCCCTGCTCAGCCCCAGTCTGCACAGGGAGCACAGGGGTGGCCAACAGACATGATCTGGCAGATGCAAAAACTTAAAGACCTGGGCCCAAACCCGAGTTCTTCTGACGTCTTTGCAGCACTAGGAGAGCTTTAGCAGGAAAAAGTGGGCTAATTTTCTGTGGGAAATAAAAAGCTCAGAATATGCTTCTTGTTTTGAAAGCCAAACCCAGGGGCCCGAAATGGGAAAACAAATTCTTACCATTCGAAAAGACTGCACTGGGAAACAAACAGCCTTGACTGCCAGGATGTCCGCTCTGCTTATTCTCACCAAGTTGACAGCAGGGTTATCACTGACTTCAGGATTTCCATGATGCTGAGAATAGTAGAGCCACCAGTGTGCTGAGCATCCAGGCTGGGAACGGCCAGCAGCCAAACAGCATCTTGCTAATGACTGCTGCTTACAGGGCACTGCATCAGCAGCAATCAGCAAACTGCTGCTGAGCAAGAAGACCTCATTTGCAGGTATCTGTGTGACCTCACTCACAAGACTTCGGGGCTTACTTCATCATTGAGCAGAAAAATGATGTCTTTAAGTAATTGCATGGCTTGGTGATAGGCAAAGTAAGAACTTCAAACAAATCCTATAAGCAGCTCAACACATGTTTTACTGTGCAGATCTCAGCAGTGACACAATAGGATGTTTTGCGATGCTTGGACTTAATCTACCTTTCAGACATGGTGTACAATACATTTTCATTGTAATTAAGAGTGTAAATGCAGTTCAGATCATGCAGGCTTCAAGCAACCATGAAGCTTTATAATGTACAAGTGTTCCCAGTAATTTGTCATTGAATCATAGAATCCTCATGGCTAGAAAGGACCTCCAGGATCACCAAGTCCAGCCCTCAACCCAACATCTCTCCAACACTTAGACCATGGCCTCAAGCATTCTATGTACTTGCCTTTAAAACACCTCCAGGATTGGAGACTCCACCACATCCCTGGGCAGCCCATTCCATTGCCCAGTCACTCTCTCAGTAAAGGGTTTTCTCCTAATACCCAATCTAAACCTCCCCTGACACAGCTTGAGGCCACTGTTCTCATCCTATCATTAGTAATTTGGGAGAAGAGACCAGCACCAGCCTCTCTACAACCTCCCTTTAGGTAGTTGTGGAGAGCTATAAGGCCTCCTCTCAGTCTCCTCTTCTCTAGACTAAATTACCCCAGTTCCCTCAGTCACTCCTCGCAGGGCCTGTTTTCTAGCCCTCTCCCCAGCCTCACTGCCTTTCTCTGGCCCCACTCCAGCCCCTCAATGTCCTTTGATACTGTGGTGCTCAAAACTACACCCAGTACTCAAGGTGTGGTCTCACCAGTGCAGAGGACAGGATCAGGATCACCTCCATTCTCCTGCTGGTTACAGCATTCCTGATCCAGGCCAGGATGCTGTTGGCCTTCCTGGCCACCTGGGCACCCTGCTGGCTCATGTTCAGTTGGCTGTCATTAAGTATGAACAAGTATGTGTCTCATAGGCTTCTGTCCTTGCAGGTATACTCTGAGGGAGCTGGTGCATGTCAGCAACCCCAGCCATTCAATTCCCTTCAGTCAGGCCACGGGAATCAGGAGGGTTTGAATCCCTTGAATAGACCTTCTGGTGTCAGCGCTGGGAACCGTAACTCTGAGCTTCTCCTGCTTAAAGGAAAGTTAGGAAACAACACAAAACATGACGGGAGAGATTCCCGTGTTTCTACTCAACTTGAAAAGGAGACATTTTGGCGAAACACCATGAAGATAATGATGACAGCATCATTAATCTTATCAACACAGCCAGAAACCGTAGCACTGAAACCTGCAGCTCCAATGTCAATGTGAAACCCATTTGCCTAGAACACAGTAGATTATTTTGCACCCTGGGAAAAGTTACTGCATCCTCTCCTGATTTTCCTAAAGGGGTCACGTTAGGCACATAGTTCACCAGAGACCTCAGGATCCCAGAGATCCCAGCCACTTTTTGCTGTACCAACATCACCTCCCTTGCTCACAGCATAGAGTCATGGAAGCACAGAATGGTCTGGGTTGGAAGGGACCTTAAAGTCTCATTCCAACCCCTCTGCATGGGCAAGGATACCTTCCACTAGCTCAGGTTGCTCCAACTAACATAACCAGGCATTAAAAGGACCCTGCAGTCCTCCTCCACACAAACATTGTCCCTTTTGGGATGAAAGGAGGCAAACCCTGGAGCTATACAGGTTGGAGATGATGATTACTAAGACTATGAAGCAGATCTCCTCTGGATACATTTATTGTTGACAACTGAATAAAGCACAGAGGGCCAAGTAGCTGCCAGGTCTGTGCAGAGCAGTGGTGCCAAACAGAAAGGAAAAAAATAAAAGCCAGTGTAAAATTGGAAGGAAACCAGACCCTTGTTTATCCTTACACCCGCAAACCCAAAGCTAACTTCCCATTTCTCTCAATGGAAAACACACAGAGGCAGAGTCTTGGGAGAAAACCATCCGCACACAGTAAATACCTACCATGGACATTTAAGAGCCCCATTCCAAACTTCATGAAGTTGAGCCCTTTCTCCTAGCAATTTGCAGTGCTAGGAGATATGAATAATGAAGCAATGAGAAGGGGGAAAAGCGAATCTGACAAATGTTCTGTCCCCAAGACAGGTGGACACAGCAGGAGTCTCAAAAGCACTGAAAGATGGGTGATCTGGATCTGCAAAGAGCTCGAGTTAGTCAAATGACTTTTTCAGGGCTCTGTGCCAGGATGAAACAGAATGAAGCCGAGATAATCTGCTGAAAGAATGCCCCATACAGCAAGGGAACAGCCAGATGCTTCCTGTGTATGAGATTTCAGGGCAGCGTAAGACACATATTAGGACACAGGTTCAGCGTGGGCAGCAGCAGCAAGTCAGAGGGAAAAAAAGGCTGAAGAAAATGGAAAATGACAATAAAAAGCAGAACCACAGAGCAAACATTTTGTGCCGAGGAGTTGTCACTCCCCTGAGGTCTGACACAAACAAAGTAGCAGCAGCCAGAGCACCAGATAGCCACCCCAGTACAAAGCTGTGTGCAAGACATAGTACCTTGGGGGGCTGTGCAAACTCAGATATTCATGAACGGCTCAGCAGAAACCTCAGAAATAAGGAAGGTGTCACTGTAAAGCAGACTTAGCATTCCCAGCAACCTGAAATGCACCTTTGGACCTAAAAGCAACTAAAATTCTTAAAGAAAATAAAACAATCAGCCTATTAAATGACACACAGGGGTGGTTTGGTTGGCCTGTTGGTTGTGTTGGTCTGTATCTTGAAAGTCTAAGTAAGGGTCATGCACCACACTCATTCTAGACCTCCAAAGAGCTGTCTGCTACTTATTTCTGGGTTGGTTTCCTTTAACAGTTCCTTAAATGCCCTAAAATAGGTAGTTAAGAAAATAGTGGCTCTAGCAGACACTTGGGCTTTTTACCGTGGTCAGCTTTTCCAGTTGCATCATGTGCTCTGTAACAACATCTTTCCTTGCCTCCAAGTCCCTCAGTGTCTCCGAGGAATTGAGATCACATCATAATTAGGGCTATGGCTGCCCAGCTAGTCACACATCCTCAAAATATTATGAGTCAAACACACAGAGAGACACAGAGCAGATCACTGGGCGGCAGGAGAGCGATGCACAATTACAACGCAAAATCTCCTGAATGAGAATCATGTTTTCATACCCCACAGCTGCATCTGCAAGGCGGGCAGCGATCCTTTTACTTCCCTGCAGAATGAGCAACACTTTTAGCTGTTTTCACGTGTTTAGTTATTAGCAGGGACCAGACATTAAGTTTCTGTAGTAAAATAAACTTCACTTCAGCATCCCTTTGTTCCTTCCCAAGAAGAGCAGAGAGTCGCAATGATAGTGACCACGTGTAACAGCCAATGGGCTATCAAACGAAAGGCAAACGTGATACAGTATCACTGGCCACTTGCATACACAGCAGAAACAAGCAGTTCCTCTGCTACAAAACCTCAGACAGATCCTCCTGAGCAGTGTGAAATAAAGGTGAACTGCCACAGAACTGCCAACCAAACAGATGTTTGTGCAGAAATTCCATGCCTGGGTTATCACCAGCACCTGGTGCTGCAGAAGACCACCAGAAGGCTTTTTAAGACAGGAAACAGTCATCACCTCCTCAGTCAGTACAGCCCAAAGCATGAAAGCTGGAGTGACAGGCACCCTGCTTTTCCTGGACCACTTCAAGCCATAGTGTGGCGGCAATGCTCAGGGTCAGCTAGACTTTGACTGAGCAGCAACACCTGGAAAGTTAAATGCTGCTGTTCTTTCATTTCAGACAAAAAATGGTACCAATGGCTGCCCCATGGCAGAGGGCATCCAGCATCCTCTCAAGCAGGAAACAAGGCCAAGTACTAAATACTCGAGGAATTCTTTTCCTCATGTGAAGACAAACACTCTGCAAAAGGCTATACTCTCTCAGCACGTGTGGGGATCAGGTCAGGCTGGATCTCACACCTGTGAGAGGATAGAAACAGGGACTGAAAGCAGGGGGAAGGCACCAGCTGAGTTCATTTACAGCTAAACCATTCTCTTAGCATGACTGATCATTTGGGGTTTGGCTCTTGGTTTATATGTAGAAGCTTTTATGAAAAAGACTCTGAGTCTTGGGGTCTGCAGGGCAGTTCTGAGTGAATCAGGCCAGGAACATGGTTTTCCTTCCTACAGGAAGCAGAGCAGATCCTGTTAATTTTGGACCCTAAAGAAGCTTTTCCATCTTTCACACTCATCTAAAAGAGGCAATACCCATGTGTCTATAGTTTTTCAATAGATAACACCAACATATATATCTACTTATATTTTTAAATAGCATGAAAGAAGCAGGCAGGCACGGACTTTCTGTAAGGTGCAGACAACTCAATGCTGTGGGAGCTCTGAAAGCCTCCACACAGCTTACCTGATGGACACAGCCTTAGAGTTCCAATTCTCCACAAAAGAAGACCACAGAACCAGCATTAGCATCCTTGGTTTAGATGCCTGCCCCCCCTCACCAGCCTCTTCCCTCTGGCTCTAGCATCCCAAGCAAAGAAGTTAATGGGATCTCACTCCCAGCCGTGCTGAGACAGAACCCAACTGATGTAACATCACACCTTGAAGTCTGAGCAAGTCATCAAGGCTTCTTTGACTGTCAACAGAGATCAAGGCTCACCTCCAGAGCCTATTTTTCTGATGTTTCTTCTAAAACAAGACAAATCACATGCTACAGTACCTATTTCTCTCTGCAACCCATAAAGGGAGAACAGAAAACCAGTTCTGACAGCAGCGCTGGCATCACAGGTGCTTGCACTCAGTCACATGAATCCCACACTGATCTCCTGCACTTTAAGCAAATTCCTAGCACGGGAAAATGGTCTGTACTCCAGAAGGAGCACAAACTGCCTCCCCACGCCTGTGCTCTATGCACTCTGTTTCATAGAGCGAGCAGTTTTCTTCCAATGAAAAGAAACCAGAGTATTCTTAAAAGAAAATGAAGCTCCAATTTCCTTGGTGATGCCAGAGAATTCACCCCTTTCTGTAAGGTTCTCTTTAAATTATGGGGTCTCAGCAGCGTATGAGTCCCAGGATTGCTTCTGCCACTATCTCCATCAGCACTGGGGGGCACAGATGGAGGGGTAGTCCTGCCTGTGAAGCCACACGTGTGGGAGACATGTAGAGAGATACAGTAAGCAAGCCCTACTGTCAGCACCGAAAGGCAAGGCTTGTCGCCAAACATGAGCACACTTTTCCTTCCTATCTGAGCCATCCCACGTGGTTTTGCTCCCTTCTGTACTTTCTAAGGAAATGAGTCCCAGAAGCCAGGATTTTTTCCTAGCATGCTCAGCTCCTCTGAGCTCTAACTGTTTGATGTCCTTCCCCAGCCCCTTTTGTCCTCCTCACCAATCCAGGACACCCAGGAGATTTTTGATGCTTCCTCACCTGAAAAGCCACGGGAGGGAGGAAGAAATGCCCAGGAACAAAATGTCCTGGATCTGCCTCAGCTGGGAAACACTGAAAACCAAACCCCACCGTCCTTGGCACAGATAGAACTGCCACTTCTCTATCCCCCTTCCCAGTGCTGAGACAAGGGAAGACAGAGATAAAGGGCTCAGGTTGCATCCTGCCAGAGAAGAAAAGCCCAGTGTTGTAGAGAACCCTGCACAACCCACCAGGGCACGTGAAGTCTGAGAGTGACATTTCAGATTAGGCACCAGAGCAATTGCAGACCACATGGCACCTCAGAGTTGCCAGGGCAGCAGTAATTTCTCTAGGCACCAAGGTTTTCAGCTCGAAAGGCTGACACCTTTGCATCTACTCTGGGCCTGGCAGCCCCCAAACTACAGCCCCACAGGGCACTGCTAGGCACCTGGGCCAATTCATTTCAACATCTATGCACCCTTCACTGCTCACTGTGGCTGCATCTCACCTCTGCTTTCATGGGCAGGCAGCCAGCAGCATCCAACCTCGATATGGTCTCCAAGGACATGTTGGCCAAGGAATAATTGGCCAAGCAGGGCCACCAAATGCTGCTGAGGGACACCTACACTCATCACACTGCCAACCACATCCAGTCATTTGCAACTGTGTCTGCTACCTATCAATCACAGAATCACAGGGAAAATACCTTAAAGATATCTTGTCCCAACCCCCCTGCTGTGGGCAGGGACACCTCCCAGTAAACCAGGTTGCCCAGAGCCCCATCCAACCTGGCCTTGAGTATCTCCAGGACATCCACAACCTCTCTGGGCAACCTGTTCCAGTGCCCCACCACCCTTACCATAGTAAAGGAGGCACATTCCTTCTTTACATCTAGTACACTATGGGTTACAAGGTTGTAGCTTACAAAACCAAAAGCATTTAGTTAAGACTCTCATATATGGAGAGCTCAGGTACCATAAACTACCTATCCAGCAAAAGAAAGCATGGTTCTATTTTACAAACAGGTATATTTAGGATCAAGTATGTATTGAACTCTCCTTTCCCTATCCAAAACAGTGGAGTCTCTAGGAATATTACTCTGGCATATTTTAGTATCTGTGCAACATGGGACATGGAGAGCCCTTCAGGGAATTTAAAAGAGCCCAGTGCTTTTCATCCTACCAGCATCTCCTTACGCTGCAAATGCAAAAGTTCTCTGTATGTCTTCACTACCTCCAACTCCTGACATCTGGGACTTCCCCATGGAAGTAGCCCTCTGCATTTCAGCTCCTCAGTGGTGGACACCTAAGGATTGTCAGCATTTCAGTATACAGACTCCTCCATCTCCATGCCAAAGCATTTTAGTGACATTTAAAGAAAGGAACAGCAAACAAGTATTAATTAAATCCAGAGAAGCTCAGAAGGAGGGGCTACATCCTATAGCTGGCCAAACCACACTGATGTGCAGTTTCCAGCTCTTTCACAGCACAGAGCGAAACGTAACCCTGTGTTCTATCCAGTGTCCTATCCAAAGTCTATCCCCTTTTGCTCACTTCAAAAATGAGTGAGAGTCTCTGTTTACTTAATCTCTAGGAACCAGATTTCTTCAAAGGCTGGAATCAGAGATTGCAGCACAGCCTTTTGTTGAAACAAAGATAAAGTAAATGTTATCTTGTTTCCCTGAAAGCGGCAGTCAACAGTGCTCAGCCTGTAATTATACAGTAGTAGAAAATAAGCTGGGATCAATACTGTCACTGAAACCCATCTTTTCAAAGCAGTGGCTATAGCAGCACAACAGGCAGAAGGGTCAAGTGTTACCGGTGTCATTGGAAAATGCAGTTGGAGGGGTAATGATTCAGTGTTGGACCAGCAGAATGTGGTATAGGTGTCCCCTGGATATCTCATAAATAACAGACTTCAGTCAGCCAGGGAAGTTTTTCCTTGATCAAGGATGGGTTGATGGATAGTTGTATATCTATCTGTCTCCTCATCTGCTCCAAAAGGTACTTCGTGAAGGGAAAATCTGTGCTCAGCTTATCCAATGCTCCATCTGAACCTGCCTCTATTTTTCTTTTCCTTCTATTAGAAGGCAAGAGAGGTGCTCCCATTTTTCTTGTTGTGATTTGGGACCTCACTATCTAGGCCTTGCTAGTTTTTATTCCTCCCACACGTGGCATGGTTCCCCTTCTAGCTGTTATTCACTGACACACTGTCACTGCAGGGGAAAAAGGAAGGGGAAGGAGGTAATGACATAAAACACAAGGTTTTAACCTGTAGTTTATTCTTCTTTGGCTATCTGAGGCTGCTTGAAGCATGAAACCAGTTCTGCTGTTTAAAAAAGGAATTACTCGAGTGATTCACCTCATGGTGAGAGAGTACAGCACCCCAGCTTGTTCAGCAGGTGCCTGTGTCCGGAGCACAACCCTTGTTCCTGCCATTTATTCCTGGGTTTTGGGGGAAATCCCTATAGAACCTGGAAAACTTGGCAGTTTTCAGCTGATGCTTCCCTTCCCCACCAACTCTTCCTGCACAGACAAACTTGTTTAAGCTCAAAATACTGAAGCTGGGGTTTTAAACTTCTGCTTACACTTTAATTCGTGTTCATTAGCAGTGCTAAATTGGTGGAGAATCTGCTATGCGATTGAGTCATCTGGTACCACGAGAAAGTGCTGGCACGGCTGTTTGATGTTCTTAGAGGGGCTGGTATTCCAAACCAGGAGATACCAGAGCTTTCAAGTCCTGCTCATTATTTGCTTTGCAGTGACACGGGTAACGGTAAGGGCTTTAATCTGTAAATAATCTTTCCTTCAGGGATCTGGGAACAATCCGCAGGACTCAGCAGTTGCAGTTGTTTTCCTCGCTGGAATGCTTCATTACCGTACTGCTCCCTTCATGGCAAGTGTGGGGAGAAAGAAAAAATAAGGAAAAATATAAATGATGCATTTTTATGCAAAGTCATGACTCCCGCACCTCTTTGCTCTTGTTGTGCTACAAACAGCTTGCTTGAGTTGCAGGAGATTTGGATTTGCATAACAATGTTTCACAGAACAAGTGGGAAAAACGACTCTTAAACACAAGGGGGAAATTAAGAGGGGGAAATGCAAGATAAGAGAGCCAGATGAGCAGCTAAAGGCTCCACACCTTCATCTTGGCACATCAAATAGAATACATCTACCTACCAGACTATGCCCTTCTGAAAGTACATCTGCTCTGGGTGCGCAGGCACTCAACTTTAAATCAAAGTACCCTCAAGGATTTATTTTTTCTTTCTTTCAACCACTTCAAGTCCCCTCCTCCAGTCGCCCTCACCCCTTCCTCCACTGCTTGAGACATGGGACACAGGGCAGCACTTCAAATTTAACACTCTACATCATCAGGATCGATCAGACTCCAGCCAGAACATCGGGTAGTGATAATTTCAAAAAGAGGAAGGATGCATTCTGGTGTGATGCTGCAAATCAGTCCTCACTTCAGAGTAATTAATCCCAGCAGATACAAGGCTGGCAGCACAGACACTACTGCTGCGGGTACCCACTTATGCCACTGCCCAGGTACCCAGCAGCAATGCAAGCCACTGGCTTTGTGATGGGTTCCTCTGCCCAGTAACACCAACAGTGAGGCAGCATCACTAGAGTTCATTGCCTAGAAAGGGGGTAGATGCCCCAGGCTGGGTGGGATTTTGAACAACCTGATCTAGCTGAGGACATCCCTGCTCATTGCAGGATGGTTGGGCTAGATGACTGTTGAACACCACAACACGTTCTGTGATCCCTCCACCCTGCCAGCCTATCCCCAAGATCAGAGGCAGAGGAACGTTTGCAGGTTAGAGCAGCAGCAAATACAAGAAACACCTAAGGGAGCCACCCTGCTCACCCAGGCAGAACGGGGTGAAATCCTGGCCACAGCAAACTTGGTTAAAGCAGCAGACAGACAGAGCTCAGTAGTCTCATTCATGGTAGATGGCTACATTATGGATATTAGAAAATGTATTGATGGTCCTGGTTAATAATTAAGAGCATCAAACTAAAACTTTGGGCCAAATTATGTTCCCATTTTAGTTCACTTAGATCTGCGAGAATGAATTGAATTACTTAAGATCTTCATCTACGTAATAAAGCTGGTGATTCTGGCATCGCAGTCCATGGGTACTCATTACAGAAGCTAAAGCAGAGCCTGGCTCCAGATGGCTTGTCTCTACAGCACAGCATACATCCAAGGCACTTCATAAACTAATCACCTACTGATCATATCCCTTCAATTAAAAATTACTCAATATTTCCAAGTGCTGGCATCCATTTCAGAAATACCAGAAAACGAGGAGGTGCGTGGCCAGTAACATGCAGCTTTTCCTACCTACAGCAATGTCAGCTGAACAGCAGTTGCCACTCTGGCGAGGTGGTGCAGTTTGCATCTGGCACATGGTGTATTTGGAAACTTTTCCACTCCTGCATCTACTGTGGCAGCAGCTTTAGTGGGACCAGCTGAGAGCGGAGACAAACAGGGAGAGAAAGTCCCTTACCCTACAGCAGAGATAGAGAGAACTTTTAGATGGATTAGATTCAATCTGGTGGCAAAGCTCCAAAGGAAGCTCCAGCATCACTCCTTTTTGATTAAGTGGACTCAGGTTGATGAAATGTTGCTGCAGGGGGGAGGACACAGGAGGGGAGAGCTTTTCTGAGCAAGGTTAACCAGGAGGTTTCATTCCCCCATGGAACTGCACATTGCTTATGTGGCTGTGTTTGCTTATGTGTTTTTTATCAGAGCAGCATGGACTTGAGAAGATGGTGATAATAATGATGATGATACTTATTTGGTGGAGACTAGAAAAAAACAGAGCTCACTACAAGGTTTTTCTGGCTTCCTCACACAGACTGTAGACCCGAAGCCAACTGGGTTGTCTTTTCACAGTATGATAAGGCTGGAAAAGACCTTAAAGATCATCCAATCCAACCTAAAACCAACCAAGTAACCCTAAACATCTGACATCTAGATCATGCCACTCAGCACTTCATCCAGACTGACCTTGAACACCTCCGTGGGCAGCCCATTCCAAATTCAGATCCCTCTTTCAGTAAAAAACCTTCTCCTAATGTCAAGTCTAAACCTCTCCCGATGGAGCTTAAGACTGTGACCCCTTGTCCTGTCTCCAGTGTCCAGGGAGAAAAGACCGACCCCCACCTGACTCCAACCCCCTTTTAGGTAGTTATAGACAGCGATAAGGTCACCCCTGAGCCTCCTCTTCTCCAGGCTAAACAGACCCAGCTCCATCAGCCTCTCCTCGTAGGGCTGACCTTTGAGGCCCTTACCGTTCTTTCCTAGCACAAACTCCTCAGAGCATCACTCAACAGCTATTTCAGCTTGAATCAATAAAATCTCTTCTCGAGGAATACAGTCATTAGCTCCTCCAGTCTCTGTTGGTAGGCAGGCAGGGCTTACATTACATATAGACATCAATGAGAAAAGGAAGAGCGGGGAAAAGGTGGGTCCACTGCTGAACAAGGTGGGAGACATGGTAACAGAGGATGCAGAGATGGCAGTTACTGAATGCTTTCTTTGCCTCAGTCATTACTCTTAAGACCATCCTTCAGGAACCCCAGTGAGGGTGAGACAGCAGAATTAGAGTGAGGAAGACACTCCACGAGTCACTCAGGATGGGGTTAGAGAAGCCTTGAATAAACTGAAGATGCAGAAATCCATGGGCCCCAGTGGGGTGCATCCATGTGTGCTGAAAGAGCTGCCTGAAACTATTATTGAAAAAAAACCAACCCACCTGGACGCAGCGCTGCGTGACCTGCCCTAGGAGATCCTGATTTGACAGGCATTGGACTAGATGATCTCCAGAGGTCCCTTCCAACCCCTAACATTCTATGATTAGTCATGACTACCAACTCAGAGCCACCAGCAATGAAGGTAAATCACACCTTTGATGAAGTAGCAGATTTCCTTACTCATTGCAAGAGAAAAAGTTAACAGAACAGGCATTCTCCACTCAAACAGCTGTGCACGTCAAATTTGGTTCAATATATTTAACGCTGTGGCCGTGCCAGGAAAAGGTGGCTCAGCTCCACAGCAGGAGCAGATGTTTGTATTGGCTAACTGGAGCTGTATGAGGAAAATCTCCCTCTGCTGAGCCTTTTTGACAAGTGTCCCAGAATTCAGTGTTATTTTACTACACTGGGTGACTTATGGGCTGTAGGCACCCAACAGTCCATAAACACAGGACCCTCCATGGGCATCTAAACAACCTTGTATGTGCCCTGTAATGTCCCTTGGTGAATACACCCTGCTAGTCTGTCGAGACAGCCACTCGCCAACTCTTCCCAGAGACAGTAATTAAGACATTTGAATCAGTCAGTCATGTCACCCATGCTTTTAGTGTTTATAAATATTAAAGACCCTGATTGCTATATAGTGCTACTGTAGTTCAAAGCCTGGAGCATCTCAAATACTCATGGCATAGAGACAGTTATTGGGAAATCAAAGCTGACAGCAGAACTTGAGAATAAAATTGTCAAAGGGAGACCATCCACCTCCTTCCTTGACTCCTGTGGCTGTGTTTAGGTAGTTCAAACACTGTGCAAGTGCATCACTACACCAGAACCGTGACCTTTCAATTCAAGAATATGCATGGCTATGTGATAACGTACCAGCTTCCCGTAAAGCAGCACTATGAAAGTGTCCCGGGCAGTCCTTTTGCTTCAATACAGGCAAGTATGACATCAACACAGCTTTAAAAATAAACATGGACACAATCCAAATGTAAACAAAAAGCCCATCCATTTGGGGCTGCAAGGGAGTTTAACGTGAAGATCTAAAGGCAGACAGTGTTTTCCCACCCCAAAAGGGCATGTTTGCCCCTGGTCTTTATCCCAGTGAACACTAGGCTGGACTTGTGCTAATAAAAATCTGTTTCTCCACAGCACATAGGTATGGTGTAACCTTCTTGTCAGAAACCTATTATCTGGAACAGTTTCAGCTGGAAAAGACCCTAAAGATCATCAAGTCCAACCTTTTCCCAGCCCTATCAGCATCACTAAACCATGACTCGCAACGCAACATCTACCCTTCAACACCTCCAGGGATGGGGACTCAACCCCCTCCCTGGGCAGCTGTTCCAGTGCCTGACAACCCTTTCAGGACAGAAATTCCTCCTGACACCCAACCTGAACCTCCCCTGGGGCAGCTTCAGGCCCTTTCCCTTCATCTGTCACTAGTATCTTACACCTGAGGCACAAGCATATACAGTGAGACGTACAGAGGTATTGAAGTATTTATATGTCAAACGTCACCTGTCCTTTCAACTTGAAGTTATTTCATTTGTTTACATGTTCTCTCAATCTTTTTCTCCCTCTTCCACATTTTCAGGAGCTGTGGAAGAATTTTGAAAGTCAGAGAAGAACAAGAGGTGCCTGCTGTGACACCCCAACCCCAAAAGCACTGGAGCAAAGTGAAAATGTCTTTGGAGAAATGAATGATTTATGACCCCCCCCTTCCATTTTAAAAGAACCCCAATCTGTGGGGGGAGAGTGCCTATGCTCTACCTACGGGGTTAACAGGTTTCAGTACTTTATTCTTGCTCTGTAGGTCAATCATTAACCACATTTCCAAAATTTACCCTCAGTGGGCTGTGCCCACAGTCCCAAACAGGCAGCTGTTCCAGTGCCTGACAACCCTTCCTGGAAAGCAATTCCTCCTGACATCCAACCTCAACCTCCCCTGGAGCAGCTTCAGACCATTTCCCCTCATCCTACCACTGGCCACTAGAGAGAACAGACTGACCTCTGCCTCTCTACAACCTCCTTTTAAGTAGTTGTAGAGAACAATAAGGTCTTCCCTCAACCTCCAGGCTAAACATCCCCAGCTCGCTCAGCTGTTCCTCATATGAAACCTGTTGCAAACCCCTTACTACCTTGGTAGCCACCTCTGTGCCCTCCTGAGGTGTGGCCTCATTAAATCTGAGTAAATAGATCAGCTAGCACCTCAACTATTAGTATTTCAGTCTAGAAGCACCACAGAAAACAGTATGACATGACAGTGGCAAGAAATCCCAGCATTTCCCACTAACAGCTTCCCTCTGGTCTAGGTTGCAGACCTTTTCTTTCAGCTGCAACTTGTGACCAGAGATGTGATGTACTGGCTTATTTTCACTTCTCTGCTAGCAACCAGAGTCACTGCAGGTTATTAAAGAGACTTGTCTGGCTGAACAGCTTCCAGAAGTGCAATGAAGTAGTTATTTAATACCCTCAGACAAAAGGTGCTACGCAAATAAAGAGCACCACGCTGCACCAGAGAGGGTCCTCACATAACCATCTCTTATTAGTCCAATAGAGGTAAATGGATTCTAGTCTGAGTTTCTGCAACACAGTTCCCTGGATAAAGAGTCTTTAGGTTAAAATAAACCCTGCTAAACAAGCTATAGTCCACTTAGCTTGACAAATTTAAACAATTAAACCTGCGGGAAGCCAAGCTTCTTTTTCATATTTGCAGGTCAGCTGCCTTGAGACAATGTCTGAAGTACAAATAGGCTTTTGGGGCTAGATTCTGATTTCACTCAGCACGGTGTAAATCAGGCATAATCCCTTTAGAGATTAGCAGCAGCAAGATCAGATTCCGGCTCTTGGAATTAAGCACAAACCATGTGCTGGTTGGGCTTATTCTAATTCTGCTAAGCACAAAGCAATTCTCCTTCAGCCTGTCCCTCTCCCGCTCTAACAAAGCACTTTAGGCTGAGGAGCAGAGGAAGTGCTATTGATAACACCCAGCAGAGGATGTTTGTCATGGCAAAATACTTTCGCTTGCCACTTAAATAAGGCACCTATTAAATGAGACTTGCACAGAGAAAAAAAGGAAAAGGATTAAAAAAGCCCTTCCAATTACACAGGCAGAGCAAAGTTGTGTTTAAAGATCCCTCTGACTCTCGAACCATGAAATGAACTGCAGTAACCATCTTTTACAAGAAACCAACACAATTATTTTGATTTACAGCATCTGTCTCCGGTTCTGGGGAGATATCAAAGGAAAACATGAGCAGAACTTTTGCCAGATGCAGGTATCATCTTTAGGAATCAACAGGAATTCCAGCACTATTATGAAGGAATGCAGTGTTACCTGAAAGTTGCTGGTGTCCCTCCCCTGCCACTATCTCCTTTGAAAGGTCAGGCAATAAAAAGACAAAACATGACTCTGAGTACCTTGGTTATTTTTAGGTAGAATCAAAGACCAAGTCAGCATCCTGATGAAATGGTGCATCAGTGTGCTACACCAAAATGATATCACTTTTGCCATCCTTCATGCTGTGGTACATCCTTGCTAAGGTACCAGTCTGAGTGTGAACCTGCAGAGCCCTGGTGAAACAGGCTAAGATAAAAATCTCTATCTTATTTAGATCAAATTTCACAAGTGATGGGGAACCATGAAGTCACCTGAGTAGAAAGATAGCAGGAGCCACTCTCATTTGATGTGGAGGAGTTTATAGTCTCTCTGCCATGGTGCTTACCACCTTTATGCTTCCCAAAATACCCACTGAGCAGACTGAACACATTTAATTCTAGGTGCTAGCTGTGTTGCTTTGTTCTGCACCTCCTAGAAAAGACCAACAATTTTAAGTCTCCCCACACCAAAGCCAATCTGCAGGTTCCTGCTCTAAGCCTCAAAGACCTCTCATCAGCACTGAAGCCTTTTATCATATGCTGTTGACAACGATTCCTTACCCATCACCTTTGAAAAGAAAAGAAGTCTTACAACAATGTCCCAAATCTTTGGGCAGGAACTTGAAATTCAATAGGAGCTATAAATGGACTGGCCAAGGCTGTCACACCCACAAAGGAATTGTTTTGGGAAAGGGGAGGGTAACTGCATAAGAAATATTTTGTTTATCTTCTTCTGGGCTCTTGGGCAGTGACTGATGGCTCTAAGAAAAGTACCTTTGCTATAGAGATTGAAGGGTCCTGTTGGCTTTGGGTAAGAAAACCACCACCACTACTTTCTCCATACAGCTGCCACGTATCTTTAGGATTATGAGAAGTCAAGCGTTGTCAGTCTCATTAAGCAGATGATGGCTTCAGCAACCCATTCGAAAACACGTGCAGAGCAACATCCCTGAGCCAACTCAGAGGGAAGCAAGCTGCACACTGCCGCCAACAGGTATTTTGGTCTTGCCTACAATAGTCTCCAGGTAATGAGCAGATCAAGCCCTAATGATTTCATTAGGTATGGCAAGTCTTTACTCAAGGTTACTGTGCGTGACCCTATTCTCTCTTGGAGAAAGGTGAAACTGTCACGGAGCATTTGTTACTGATGCAAGAGAGGATTAAAAACCAAACACAGCACCAGGTCTGAGATGCAGAAACACTTTTAATCTCCTTGGAAGCCAACACTGTTGGTGCCAGCCAAGGCGATGCTGCCACGTACTTGCTCAGGAGTAGCATTCAGCTCAGACTGACAGCTGGAAGGGGAGATCTGAAAGATTGATTCTGATAGCTATAAAAGCAAGAGGATTTTAATATTCAGAGAAGTGTCAGTGTCCTAATAAGAGAATTTCTGTCTCTAAGAGCTACACTTGTCAAACAAAACATGGTTAGATACTAAAGCAAAAAAGGCATCCAAGCTTTGACAAATTTCAGTGGTTCCCTTTGTAGAGGTGAGGGACAGTGAAGGAGATGCTTTTCAAAAGGAGCAAATCTTGCCTGGATTTACTGTCAACTCAACCCTTGGGCAGCAACGGCAGGGTGCCACAAAGTGAGGAGGATGCTAGCAGTGCAGAAACAAGCAGCACCAGTTTAAACAGCACAGTGTTTCACCCTGTGAAGAGCTGTCTTGCAAAGCCAGCCAGTTTCTTCCAAGAGTGTGAAGGGTTAAAAGGCCACCCTGGTGAGCCCACCCTCAGTGTGTGCACCTCTGCCAAGCAAGCCTGGAACTCCATGGGAAGCACAGCATGCTGCCTCAGGATCTCCTATTCTACCTCCAGCCTGTTTCATGAGAAGCTCCTCACTGAGGACACACAGAATCACAGAATTGCTGAGGCTGGAAGAGACCTCTGAGATCAAGTCCAGCCTATGACCTGACACACCCAGAGATCTTCTGCCAGTAAATTTCCAAGCCAGACAGTAAGGACAGACAATTTTTACTGGCACACAGCAGCCACACTCGTAACATTCTGTTCCAAATTCAGAGCCATGCCAGGAGTGTGGTTAGTGACTCTGAGAACAACCTCAAGGGAGAGCTGCACCTTGATGAAATGCTGTTTTCCAGAATGAAGCAGTGCTTAGAAGACTTCTAAGTTTGTGTGTGGTAAGATGGAAAGGAAAAAGACATTTGGATGGAAGGGAAATGACATTTGGAGCAGTTTCTTTAAGGATTCCCACACAAGAAGAAAAGTGGGATGTGTGGCTCCCCCACAGCTCACCTGAGGAGCATCTAGGCATTGCTTCCTGCTGCACCACTGTGTAGCTCCTGGTCATGCTTGTTCCCACAGGACAACTGCCCTTTTATCCAATTTAATTACTTTATATGGGGCAAACTTCTTCAGATTGTTTGTCAATTAGTGTGATGACAGTCCCCACTAAGAGGACTTGAGTATTTTAGGCCACAGGAACAAAGGGCTACTGTCTGAACTGGGGTGGAGGAAGCTCTTCTCCAAGAAACAATAGAGGCAGTGACCCCACTGAGTGCTTCTGACTTAATCTGGTAACATTTCAGCTCTATATAGTACTCTTCATCCAAAGCCTTTACAGCTGAAGCACAAGTGTGTGTACTTTTAAGCCAGAAGAAACAAAGCACAACAAGCCAGCACCTCTCCTACACCAGCCACATCCTCTCACTGCTCTGGGAACCAGAGACAATCCCTTCTGAATGAGCTGGGATGGCAGTCCTGATCTATCCATTCTTTTCCAACTAAACCTGCAGGTTTTCCCCTAAAAAACAACTTAATAAGCCTCCAAATGGATTGCAGTTACGTAGCAGCATCCTCTGCCAATACTTTTACTCAGTATCAACAAGACTCTCACCTTGCAGAAAGGCAAATTATTCCAACCTCCTTTGTTTCATTAAATATTTTACTCACTTCTACAATCACTGGTCACCCTGTATTTCAATAACTTTGTATTCTTTTAGCAGCCAGCAGCCATCTCCTGCTCCTTCACTCTTTGACCTCTCAACCGTCTGTGTAGCTGCTCAAGGTTTATTTCCGTGTGAGGCACCGAGCCTTTTACACAGCACAGTTAGGTGCTTTTGGAGAAGCAGATGCAGGGCACAAATCAGTCTTGAAGGGGCATTTATACACAGCTCTCGGTATAATTTAACTGTCAGAATTGTGAGCGTTATGTCAAATCACAGCAACACTTGGAGGACCAACATGAGCACTGATCAATACGGTTTTTTCTGAAAACTTCTATGACTTCAAAAGGACATTAGGAAAAAAAGAGGTATTTCAATTTCCATCACATTTATTTCCTGTAACTTCAGTGAAATTCCTACTTGTAAGAGATATAAATCACCCCATTTTTCCTCAGTCTGTACTATGCATCACACACAGTTCTCCAGTGCCCTCAAATATTTAACAGTGCACACAGGTTACAGGTGAATTAAACCTTTCCAGTTTCTATATGGGCCAGAGAGCTTCTGAATATTGCTCACAACTATGAATACAGGTAAACAAGTCCTATCAAACTTTGTCTGGTGGCCTGGGGACAGGTTTGTCTGCAACCAGTATGCTTTTTAACAGGTTTTCTTTATCAGGTTGTCTCCCAGGCTGCACACATGTCTCCTTGCCCTAGAAAGTTAATGAAGTGGCCATTTAAGATGGAAGGACAGCCAGGCTCCAGCATCCCTGCAGTTTCATCACACAATTGTGTAGCTGCTGCTATTTATTTCACACATCCTGCCAACACAAGGCAGACTTTTCCTGAATCATTTCTGTTCTGAAGCAGCTTTTATTTTTTTGTACCTATTTTTGCATATTTTTGCACTATTCACAGCAAATCTGCTATGATAGCCACAGCGAATCAATGATACTTTATGTTCCTCTGTAGGGTCTCAGGAACCAGGCAGGCAAAAGCACTGCACCAGAGTAAAAAGAGTCAAACTGCATGACCCATGCAGCACCATGATGTGAAGCTCTGTCAGTAGACAAAGCAGAAATACAGATGATTTTTCATAGAACCCTCATGGCTGGAAAGAACCTCCAGGATCACCAAGTCCAGCCCTCAACCCAACATCTACCCAGCCCCTAGACCACGGCCTCAAGCATTCCATCTACTCGCCTTTTAAACACCTTCAGGATTGGAGGCTCTACCACATCCCTGGGTAGCCCATTCCAGTGCCCAGACACTCCCTCAGTAAAAGGTTTTCTCCTAATACCCAACCTAAACCTCCCCTGACACAGCTTGAGGCCATTGCTCTCATCCTATCATTAGTAATTTGGGAGAAGAGACCAGTACCTGCCTCTCTACAATCTCCTTTTAGGTAGTTGTGGAGAGCTGTAAGGCCTCCTCTCAGCCTCCTCTTCTCTAGACTAAATTACCCCGGTTCCCTCAGTCACTCCTCGCAGGGTCTGTTTTCTAGCCCTCTCCCCAGCTTCACTGCCTTTCCCTGGCCCCACTCCAGCCCCTCAATGTCCTTTGATACTGTGGTGCTCAAAACTACACCCAGTACTCAAGGTGTGGTCTCACCAGTGCAGAGGACAGGATCAGGATCACCTCCATCCTCCTGCTGGTTACAGCATTCCTGATCCAGGCCAGGATGCTGTTGGCCTTCCTGGCCACCTGGGCACCCTGCTGGCTCATGCTCAGCCAGCTAATTTTTGTGGCATGGGCAGTGCTTTTGCACATCTCCACTGACTGCACTACTCAACCGAGTAGCAGACAGTGAATCACTAAAGTCAGTGGCTCAGTGTCCCACCTCTAAGTCTCTTCTGTCCGTGTAGCTGAAGATGTCCTTTCACTTTCCCAATTCAAAGTGATGCTGTTGGTCGAAAGGGAAGCGTACATGTTTTACAGGCTGAATTCAACCACCAGGAAACCAATGTGTTGTCATTTACCACTCGTGAAACTGGGGCAGAGGGTTGAAGCAGGACAGAGCTCAACTCTCCAGGGTTCTCAGCCACAAGTGTATCCTCTCTCCACTAAGCACTTGTCCTCAGACACAAAGTGTAACTGTCCCAGCTCTCCCATTGTGTTGGTTTGCTCTGACTTTGACCTGGAGAGAATGAAGCACAGAAAGGGAAAGGGACTGGGAGGAGCTTGCAGATTGTTCTCCTCTAGCAAAGAGTAGCTGTGGAAGCAGGAATGAGAGGAGAAAACCGCAGAAGGGTACCAGAAAACCAAGACTGAAGGACATTTCAGTGTCTATTGATGAAAATGGGAGATGAAAATAGAAAAGCTCCCCTGAAGCAGCTCTCAATATGTCACACACAATTTGTATTTCTAGGGGCACCTCGCATCATCACACTGCAGCCATCAGAATAAGGCTAGTGGAGGTAAGTTTTTTGCCTGGAGATGAGATCTTGAAGCAAAACCATATCTCCTCTGCCCCCAAAACTGCCTCTTGTGCAGATGTTCCCTCTGAGCCCATTACAGAGTCCCCAGTCACACAGGTAAACCACACCACAGGCATTTCTGGAGGCTTAGAAAAAAGAAGTTTCCCCACACCACCCTTCCAAATTCTTTGCCCTTCTTAAGGGACAGCTTTGATTTCCATAAGAGCCAGTTTACGTCTGAATATTCCTTTCCGAAGGCAGAGAAGTTTCTGTAAGGCTGTGTTGAACTACTACCTTTGTAGAAAGACTAAGGCGATTGTTCTTTGCATTTCTGTGTGGCTGTTACAGCAGAATCTCCAGAGCATGAGAGGTCACTTCATCACAGCTTGCAGAACTTCACTGCAAAGGTTATGGCATTCTCAGCTGCCAAACCCTAAGTGTCTCTATGTCCTTTCTGCAAATCGAGCATCTGCTGCTCTGTGTTTCCACCAGTGCTACCGTTTGATCACCTACAGATACTACGTAGCCCTCAGCATTAACACTTGCGGTCTGATGCTGAACTTTGGCTCATAGGATACAGGACAAGGTTCATTTCTACTTCTAGGGAGAATTTTTGGTCTGGAATTAAGCAGGCTGTTTTGGCAAGAGCAGCAGGTCTGTTTGTAAGATGCGAGTGAAGCCGCGGGAGATCTGATCATACAGACATTGCTTCCCAACAAGAGCAAATTTTATCTGAAGGGGAAAGGCAGAGGCTGTGGGAGGGGAAGGAGAAGAGAGACATCAAGATAGGAAATCCCTAATTCTTCTAATAAGCACTGGACTGAGAAGCAGGAGAGATCATTTCTTTACTTGAAATGCATAGGATTGTGCCTGAAGAGAAAAGCTGGGTGAACCTCCTGAAGAGTAAGAACTTCAATACAAAAATAGTTTCAAAGAGGAAACCACAAGTTCAGGAGTAACATCAGTATAGCCATGGGCTGACACAGCGTTGATGCAGGTCACATCACATTCAGAGGAATCATTCTGACATTTCTGAAGATAAACTTTTGTCTTGGCTCTTTCACACGGAGTAATTAGGACTACCCGAGAGTTAAAAGTGGATCTAGAATTCAGACAAAGTACAGCCAAGTAGTCAGGTGGCATCTTCCAATTCCACTGGTGGTTTGGAATAGCAGGATGTAAGAAGGTACCTTAAAAAAAACCCAACCCCAAATCTGGCCATGTGTAGTGTGCACTGAACTTGAGCTGGGGATGGGGAACTTGATTCCTACCTAAAAGCAGTGGTGGAGATGCCTTATGCTTCCCTGGCAGGGTCATATTAACTGAGCTAGCAGATTTGACAGAATTAGATTTCTTTGCCGAGCTGGTACAGCACTGTGATGTGTCAGCAGGCACAGCATTTCAGATAAGTACGATTAAGTCATTGATTGAAGAGCCAGCCTCCAGAAATAATGTAGTGCCCTTTAAAAGGAACAACCTTTGTTTGCTGCTGGTGCACCACAGCTGAAAAAAAAAAGAGTAATAATAAAAAAATTAGAAATCCACCGATCCTGGGAAAATGTCAGTAGCAATTATCTAGTCCAGAGACATTTTAAAATTGCATTCAACTTAAAACCTCAGCTTCACTGCTTAAAACCTCAGCTTCACTGTGCTGCTTTTTGCTCAGCAGAATGATCCTCCAAAGGGATGGATCCAGCTCTGGGGATACACAGTCACCTCCACAATAGCATCAGTCCCATATCAGACACCAGCAAGGTGGTGAATCAGGTCATGGTTGGACCCTGTGGGCTCTGACCATGGCCAGTCACTCCTCCTTCATGCAAAAACTATGGGGCAGAAAGGTAGAGTGGGG
Source organism: Upupa epops (assembly GCA_013397515.1). Taxonomy (NCBI): domain Eukaryota; kingdom Metazoa; phylum Chordata; class Aves; order Bucerotiformes; family Upupidae; genus Upupa; species Upupa epops. Next base: position 229,285 of record VZRI01011404.1, read on the forward strand.
TGTGCCTGCACCAAAAACTACTGCTGAGAGAAAGAACTTCTGAAAGAATGGAAAAGATATAACAAAAACCCGAAGGCTCTACCAGGATGGTGTCCTCAGAACACAACAGCTAGGCTTCAAACATTTGTCACCAGATAGCAGGTACAACTGTTCGTGTTGTGACTCTTCTGCTGTCTGTGATGCTTCGCAATCGGCTGACAGAAATAAGCGGTGGGTTCACGATTTACTGATTGACTCAAAAAGCCCAAAGACCTTGTCATCTTCTATGCAAGATACAAGTCTTCTCCTGTCAGAGGGAGGGTGCAGACATCACTCTAGATGAAACAACTTAATCTCGAAGACTTCAAATTACAGCGGAGCCAGGAACAAATTGCTTTCTGCCCTTCCTTTCCCCCCAGAATTGCATTTGAACAATTACTACAGTCTCTGCAATTGACAGCATCCCTAACCTTAACACACACTTCAGAGCAAGCTTCTTCTACCCATGTTACTGGGAGATTCTTTTTAAAAGGGCTCCCTGACCCCAGAGCCCCCCCATTTTCCACACTGCAAGGCTATTTCACAGCTGTGGTTGTTGTGCAGCCCTCACTTACAAAAGCTCTTCAAAGACTCCCAGGACATTTCCCACACAGTGGCTTGACTTTGTTACTTATAAACCAGAGCATGGGACACCCGGCAGCACTGGAAACGGGAGGCTGAGTTAGAAGTAGAAAACATGACCAGAAGGGTGATCAGAAGCAATTCTTCTGTGGCTGCTGTTAATGAGCACCAAAGCAGCCTAAAGGTCTTATCACAGCAAGGGGAGTCACATGATGTGGAAGGAAACTCCTCAACAACAAGACTTATTTCAATACTTATGGAATAGATACCATTCTCGACATAAATTAATTAGCCTAAAAGCACATCTAGCTAGCCCCCATAGGATCAATTCAGTTGCCAAACACTGGTTTCAGACACCACTGGAGACATGGGAGCTGCCTTCTTGTGGTCTCACATATGACACAAGAAGTCAGACACTCACAACTCTCTGGACCAGCTCCAGAAAGCCAAGGCAGCTAGTTCAGGGCAGAGTACTAAGTGACTAAGGTCAAGATCCCTGAAGCCTGGTGCAAGATTCACAGCAACCTGGAGCAGATACCTGATAAGCGATAGATATCAGATATCTACCGGGCAATGAATTGGATCAACTTTGCACACCATGCTAGACCAGATGGCAATGCAGAATTGCCCTGGATATGCTGCAAAGGCATTTCTCCATCTCACTGGTGAGATCAGTACCATGCCTGTCAGCCTTCAAGAGCCAGACAGGAGCTACCACCTTTCAAAGTTAGCTGAAGCCACTGCTAGCCCATTGTCTGCTGGCACAGGCACTACAGCAGTAAAAGCAACACAAACCTTGACAACAGCAATTTGACTGCAAGTCTGTCTGCTGTAGTAGTCACAGTGCTCAGGAAGCTTCTATACGGGATGAGAAAGCTTCTCACTGTTTCAAGCAATTCCACTCTGAGGTGTGAGCTGACAGATAGTCCTCAAGTTATTTTTAACTTGCATATCTCTGACTTACTGGGATTTTCATTTAGCAGTTATTAGGCAGAACATAAACATGACAGACAGGCTTTGATGCACTTAGGCAGGACTACGTACTTCAGAGAGGGGCAAAGGTTTCTCTACTGCACTTTGCCTTACTCGGTGGAGCAAAAGCCTGTGTTTTAACCTGCATCAGTAACCTCGGATCAGTCAAAAAGGCAGCTGCTTCTCTTCTCCTTAAATGTTTGACTGTATACAGAGTGTCTAGCAAATATTTTATAGTCACATGTAAACCACAATTATTAGTGCAAAGCTAAACAGGCTGGCACGGAAAGGTTCCATCGGGACATCTTGGAAGAGGGGCAGCTGTTAGAAAAACAACTTCTACTTAAGAAGTGCTCCGAGGTGAAAACAAGGGGCCCCTGGATGCCCAGGTTACAGTCACGTTCTATGACAGTGTCAAACTGCTTTGGGGAGAAAAAGAGAATGGAAAAAGTGCACTACAAGGGAAAAACAATGACAAGGAGGAAGAAACTTATTCCCTACTTCACCAATTCATCTATCCACACAGCAGTGTTGTTTCAGATGAGACACCATCTCACAGTCCTATGCTGCCTTTTACAAAGTGCAGAATATACAGAGGATATAGAAAATTAATCAAGTTTGAAATGAGAAAGAAAACAGTTAAAGAAAGTCTACACATAGCATCTGACAGTGTTGAAACAAGACCAAAACTGCATCTTTATTCAGAGTTCCCTCAGCCAGTGCCATGAAAAGCTCCACCAGGTGGTAGGATTAACAGCACTTGAAATATGCTGCGGAGCTGGATTTGCTCTTGCTCCTTTGCTTTTAAAAGCACATTCCTGTCTTACTGTGCTTTTGAAAGTACTTCTATCAGAAACTCCTTATAAAAACTTATTGCCACTATCATTTAGCAGCAGCATTTGCCAGACACCTAGCAGAGAAGATGCTGTCATAACTTAGAAGATAGAAATGTCAGCCGCACCAAGCTATTTTCCCCTCAAGTCACTCCCCATTTTACATAAACAAAAGATCAAACTGATAAGCAGATACAAAGTGGGGTATAAAATTGTGTTTACTTTTAAAAGCTACCTTCTCCAGCTGAGATGCCATCATCATCATTAATATCATCAAGCATGGAAGCAAAATTGCCAACAAGGCTGTAAGTTCCTTTCTGTCCAGGACACGTGAAAAAACCATATAAACAGAGCAACTCACTGTCTCCAGTGCCCAGTCAGACTGAGCATCAGGAGACAGAGCCAAAAGAATAAGGAATCAGGTTTGTCTTTTCTTTTGCTCTTTCACAAGGAAAGTAAAACAAAGGTCTGTTTGACAGAAGTATACTTTCAGAATGTAGTGGTAGTTTTAAAGCTGGTTTTGGAGGATCATAGTCAGGGGCTTTGTTGAGGCACAGGGTTTAAACCTGCTGCTGCTGAGATGTTACCCCACAGCAGCTCCCAAATAGAGTAAATGAAGTGAGAAATTGGCAAAGGAGCAGAGCACCAGGTTCACTGTAGACCTACACTGGTGTTTTGTTGTTTCCAGGATAACAAAGAAAAGAAGTGCCTTTAACTAATAAACAAATGAACTGTTTTTATTCACATCCAACCGTTCTCTCCTCCAAGCCCAGCCACCACCTGAACATGTGTTCGGACAGATACAAAACTGTCAGGTTCTCGCAGAAACCCAGAAAGGACCTCGAACCCAGCTGTGTGCAGCAGACAATCACACTGCTGTTGCCAAAAACAGGAAAGAGGACTTACGGCCAACCTCAACTTCTACCACAAGAGCAGCTCTGTCGAAGTATTTCAGATAAGGGGCAGGGAACCGTCAGCTTTGGATCGAGCTGCAGAAATTGAGGAGGGGTAAGTCTATCAGCGGCAGCAGGCAGTGGCTGGCATGGATCGCATGGGACACTATGGATATAGCCATACAAACCTTTCCAAGCAGCTGCTTCACACAGAGACACTCTCCAGCTAAAAGCCTGTAAATAAAATACAAGAGGAGTGTACTGCTAATTGAGTATCTCCCCAAGTGCCAAGAGGCAGGAAGACTCCATTGATAGGAGACTCTTCATTTTAAACTTATGTCACTGAAGAGCATCAACCTAAATGAACTCCTGAGGACAGGATCAAAGTAGAATAGGGACTTTCTTTTTTATATCCTTGAATTTCCTGTCTCTTTTCCACACCGAAATTTAATTTCCTTTTCAAAGAGACTTTTCAGAGCTTATGAAAATTGACCCAAAAGATTACAAGGGCTTTGTAAGCCCTCCAATCTCCCCGAAAGATCCATAATTAGGGAGGCTTTTCCTATAACATGTGTGCCCAGCAGGCAAAACGTATAATTCAGACTTACATATACAATGAGTAATTTCAGTCTGTTGGATAATACAACCGTTACAAAGAGTTGAAAAAAGAAATCTTGTGTACATCTCAAAGAAGTAAATATGCACCGAGGGTTTTTTCTTTTTACCAGTTTGTGTTAATTTATGCCAAGAAATCCCAGTAAGGAGCTGGGATGTATGTTAGCCGTAGAGATAAATGCATCAAGTGAAACAAAAGCACACCTAACACCGAAACTGCTGACCTCAAAGATTAGTTATTTATACTCCACTGGAAATCAATTCTGCAAGCAGCGATGTGCAAGGGGGGACCTAAGACAGCTCGTCTGCTTTTTCTCTTTAAAGGAGTAATACTGGCGTTCCTCTGCCGCCGCACAGCCAGCCCATGGGGGGAAAAAAAACCCCGCACAACCAGAAATATAATCAAAAATAATAAATCAGGGTGCAGGACTCCGCCCGGCTGCTCCCCTCCGCCGCTCCCCCTCTGCCAGCGCCCACCCCGCTCTGCCGCGCAGAGCAGGGCAGGAGCGGTCCCCGCGGATGCTGCGGGGCAGACGTGCGGGGGGAAGCCCGTCCTGATCCGCACCCCAAGCGCTAGGCATTGCCCCAAGGTGCGTCTGGCTCCGGTACCCACTCCGGCACCCGCAGCATCTCCCAGTGACCCCTCCAGCGGGGAAATCCCGCTTGGATGGGATAAAGTCCCCCTTCACCCCAGCTCCGCTACGGAGTGCAGGGGCGACCGCCGGGGNGAGGCTCCCGCCGCGGACGGATTTGCAGGTTAAGCGAAGGGAAAGGGCGGGGAGGGGGGGCGAGGAATGGATGTCCCGAGGTACTCACGGCTGATCGCGGGGGTCCGCGGAGCCCCATAACCGGGGCCGGGCGGTCTGCTGGTGCTGTTGCCGTGTGCCCGCGCTGCCCGCGGATCCGCCCCGGGCCCGGCGCTCCCCGCCCCCGCGGGGCTCCCGCAGCTCATATAAGGCGCTTCAGCCACGTGGACGGCGGCAGCGGCTCCTCCTCGGAGCCGGGCAGGGCGGTGCCGGTCTGGGGGG
>VZRI01011404.1:234417-252227 GCA_013397515.1 Upupa epops
CGCCGGGGGATGCGGGTGGCTCCGCCAGCTCCGGTGCCACCTTCCACTCCTTCTAAACAACCATAATAAATGTTTTAAACCCCACAACTTCAGACCGAACGAGAGGCTGGGAAGGAAGGGGAGGCTCCCGCCGCGGACGGATTTGCAGGTTAAGCGAAGGGAAAGGGCGGGGAGGGGGGGCGAGGAATGGATGTCCCGAGGTACTCACGGCTGATCGCGGGGGTCCGCGGAGCCCCATAACCGGGGCCGGGCGGTCTGCTGGTGCTGTTGCCGTGTGCCCGCGCTGCCCGCGGATCCGCCCCGGGCCCGGCGCTCCCCGCCCCCGCGGGGCTCCCGCAGCTCATATAAGGCGCTTCAGCCACGTGGACGGCGGCAGCGGCTCCTCCTCGGAGCCGGGCAGGGCGGTGCCGTGCTGGGGCGGCCCTGCTTCCCATCCCTCCCATTCCTTCCCAGTCCCTCTGCTTCCCGCCCCTCCGCGCTCCCCGTCACGGGGGCCGCGCGCCCGCCGAGGAAAAGGCGCCCAGAGCCCACCTGGGGGATGAAGGTCCGAGGGCACCTCCTGAGGGCTGGGGGGGGGCAGCACCCCGAAATCCCCCTGTGCTCCCCACACCCGCAACTCCCGTGTACGGAGCGGGGCCCTGCTGGTCCCGAAGGTGATCGCGGCAAGAGAAGGGATGGAATTCCGGGCTTGCCAGAGGGCAAAATGCATCATTAGTAGTCATTAATAGCACCTCCTATCCTTCGGGCCAGCGTCGGACCTTGGTAAGGCGGCTGTGAAACGCTGGAGAACTGAAGAGAGTCCAGTGTCAGTGACGAATCCCCCAGACAGACACGTTCGGCTGAGGAAGTGTCTGCTCAAACTATTCAACAACAAGGCTGGCTTTCTCAGTGCCAAAGACGGGAGTCAAGGCGAGAGGTGGGGAGTCAGAGCCCCTCCAAAGGAGCAAAGGATGTCTCTGCTCTCCCCGGTTCTGTCACACACCCCGGTCCCTCAGGCAGGGTAAGGTGCACAGGTGCCGCTCCTAGCACACGTCGGAGGGGAGGATACCCTCCTGAGCCCTGAATAACGCGTTCCACAGCGCTGAACAGCCAGTACCTAACTCCCTCCGTGCAGCGGACGAGTGTACAGGTGATTAATCTGCTTGCTGGAACTGCCCACGTTGCTGGTTGATTGCATCCAGCACAGCATACTTCCACTGGAAACTGGAAGGCGCTACCTAGGAGCTGTAAGTCATCAATCAGCATGGAGCTTGTTTCCATAGAGTTCTATTAGTAAAAGCTTAAGAGTGAGTTGAGACCGGTGTCACGCCGGGTGCTGCTCTGCGAGGGTATTTGCGGTTGGGTGTAAGTACCTGTGACAGGCTGAGCAATCTGCTTAGGAACCTAAACTGTTACCAAACCTTCAAGGGGCTCAGCCCATCATCAAACCCTGGATGCTGCAAAACATAGTGTTATATCTGTCATAAACAGGGTTTGAAAGGGATTGAGACTAAAGTAATGGGGGGGAACCCAAAACCTCTTTGTCTTTTACAAGAAATACATCACCACAAGAAATTACTGTCAGGGTGAAACAGGGTATTAGATAGCTGCTTTTTCCCTGGAGCTGGACGTGGGATAGAGCCCTCAAGGAGCTCCAGTGTGATCACCTCTGACAGTTTCTGTGGTCCACTCGATACTTGCATACCTTCAGACTAATTAGTTGAATTCGCTGCTTCATTTCCTTCCTGATGATTGTGGGTGAGTGTTTATGAAATTATTACTTACAGCTCACCAGCAAAAATGCTGTGCATCAGGTTTGGAGATGTCTCCAAAGCATTGTTAGGGTGACAGAGAGGGAGAGGGTGAGGAGGTCTCTGAAGAATATGCTATAAAAGCAACAGTGCCCAGGGAAGGGAGAGGCTAAACACATTTCTTTAACTGTTGTGCCACACTTGGTCTGACTATGAGTTTAACAGAAGAAAAAGAAATGCTTCTGGTAAAACAGATGATTTCTCGTCATGCAGTATATGAAGTTTTACTACTGTGTCTGCAGGCAGTGTCAAGATCAGCACTTTGCAATCAGGAGAGCCCAAATTAATGATGGTTAATCAACATGACACTGGGACAAGCTGCCTAGTGAGGCTGTGGATACGCCCTCCCTGGAAGCTGGATATGTCTTTGAGCAACCTAGTCTGTGAGGATGAGTCCTTATCCATGGCAGGGGGTTGAAACTTACTGATGTTTAAGGCCCCTTCCTATTCAAACCACTCTAGAAGTCTGTAACTAGAGAAAGGGAGCAAAATAACAGAGGAGGGTCCTTATCCCAGGGGTGCTTTGGGGAGGTATGACTCAGTCATACGGGTGGGGCAAGAAGAAGTGCAGAGCACAAAGAAGTTCCACTGGTTTCTGCTAGTGCCAGGCTGAGCCAAGGGTAGAGAACAAAACTTAATCATTCTGAAACGGCAAGTTTGGAGCCTGTTTCTTGTTGCAGTATGAGTGTTACGCTCAAATAACTGTTTTGGATGCTCTCAGCGTCACCAGTGCACCCCGATGTGCAAATGCTCTCTAGTAACACTGTAGTAATGACAGCAGGGTTGGATGTAATGACTGCTGGAGGGTTGGATCCACTCCCTTTTATACTTTCCCCAGCAGGTGTCATTTAAACATTTTTGGGAAAGAAACCAGGATTTGTTTCGCAGACAGTATTTCCTCAACAGCTCAGTGAATATGAAATATTTTGAACTAACCATGCAAATCTCACTTGTCTTCTTATGTAGAGAAACTATATCTATTCTAAACTCTGGGCCAGCACTTTCAGCTGCTGATGGAAAATAGCTATGCAGACATCAAAGGAGCTTGGATCAGCTTTCACCAAGTGGGGATCCAGCCCTTTCTTCATATTTTAAAATTTGAGAACTGTGTCTAAGTAAAGCATTTTTCTCTATAGTTTTAAGCAGTCAGTACTTTATTTTATCGCTGTTCCCTCAGTGGTAGGGTTGTTTCTCATAGTCAGTGTTGAGCCCATTCAAGGCTGAAGTAATTAAAAATGAATAATTTAAAGCTGGTCTGTGATGCAGAATTTTTAACATATGTTTTGCAGGTCATGTAGAACAGTTATTTTTTGTGTCTTGTCAGGAGATATTTTACAAACACGCTGTGCTGGAACCAAAATCCTGTTTTATTTAAGACTCAGACTTGAGCCCTCCTATGTATCAACACAGTGGTGTGCTGGAGTCTGCAAGCCATAACAAGGAAATCATTACCACACGTGCTGATCAGAAAAGATGGGAATTGAAGCCATTTTTTCCTTTTATGCATGCTAGTAAAGCAGATGTGGGGAGAACTATCACTTTCCCATCAGAGAAACCTCATCCTAAGATAAACACTTCCTTACAGAAAGGGTGATCAGACCCTGGAATGGAGTGCCCAGGGCAGTGGTGGAGTCCCCATCCCTGGAGGTGTCTAAGGACAGACTGGCTGTGGCCCTTAAGGCCCTGGTCTGGCCAATGTGGTGATGTTAGGTCACGGGCTGGGCTGGATGAGCTCAAAATTGTTTTCAGGCCTCAATAATTCTGTGATCCTGTAAAGACAGAGACGCTGCAATTTGTTCAACCTAAAGCTGTAAAAGGGCTGGGGTTAAAGAGGGAGCTGTTGGTTCTTGGTGCTCACAACATGCTGGCTTTTGGCTATCTCTGAAGATCGGCTGGAGCGCTTTTTGCTAACCTCCTGTTATCTTCCTAAACAACGTAGAGCAAGGAACTCCAGTTTAGTCATTCTTGGCAGCTTTAATAGGCACTGCTGGTTACTGGTAAATAACCAGTGATTCACCTTTTATGGATTTAATTTCTCATCCCTTCTTAACCCCTTGCAAGAGCAAAGGGAGGAGGCACCTGCTCTGTGAATGCTCAGAATCAGTCTGGGGTTCAGTCCTATGGACTGGTTCCAGAGTTTTCCTAATTTTCCTGGATTGCCCAACTTTTCATCTCTATTTACACTTCAGCTTTTCATTTAAAAACAAGTAGTTCTGATTATTTTAAAAGCTCTTTGGGCCCAAACCCAGTTTCAAGTATTTCAGCAAGATGTAAGGTTAGGCTCTGGGAGTGTGCAGCTTCCAGCTTGTGTTTGCTTTCCCCTCATTTGTTCTCCCCTCAGTAGGTAATCTGTCATCTTTCAAACAATCCAATTGCCATTGTGTCTAGGCCAAGAAGAGGAAATTAAAATAGAAAATCAGCATTTGGTGTGTACACAGTTGCCAGGAAGCTATTTCTCCTCACCTGTGTAAATAAATATTCAGAAGCAGTTGGCTTGCTCTAAAAGATGTGCTAAGTGCACTGTGCTCCCAATAGGAGGTAAGAGGAGAGGGTCCAGGAGTCTGGACAGGTAATGCCCCATCTCCAGCTTCCCCCACTAGTTCTGTCAATTCTTTGCCCTGGCCAAATGTTGTTGCTGCTTCCATTTATTTAGCAGCAGTGATTATGGACCTTGACAGTTATGTCCCCAGTCAAGCTCCATGCATGTGGATCCCTTCCCAAGGTGAAGTGATTTGCTGGTAAATCTATATACTTATATAGCTAGCACTTGAATGTATTGTGTGTTGTTCAGAGACATTAAATACTTACAAAGAAACGGTATAAATGTGATAGAATATTGACCACAGACAGACTCTACAGTGTAGGAACTCTGAAGACAAAGTCAGAAAGCAGGACAGTGTTGGTTTGTGGTGAAGGAGTAAACCTGAGACCCTGGCAGGAACAGATAGGGATATGACTGGAATGCAGGCTGGGTGGGACTGGGGAGTAGGCAGAGTTAGTTGAATAGATAAGATAAAATGCTAATGTAACCTATCGTATCGACCACCTGTATCAACCAAATTTTATAACTTCCAGCTGTGGTGAAAACAGAAATGATTGGTGGAAGGAAGGCTTTTTGTGTGAAGAGTGTCGTATAGTATATAAAGCCAGCTATTTGGTACAATAAACCGCTTCTGATCTGAGCAGTCGTCCCCGCCTCATTCGATCCTGACACTACAGAATTTGTTGTGATTGGTAAGAGGTAAGGTGCTCTATGTGTTCAAGGCCAGGCTGGCTGGGGTCCTGAGTAACCTGATCTAGTGAAGGTGCCCCTGCCTATGCAGGGGGTTGGAACTAGATGTTCTTTAACATCCTTTCCAACCCTGGCCATTTATGATTCTATGTATATCTTATCTCCACTGAAGAGATAAATAGTGTCCTCTGTCTGAAAGTGTAGGAAGCACTACTCTTATTTTACATCACTCGCTACAGTAGCTCATTATACATAGTGAGAACAAACTTTATCACTCAGTCTGATAGCAACTGACTTTGCCGTAACTGATAAGACAGTTTGTCCTGTCTGGTTTGGTCTTCCTGGCCTTTGCTTTTTCTCTCCAAACAGCACACTGCCCTTCTGACAGATGCCACAGAAGTGTGATAGTCTCGCTGATGCAAAACCTACTAAAGGCAACTAGTAAGAACTCAGAGGTTTCAAATGGGCCTTTAGATCACATCCTGAGCCCCTGTACTTCACAGAATCAGACTCTGGCATTGAGGTGCATTAAAAGCAAAGAGAAAAGAAACAGAACACATGCAGTATACTTCCCCCCTTGCTTTTTTGAGTTCAAATGGTGAGGAGCTGCAGGAATTCAGTTATATTGACTTACAGCTAGTGCTCTCAGCATTTGCTTTTCATTACCTAGGTGCAGGACTATATCTGAGAGAGCTTTGACATCAGAGCTGGATTTTTGTTTGGGGCCAATGTATTACACAGAGACATGTTTTTACCATCTAGGACTCATCAGTACTGTATACAGGAGCATCAGCTGCAGGTGAAGATTGTGATATGGTACAACCCACTCGATAAATATCTAAGAACATCAGAAAAACCTTTCTGTACTGCAGCACATAAAACTACATGGTAAACAACAAGAGCTTGATGTGCAGAAATTGTCATCAAATTCCCGAGCTCAAGCAAACTCACATAAAAAATACCCGAGCTAGGAAATTCTTCTTTGCTTTTGTTGTATTCTTAGATAAATGCCGTGTTTGCTATAAGGATGATATAAAGCCTGAGAGGAATAATAACAGTAAATAAGAATAAAACACTGTGAAGATATTAAAATAGATAAAACCACAGTAGCTTTGTTAGGATACAGGAAGTTAAATTCATGTAGGAACATTCATCAGCAATCAATAATTTACTGTAGAAGAAATCAATGGCATGAGCACAAATAATCAGGCTAAAAATAACTGACTACATGGCAAAGAGAGACAGGTGTGGTGTCTGAACTTTTCAACTGTTTCATGCAGCCTGTTCAATTTCCACTACATACATGACTCTTCTTGGCAATTCAGGAGTCACCTACTATTGAAATTATAACAGTAAAATTCACCTGATTTACCTTCATGCATCTCAGTCTCACAGTGCCTTCAGTACTCTCTATTCCCAGATGCTTCCTCTGAAAATCCTCGGGTTTTCCTAGGCAAAGACTTGGAAATGTGTGCATTAGCTGACTGTGAAGTTAGTAGCGTAATTTCAGCTTATTTCCTTTCCCCTATCCCTCAGGATGGTCAATAACACAATGGAAGGAGAAATTAGACTCAGAAAGCAAACACTGTCGATGAGGTTGAAGTGTCTGTTAGCCCTGCATTGGAGTCTGCAGCTCCCAAGAACAGCACACAAAGCCTGTTACAGAAACATTTTGACAAGAATGCATTTTTCTTTAACTCAAACCGAATAAATACAGTAACGCAGAAGAACCTTTTCCACGTCAGGCTTCTGTGCCTGTCTGATCAGCACCAGCTAACTGTTTAATCTCTCTCCGATGTCACAGAACCACGCAAGCTGTGACACTGTGCAGACTTCCAGAGAAATATTTTTCCTCGAAGGACGTCACACACGTACCACGCTGCATTAGGTGAAACACACTAACAAAATAAAACAAAACACTGATTGCAGGAGGAAGTCACCCCCTGGGAAAGATCTGAGGGAAACCAGTGAAGCACACCTGGCAGATGTTAGTCACAGAACTTCATTTAGTATGGAAAGGCATTTATGTTGAATGGTAGGAAAGCAATATAATAAACCAGATAGGGTAGAAATATTCTCTCTTGACAGATATATAGCTTACAATAACATTTGGCAGTCCCTTTCCTCTGGTAGGGATAAATTATGTGGACAGAATCCCTCCAGGGAAGGATGGTGAAGGGCTGTGCTGGGGTAGTGCTGAAGATCTGCTGTTACCTCACTGCTTGGAGCTTGATGTAGGACAGAGTATCTGCAATGTTACTAGAGCAAAAACTAAGTCTAGAAATACATTTCCCAGATGATTGCTGGAAAATACTTAGGTTGCATTATTTCTGTGTGCAAAAGCTAGCAGAATTCTTCACTAAGTCAGCTGTAATGTTGGTGTGGATCTGGTATTAACAAATCACAGAATCATCACTTAAGTTGGAAAAGACTTTTAAGATCATCAAGTCCAACCATACATCCTATCGCACCAAGTCCACTGTCAGACCCACTGCCAAACCATGTTCCCCAACATCATATCTATGCAGCTTAGGTTGGCAACTCAACCCCCTCCCCGGGCAGCCTGTTCCAAGGCCTGATGGCCCTTCTAGTAACAAAAATATTTCTTAATATCCACTCTAAGCTTCCCCTGGTGCAGCCTGAGGTCATTCCATCTCATTTGGACACCAGTTATTTGAGTGAAGAGACCAGAAGATGTAACCAAAGATGACTTTGGAGCAAGTGATCATGACTTTTTTTCCACTTAGGTTGCATGCTAAGATTGACACATTGAGACTGCAAAACTACTCAGTTCCCTGAGTGCAGAAGAGAAAAGCTGGGCAAAGTAAGGATTTGCTTTAATGATTGGAGACAAGAGATGGACACAGATTTCAAATAGCTGAAAACAGTCTTTCTGTTAACAGACAGGTGCAACATTCAAAACATAACCTACATCTAAGGAAGGGAAAACAAAGTTATTTAGAAAAGCAAAGAATAATTGTCTAAGCTAAATGCAGTGTGATTTTTTTAGAAGAGATGGGAAAAATAACAAAATCTGGAGATAAATACGAAACAAGATAAAAGGCAAACCTGTGTTTATCAGAGAAAGATTAGACAAGATTAGTTCATAAATTTGTTTGCTATAAGAAATGATTCTCAGGAATAGATTAGTATGGTAGATTGTGTTTGCCTGTCTTCGGTGAAACAGCTACAGTGCTACTCAGAGGACTGGCAGTTCTCTGGGAAGCTGGTGGTTCAATGTCCATATGTGCTGATCACAAACTACTAGAAGTCATAGAGGCTTTATGTAAAAGTGAATTAAAAATAGCTTCTTAAGATGATATAGGAACATTTGCATTGTAACTAATCTCCTACCATCTCACTGCACCTATTGGTTTTGCCTGGTGTTGAGGTGCTCACCTTCACCTTTGCAGCAGCTCAATGCTTTACAAGGCTCTGCATACAGTCAGGGTTCAGCAACATATCTCTCCCAGCTATGGAACAAGGTGCCTGTTATGTGTAGATTACAAGGTTGCATAGCACATCTCTGTGCTATCGCAGAAGCAGAAGGATGTCTTGTCACCCAAGACAAGCTAACAGATAGGTCTACCACTGTGTAAGAGAAGCTAGCCAGCTAACGCATACCTCCTGGCTGTGTAGGAAGTTTCTTAGGGTGTGGGGGTGTGTGTTTATCTGCTTTGCAGCTGGAAATCAGTCAGCAAATCTGAGAGAGCTGTCAAGGTGCACCTTAGACCAAGGTGAGGTGAACCTCCCCGACAGGGATGAATAAAACCATCTGCTTTGAGATAAGAGCTCTTTACTTGCTTCTAATTAGGGCCGAGAAAGATTGTGGTGTACAAGATGATTCTAAGCTGCCAGCAGGATGAAGCCACGAGATGGGCAAATGAGATTTGCTCAGACTTGCAAAATGAAAGCTGAGGAGGAAACCAGTCACTACCGATTGGTTGAGAAGTAAATGTCAGGGAAGGCGGAAGGGACAGCAGATAAAGGAGGAATGGCTATCAGCTGCAGGTTTTGAATTCTGGCCATACATTAAAATAATGCTACTGTCATATAAAAAGACAAAAAGATGCAAGAAAGCCTCCAGTGGAGATGGGAGAACAAATTCTCTGAAGTTTAATTATGGGGCATTCCTAGGGAATATTTTATATGGTTTCCTATAAGAAAAAACAATCTACCTTGATGAGGTAGACCTACATCTCCTTATATAAGGAAATAGAGCTTGGTGTTGCTTGTGTTTTAAGGTTTACATCACCAGCAAGTGGCACCAATTGTGCCGCAAGGAATCGGAAATGAAGCCATCAAAGAGCCTGGCAGATACTCTGCTGGCTCTAGCACAGACCACCATTCAGGACCCATTTCTAACTTCTCTGATGGGAAAAGGGATGCTTGGTTTGCTCCTGTGAGAGGGCTGGGGTTACGACCAAGCCAAGTAAGGCTAAAAATAGAGAGCTGATTGTCACAGGAAGTGCTGTTGAGGTCTGATACTATTAATATGTGTAAACCAGCACTCACACACTATGCAACATTACAGAAAGGTGCTCACAGACAAACTGCTCCAAAATGCAGTTTCTGAAGGTTTGCTTTTGGGTGCAGGAAAGCATCTTAATTTGAAAAAGCAAGAAGCTAGCACAACTGTGTTTCCACAACGCAACATGAGCTACTGCTCCATTTCCTCAGTAACTGCTGGGTGGTATCATCAAATGTACTTTTAACCTTTTTCCTTACTTACATTGTACTTTGGGCTGTTTGAGAAGTTTTGATCAAGATATAGGAGGAAAAGAAACCTGCTGCAATAAAAGCTGATGTTCCACTTTCATCACTGTTCATCACTAAGTAGGATGCATTTCAAAGTAAGCCTCACGGATGTGTGCAAGTTTGCACTGCCTTTGAAATTGGCCCAGTCTTTAGTATGTATTTAAGAGGACTTCTATTCCCTGGTGCAGAACCCTCCCAGACAGTGAGCATGAGCATTGACACCTGATCTATCTATAACTTTAGGCACAAGGGCTCCAACCTCAGTATAACTCAGTTATTTTGTCACCTTCCGTAGATCTGTGATGATTTGTCCCATCCAGGGATCTACCTTCACCTCTTATTTTGTGGGACCCTCATTATGCCTTTCCTTTTTCCTACCACTCACATCGTTAAAAGTTCCATCCAAGTATTAACCCCCTGGAAAGTAAACATCATCGGAAGACTAGGAGGTGAAAATGTGCCCTTGTGTAAGGAATGAAGCACTGGGCCGTTACATTCCCCTTTTCCCCATGGTGTTGTCATAGGTCTCTGTGGTATGTGCTACCTCCTTTCCTTCAGAAATGCAGCCCATCCCAATGCATGCAGAGTGTTGGTTTTGTGTCCCACTCCCCTATAAAGCTTCTTATGTGTCACCAGCACTGGACAAACACTGTGACTGTTTTCATTCATAGCAGTCCCCGTCGAGCATCAGGGACCAATTTCTCTCAACCACACACTTCCTACTGCTCTGGTTTATACTCCAGCATTCCTCTCTGAAGAGCAGTTGCATTAGGAGCTCAGTTACCACCCTTATGAGACAATCTTACGTCTCTGAGCACTGAGAAGAGAGATACTGCAGCTTCCCACAAACCCATCTCTTTTTTTACACCAAGGAAAATGAGCAAAGCAGGAAACAATATGTGTAAAGACCTGAGGATGGAGCACAGAGCACACATCACCTCCCAGCTGCCCCCGTGATGCATTAACTGCTCCACAAAGGAGACAGAAGAGCTGGTTGGCAGCAGTCTGAATGAGGCAATAGCATATGTTCTGCTGAATTTTCTAAGATCTGAATAGAGCTTGAAATGCAGAGCTCAGGGCAGACAGTTCTCTTTATCTCAGATACTGGGAGGTTATGGACACTGGTACTACCTGCAAGGGGCTGAACAAACTCAGTCCCTCTAATGAATATTTATAACTTGAAGGAGGTATAAGGCGGAGGAATCATTGCTCAGAAAACTTGTCCTGTTCTGGGCTTGCAAAACTGTTCTTCTCTGTGATCACTCCCATGACTGCATAGAATGTAGTTATGTTCAGAGGATTAGCCCTCTTCTTCAGCAAGGCTATCCTGCTGTATTTGTATTTATTTATCTATTTATTTATTTATTTTCCCAGCAGAACAGAGGAAAATGTCAACTTTTAGTTTAGAAAAGAGTGCAAGCTTTAAAATGGATTTGAGACACGAATCATCTGGATGATCTGGACAAGCTGTTTTGATCTGATTTCTGGAGCAGCAGAGTCCACCGGGGGTTATTCAGCTAACTCTTAAGCAGAACAGGGAGCACTGGTTTAAACAGGCTTTTCAGAAAGAGTCCAGAGTCTCCCAGAGACCACGAAGTAACTTCTCTTGCAGTTGTTTGACGATAGTTTGTCTCACTCATTGTACAAACCCCCTCATTTTGAATATTCTTGGCATGTATCTGGTTTCAGGCTACAGCTGTTAATTCTTGTTTCTGTCTGTTGGATAGCAATGGCTGCAGGAATCAGAACTGTCTTTGTTTCAAGGTTCTCTGTGCTATAATCCAGACAGCATTGTTATCTGCTGCCGATGAATTCAGTAGGTTGAGATTTTACAGTCTCATGTGGGATATGTCTGACCAGATGTGAACTTAGATCCAGCAGATGTTTGGTATGAGGGTGGTGAAGCACTGAAACAGATTGCCCAGAGAAGCTGTGGAAACCCCATCACTCGTTGGATAGGGTCTTGAGCAACCTGGTCTAGCAGAACATGTTTCTGCCCATGGCAAGGGGTTGGGACTGGGTGACTTTATAAGTTCCCTTCCAACCTAAACCACTTTATGAGTCTATGACTTCAAATAGTACTAGTCACCATCCCTTTGAAGTCAGCATAGAGAAATTAGTCCTTCCAGGGTGAACTTCATCTCATCTTGAAATGGATGCTTAAAACAGACAAGACAAATGTCCCTCACACTGTTCCTATGTCTCTCTACCAGCAGTTAGCAAAGCCTGAGCTGACTAGCTCTCATGTCATTGCCTGTACTACAGACTTCTGCATTTAGACAAGATGAAAGTGACTCCAGCTAAAGCATTTTCCCAGCTTTGAATCATTGCCTTGGCTTTCTCCTCCGTACATCACACTGATGAGACTTTGCAGCATCTCCAGCAGATGGATGACGTTAATGCCTATGTATGAGGAAGCCTCACTCTTACGCACTGGAAGCGCACACCGGGGCAGTTCATCGAAAATCTGGTTAGGGAGATATAACTGGATTGCAATCCGTGTGTCATCCATAGCCTGGACTTTCTATTGATTGCACTTTTTTAATAACATGCTTGTGGCACTGATGAGAAAATGACTTAATAATTATAGTCCCCTTAGAAAAAGACCAGATTATGTAGCTATTAATCTTGACATTTTCATTCCATATCTGGTTTACATTTTTTTTATACTAAGAGCCCCTGCAGCTTTGCACACTCAGGTCCTTCCAACCAGCTTGAATTCCAGCATTGGCCGTTTGGCTCTATCTAATCATGCCAAGCTCAGCCACTAGCCCAGCCAGCCAGCTGCCATATGTTTTATCTTTCGAGTTATAAAGCAGAAAGCAGTGAATCCATTCCTGAAGGATTTTTTTCCTCTGTCATTTGAAGAAGACTAGCTAAGAATTACACAACATCTGCACCAAAAGACGAAGGATTCTTGTATCTGGGCAGCTTCCTTTAATTTACATCATACCATCACTCCATAGTGGTTTATTAGGTCTGAAGGGAAGAAGTGTCATTAAAATCCTTTCCCTGTCATAATAAAATATGATTAATATATATACATATTTATAGACACTGGTATATGTGCATGTATACATGGGTATATGTATATCTTGCTCACCTGGGCAGCAGCCATGGCTGAGTAGGAGTTGACATGTCTTTCTGGATGAGAGAGATTAGAAGTTTTCCCATCAGGGTCCTTTTGTACCCTATGGGGGTCTTCTACCACAAACTGTAGGAGCAGCTCAGGCATCACTGCTCATTCCCTCTTTCCCCCCTTCATTTGTCTCACTCTACCCCTGTCTTCTTCACTCCATGTTTAAGAAAAGACTGGCTGTGGCACTTAGCACCATGGTCTGGCTGATGCGGTGATGTCAGATCATAGGTTGGACCTGATGACCTTAGAGGTCTTTTCCATCCTCAATAATTCTGTGATCACGTTTTCTAGCTCTGATTGCACGTACAGGAAAAGGGGCAACACTTCTGGACAAGTACTGACATTTTTTCTTGCCTGCTACTCTGTCCCTATGGATGCACAGGCCGTGTTAAAGAGCCAAGATTCTTGGCTTGCTGAATCACCTCACATCAGCCTCAGCTTTACCTATAAACTGATGCTATACAGATGATGAGGAGGATTGTACTGGCTGTTTATGATGTTGCCTTCTCACTCACTTGTACTGAGGTTTTCTTTGGGGGAAAGCAAGAATGAATCATGATAGAGAGGAGATTCCTTCAAAGCACTGTTTTTCCCTGTTAAATTTTGTAGCATGCTGTTGTGGTCAGTGAGCTGAGACAATTCAGGTGAGCCCACAAATCCCCCTTGCATCAGCCTGCGCATCTCTCTGACAGTGATTTGCACCCATTTCGTTTTAGCTGGTAGGAATCAAGTGGAATTAAATCAACATGATGCAGCTTTCCATTGATTTGGGGAGGGTCACACAACGGGCTGTGCTGGTTTAAATAGTCATTTTCAAGATATTGAGTACCTTAAAAAATGGCACATAAACCAGTTTGACAGCTACAGATAAACCAAGTATTTTTAGTGGTGGTTCTTCACAGAGGTAGTAAAGAACAGGCAGAAGTGAAAATCTTGTGGGATAAATGTTAAAGCATTAGATGCATGAAGCCATTCCCTAAGAATTCAAACCACATCCACTCTTTTGAAATTAATCTTTACTTAGCTAATATAACCCTGCACTTAAAAAATGAAAGAAAATACAATCAAATGTCGGGTATCCATTTCTACTCTCATTTCTTTTTCTGCTATTTCTGTCAGTAGATTTTTATAATCATCTGTTGGCGGCATCACAGAAACAACCCTGTGACAATTGGCATCATGTTTCCTAGAGGATTAGGGAAATTTGTAGAAAGAATCATAGCTTCACATGGGAACAATCAAACGCTCACTGCAGGCATCTTCTTTCCTTAATTTCTTTGTGCCGGTACCTTGATTTGTTTCGCAAATCTAACAAAGAAGTGCAAGAAGCCACTAAAAATCTAAAATTACAGTGCAACCATATGGAAATATTAAGTTTAGGCAGTCTAAGCACTTAAAGCAACTGTTCAGGGTATTTTCCCCTTAATGTGCTAACATAAATCATAGCAGTTTTTATGAGAGAGATTTTTCAAATTTATAGACTTTTTCAGGTGGATCTTCATCTCCCAAGGTAGCACATGAAGAGGCCGAGTCTTCCTGCAGACTAAAGACTAAGGAGTTCAAATCTTAACCCTGGCTTTGTGGATGCCTTTGCATACACCAGTTACACCTGGACTTTTGGAAATGGCTTTTACTTCCTAACGGTCAGCTGTCAAAACCTGAATTGCCACCAGATGTGGAATGCAGAGTTATTTTACTGCCTATCTGGAGAATTTTGGGGTGACCGGCTCACCCATTTGATTTTGGTCTTGGAGTGAAAATCAAGGAGAATCTCCTGAGTGTAGTCACCTATACTGAATGCAAGATTACAAACAACACACCAGTAAGTTTCCTCCCTGTCCTGCAACAAGGCTGCCTCTATGCAGGCTGATTCCCAGCCCTTGCTGTCACTTTGATGCCACGTGGGCTGACTGATCCCCCTTCACCATGCTGCATAGAGCTCACTGGAGCGGGTGCTGCGCTATGCCTCTTGGTCACAGCAAGTCAGCCATCTATGGAGAGACTTCAGCTTGCAGTTGAGAAGCAGAAGCCCCATCACATAAACTACAGAGCTCTGATTGCCTCACACATGGTGCCAACCAAGCCTTAGAGCTCTAGAATTTTCCATAACCCACCCTTTTTGCACCACTCATCATGTAGGTATGGGTGCAGATCTTAGAGGTGCGGCTTGTCTTTTATGTAGAAACACAGGTTCAGCATATCAGTGAGTGCCAGTGTCTGTCAAGTGAATCTAAACATATTTACAACATAAATGAGGTGAAAATCTGTCACAACAAGGCTGATGACTAAGTAAGACAAATCAGGGACATGAGGTGCTAGCTAGGCTTACCTGTTGAAGGGGCTGGATCCTGACATATATGGTCACTCAGGGCTCTTTGAATACTGGTTTCAGCACTCAGTCTCACCCTGGTGACACATCAGAACAGGGAGGACAAAGGCTTACTGAAAGGCCAAAAGATTCATAGAATCATCGAATCATTAGGGATTGGAAGGGACTAAGAAGGTTTTGTTCCACCTTTGACATGGACAGTGACTCACAAAACTACTCAGCAGCTAGCAGCCTGCTGTGCTTAGCTGCTGCCCCTTAGGGTGGTTGCTGGATGGAGCCCTTGCTACCTTTGCTCCTGTGCCCTGGAACATCCTCCTCAGGGAGGATTAACTCCTGAGGGTGGAGGTGTATGAAGTCCTTGAAGTCATTTCTTTTGTCTAACAGGCATCAACTAACAGCAGAACTTCCGATCAAGTTCTAGTTCTACCATCTTTGCTTTCAGAGAGGAACCAGGCTGACTTTTGAGCCAAAAGGAGGTTAATCCTACTTAGGACATGAAAGCACTGGGTTGGGACATTTTCCAGGCCAAGGCCAAGGCCACCTTCTAACATCTCCTTCCTGAGGGCATTATCTATCATCTTTACCCAAAGTTTAGGTGGCCTCCTAAAGAGACCCCTTCTCAGCCATGAGGCATGGGCTTGACATGGCAACTGTTGTGAAAGACTAGTATACATTATGCAGAGGCTCAGCAGAGATGAGCGTGGTGGCTTCTGGCCTTACTGCCACCATTACTCTTCTTCTTTCCCTACGTAATGCTTGCCACCCTAGGTAAAGCTTTCACTAACTCCTGGCTCCTCAGACCTCCTTGGTTTCTCAAGAATCTCAGTCCTATCAGCCTTAACAAAGTTTGAAGAGTGCTTGGAGCTGGGTTTTGAATACTTCGCCTCCTGGGTGTTCCTGCACCTGGAAACAGCACTTTCATTTAAGTTCAGGCTTTTATGGCTGTGAAGTGTTTTGAATATCCAAACCCTCACTTTGTTTCTTCTCTGATGAGGGGTGTGTGTGGGGGTGTGGATCCTTAGATGGCATTAAATGGAGCTGTTTTAGTGAAAGAAAAGCAAAACAAAGAAGAGGAAGGTGTGCGAGGGAGCATTCCATGCCAACCAGCTGGGGCTGTTCCACCTTGTACAAGGGGAAGATTCACAGACAGTTCACTTCCAGAGGCAGAGGTGTGACAGAGCAGATGTAACAGAGCAGAAAGCTCAGACACATCAGTGCATGTCCCAGAAGGGTTGTTGTTGCATAACTGCTGCTCTTCTATAGTCTGCAGATTTTTCCTGAAGTTGTTGCTAGAGAATTTAATGTGTTGAAGCCTCCTCTCTTTAATGGTTTTCTGCCTTCTCCCTCCCATCCCATCTCCAGGAAACACCTCTGGAACAGCTTGAGCCACTCATTATGCTTCTTCCCCATAACTGGGGATTAGCATTTTGTCACCCTTATGGCTTTTCACTGACAACTGTCTGTACAGCCCCCAGCTCTCTCCACTCAGCATGCTATTCTCTAGTCTCTGAACAGAGTAAACCTTTCTGAGCCACCCTAGCAGGGAGACACTTCTTGTTATAGAATATCAGAGCCACTTTGCTCTTTTTATCCTAATGCTCTACAGCATAACTTTGTGTGCCCTGGTGAGCTGCATCAGGCAAGCAAATCTGCTGACTGAGCCATCAGTGGCCACTAAGATTTATTTCTAAGGAAAAGGTTGATTGAAAGAAGTTCACAGTGGTTCAGGGATCTGAAGCTCCAGAGATTATGAGCCATCAGCAGCTGAGTGGGTAACTCACAGCTCATGATGATTCTGATTAAATTCACTCTATCCTCTTCACAGCCAAATAGTTACAACTCCTGGAAGGCCTCTACTTGCTTAAGTGATTTACAAACTGAGCACTTTATGCAGAAGCATGTAAGTACTGCTATCTGCTGCATCTGCTGAAGCCCTGTGGGCAGAGGGTGCTCCAGCATCCAAGAATAGTTCATAGACTTTGAGTATCTTGCCACCTGTTGAACCTCTTCTCTGAAATCTTGCCTTCTGCAGTCAAGAAGATAGCTCAGAAGTACCTTCCTCTCCTGCATTTGAGGCAAAAAGAAAGCAGCAGATAGCAGTGCACAGGGCTGGAAGACATGGCTTGTGTCACTGCTTTCTTCATGAAGATCAGTGGTGCTTGTCCCCTGTATGCACATGGAACATAAAGTACATTGAGAAACCCAAGGAAGGCCATAGCTACTGAAAAGCAAATGTCTCTGCTTAACTTAGCCTCTCATTCCCTGACCATCCAACCATGCTTGAGACTGCATCTGGAGTATGTGTCCAGTTCTGGGCCCCTCAGTTCCAGAAGGACACAGAGCTGCTGGAGGGTGTCCAGCCTAGAGCAATGAAGATGGTGAACGAAGGAGAACACCTCCCTCATGAGGAAAGGCTGAGGGAGCTGGGTCTCTTGAGCTTGGAGAAGAGGAGGCTGAGGGGGGACCTCATTCATGTCTATAAACCTGTGAGGGGTGGGTGTCAGGAGGATGGAGCCAGGCTCTTCTCAAGGTCATCTGGCGATAGGACAAGGAGCAATGGGT
>VZRI01011404.1:252239-289765 GCA_013397515.1 Upupa epops
ATCCTGCTGTGGCAGGGGGATTGGACTGGATGATCTTTTGAGGTCCCTTCTAATCCCTAATGATTCTCTGTTTTTTCCCTGTTGGCCATCAGACTGGCTGTAGTTCAGGAGCCAGCAAACTTCAAGATTAGCAAGAACCATACTCACATGTATGAATGTAGCCCAAGATAGTTAGGTAGCCCACATCACCATAGTAACTGTGTGGTGTCACATTAATTTCAGCAAAATAAATGAAGCCTGTAAGTCAAAGGGTATCTACGCTGAGCAGCACAATAGCACACACAGAAACTGCGACAGCACTGAGTGAGGCAGACAGGATTCCTTGTCTGGTTTATCCTGCTCTTCAGGAGGGCCAATTGCCTGGCTGGAAGATTTTATTAGTGTTGTTAGCCTGCTTGCAGTGTCTGAGCTGCTGTCTTGGGCTGTGGCTGAGGTGTATCAGCACGGCACAGCACTGAGCCTATAGGACCAACCTGAAGTATGAAAAAGCCTCTGCAGCACTGAATATGGTTTCAAAAACTGTGGTGTGATAGAAGAATTTAGCAGGTTTCCCCTTGTGGCTGGCAAGGTTTGCTTAGTGTCTATTACATACTGATAAAGACAGGATGAGTTGTGCTTTACAGGGAAAACAAGACGGCAGTAAAAATGGGCTGGGATCATAATTCTGCTGCCTTTGCTGAAAACCCACAGTTTTCTCTAAAAAATGAACCAAACATACTGACCAGGGGCAAACAGGTATGGACAGCGGGAGGACTCTGAGCCAGCAATGTGCTCTTGTGGCCAAGAGGGCCAACAGCATCCTGGGGGGGATTGGAAGGGGGGTGGTTAGCAGATCAATGGAGGTTCTTCTCCCCCTCTGCACTGGTGAGACTCCATCTGGAGTATTGTGTCCAGTTCTGGGCCCCTCAGTTCCAGAAGGACACAGAGATGCTGGAGGGAGTCCAGCATAGAGCAACGAAGATGATGAAGGAAGTAGAGCACCTCGCTTCTGAGGAAAGGCTGAGGGAACTGGGTCTCTTGAGCTTGGAGAAGAGGAGGCTGAGGGGTGACCTCATTCATGTCCTTAAATATGTGAGGGGTGGGTGTCAGGAGGATGGAGCCAGGCTCTTCTCAAGGTCATCTAGTGATAGGACAAGGGGCACTGGGTGCCAGCTGGAACAGAGGAAGTTCCATATCAGTATCAGGAGGAACTTCTTCCCAGGGAGGCTACTGGAGCACTGGAACAGGCTGCCCAGGGGGTTGTGGAGTCTCTTTCTCTGGAGATGTTCCAGACCCTCCTGGATGTGTTCCTGTGCAACTTGATCTTTTGAGATCCCTTCTGATCCCTAATGATTCTATGGTATTATGAAATTCTGCTTCATCAGAGCTGTCTTAAGGGAGCCTTGCTGGGAGGGAGCAGACAAGTCCATGACTTGATGAACTGCTATAGCACATGGGTGTCTGGCAGTGTGTTGACTTCTCCTTTAGGCAGAACTTAGCAGAAGTTTTATAAAGACAACCCTGACTAATCCAGGGACTCTGGTGTCAGAAGGAAGAGAAGAAAAGCATTCAAATGAAGAAGAATGCACCAGTGATAAATATGCTGCTGATTGCAAAAGTGCTCTCCAGGTCAGATCTAAATGGTTTTTATACAACAGGACTAGCAGGTTACCATAGTCTGTCCTTGAGACAACCCAGGCGATTGTGTGGCTGCTAACTGTCCTGGCAGAGCATCCATCCAGAAGTGGGGCAGGATGCAGGTTGATGCTCACAGTTGCTCCAGAAGATCCTTCACCCCTGATATTATGTTGGTGACTCAGGAACGTCATCTGAGTGAGGACAGTAGGGTAGCAGCAGCCTTAAACCTCTGCAGAACTCCACTGGCAGGACCATCTTTCATTGGTTGGGGTTTTTTTTTTTGTAGCTTATGTAAAACTAGAGCTGCACCCAAAGAACTGCAGGTTGAGGAACACATTTTTAGGGGCTTCATCTGACAAGGAAATGAAGGCAGATTACAGCATCCCTGCCCCGTGGTTCACGTTGACCATCAGTACTCTGCAGCAGGAACCATCATTAAGGATGTTCTGATCACATCCTCTGTGCTCATGTGCGATATAGGGAAGTGAGACTTTTCTGTTAAGAAATTCTCTGCTCACCCATCTGACTCCTTTTCTCTGCAGCTTTATCCTTTTGCCAATAATCCCTCCAGTAGCACAGGCAGAGACAATTCAGGTCGCAGGTTTTGACTGAGAAATCCCATCAGCAGCCAGTCACTGGTAATGAATGTCTTTTTTCCTTGGATTTCTGCTCATTTCATGGAGCTCTTAACATGTCCAGCACTTCACTCCTTGGAGTGGGCGCAAAAGATTTGTTGCAGCAGCGCCTTAGGAATCCTCTAAATCCTTGTGTGGGGCTACCCTTTTGCCGAACTTCTAATCCCACAAAGGAGATATGGAGCAGCAAAGTCAAACAAAAAGGGTGGGAAGTCTGGAGGGTGCTAGCGGTGTCTCTGCAGAGAAGAACTGAAGGTGTGGAGTGGTGGGGACAGCACAGCCATGCCACCAGGCAAAGCTTGGGTTTCATGCAGGGGTGTTGTGGCTGAGCCTCTGCTAGGAAGGCAAAGTGAAGGAGAACATTTTCTTCCTGCTGCTGGTCCCTTGCACATGGCTAGACAAACATGGCACAAGTTTTAGAGCAAAGAGTGCTGTTCAATCACATAGAGTCATAGAATTGGTTTGATCAGAAAAGGCTTTTAATGTCATCAAGTCCAACCACCAAATCAGCACTGCCAGGTCAACTCTAAATCACATCACTGAGTACCACATCTCCACGTCTTTTAAACCCCTCCAGGGAGGCATTGAACTACTCCAGCACTGCCCTAGGCAGCCTGTTCCAATGCTGACAAACTTTTTGGTGAAGAGATTTTTCCTAATATGCTACTTAAACTCCCCCAGCACAGCTTGAAGCTCTTTCCTATTGCTTGTTAATTGGAAGAGGAGACCAGCACCCACCTCTCTACAATCTCCTTTCTGCTAGCTGTAGACAGGAATCAGGTCTCCTTTCAGCCTCCAGGCTAAACAACCCCAGTTCCCACAGCACAGCTGCTCCTCAGAGGACTCGGTGCTCCAGACCCTTCATCAGCTTTGTTGCCTTTCTCTGGATCCACTCCAGCACCTCAATGTCCTTGTAGTAAGGTGCCCAAACTCAGCCCAGTACTAGAGGTGTGGCCTCACCAGTGCCAGTATAGGGGGACAATCCCTTCCCTACTCTGACACAGTATTCCTGACACAAGCTAGTAGGCCATTTTGGCCACCTGGGCACAGTGTTGGCTCATGTTTATTTGGTTATCAATCAATATCCCCAGGTTTCTTGATGTTGAGCAGCTTTCCAGCCACCTTTCCCCAAACCTGTGATGTTACATGGTGATGTGGCATCATGGTTTTACACCCCAAAATCAGTGCAGACTCTTGGTCCTGTTGTGCATTGATGTCAGGACCCGTGTGAGCATCCCAGGAGCTCTGGGCTGACTGAGTTGAGGCCACAGACAGATTCTTGCTGCTGCCAATGTCATCCCTATGAATCAGCTGTATCTCAACTGATTTCAGTGACACTCTGCTGGATTTATACCCGAGAGCAGACACTAACCTTAAGCACAGTGTCTGAATGGGACCCAGCCCTACTCAGCCACTGCCATTTAGAGCTATTCCAGTACCATTTGATTGGCATTACGACTAGATCCGTAATCAAAGAGTATATAATAGCCTGAGAATTGAATCATATCTGTCTAACCCAGGTCAGATCTTTAGATGGGAATGCTGATGGTTCTTCAGCCAGATCAGTGCAGGTCCTAATAAAAGAAGAAAGGACACGGCTCTTTAAATGTCACGATGAAAGGCTCATGTATGATTATATGAGAATAATGCTTTCATTTGATCTCGTTCCTCAGCAGCACACATTAAAATGAATGAGCTGCTTTCTTTGAGAAAGACAGTGCCCACACTTCTGTTTCAGGATGAAGGTGACAAGAAAACAAGGGTGACAAGAAAAATTAGGAGTACCCAAAGCCCTTCCTCGCTTCAACGCACAGCTTTTGCCCAGCTCCTTAGCTGGAGCAGCTCTCTCCACTGGGCTTCCCCATCACCAGATTTGGTGGCCCTGTGGATCTAGTGCACAGCAGTGTGTGCCTGCTGCTGCTGCACGCAACAAGCCACATGAATTCTTCTCACCAACCACAGAATTAGAAAGTTGCTTTTAAGATTGTGTGAAAGGTCGTCCCTGGAAGACTTTTGACTTTGGTGGGTGGATTTAATCTCGGATTAGATTTGAGCAGGCGGGAAGGAGAGAGGGAGTAAAATGCTGGCTAGATTCGAGGGGTAATTACACATTTTCTTTTATGAAGCCAGGATCTTTCTAGCATGCAGATGGAGGAGAATGGAGTAAAAAAGGGGTTACGAAACGGACAGATCAGATGGGTTGATGGCTGATGGATGCAGCTGCTACCACAACCTGGGTTTTATAACTGTGCTTTTCTTTTTCTTCTTCTTTTCTTGGCCTCTTCTGCTGGGGCAGTGACACTGGGTTGCCAGAGATGTTGTCATGCCAGAGATGATACCTGCTTTTTGGGGCAGACAGAAGAGATGGGGCTGCTGATGTTGCCCCATAGGGTCATACCACCTCAAAGCCATAGAGAGAAAACTTCTCTTGGATGGCCTTAGGTCAGGGGCTGGTATCTCTGACTGAGGTA
Organism: Upupa epops; assembly: GCA_013397515.1. Classification (NCBI taxonomy): domain Eukaryota; kingdom Metazoa; phylum Chordata; class Aves; order Bucerotiformes; family Upupidae; genus Upupa; species Upupa epops. Next base: position 256,963 of record VZRI01011404.1, read on the forward strand.
TTTGGGCTCCCCACTTCCCATGCAACTGTGGACTCCTCTGTGTGTGGAGATGAGCTTTCTATCATGGAACAGTTCCAAGGAGGGGTGGATGGAGTGGCCTTGCAAGGGGTTTCACCATAGATCAGGGGTCACTGTAATCATAAAACTGAGCTGAAGTACTTTATCCTGAATTGGAGCCATAGGAATCATGCCTGAACCCTTTTTGTTTAATTTTCACATGAAGCATTATGGCTCTAGGGAAGGGTCTGACTACTCGTTCAGCCTCATTTCTGTTTGGCCTTAAATGACAACAGCTTTCATGCCCTCTTTTGCAGCCTAATGGCACCTCTGTCGCAAACTCACTTCTTCCCACTCTGTTTCCAAGTGTTGTGGCTAAGAGGTGAATGCAGAGAATAACCCATGACAACTAGCAGAGTAGGAAGCCCAGGGGTAATGAGGACACTATAGCAGAGCTGGAGTTCCTGGGCAGGTGCATTCTTTCCTTTAAGATTATGTTAGCATTTAGAGACTACACTCTCCCCAGTTGGCATTTAGAGACTACACTATCCCCTTACATGCTGCAACAGGGGCAAAGTTAACACTTGGGTTCCCTGAGACTCATTCTTCACTCCAGCTTGAACAACGCTTAGGGCCATTCGCTTGGTTACCAAACTCACACTGATAACAACTGGCTTTGAAAAGCTGTCTCTGAGTCCTCTGCACTGTATAAGAACAGATTTGGCCACCAGTAAAATTCTGTTTCATCCCAGCCCTGTGGGACTCCTGTGCTGAGCTGTGAGACACAGGCAAGGTAACACGGAGCAGAAAAAGAGATCAGCAGCCTGCTGGGTCACATCTCTTGCTTTTCTTTCCACAACCAGATATCCTGCCACTACCTTCTCCCATTAAGTGATGCTAGAACAATTGGAAAGATAAGGTAACTACATTTTAATGAAAATTAAGTGCTTCAGGTACCTCAAATCTAAGGAAAGGATGGATTTAGCAATCTCCTGTAAGAGCTGGACTATATTAGACCACATAATAGATATAATTATCAGGGTAACGTTCAGGTTAATCAACTCCAGCCTAATTGGATTTTGTTGCTGATCATTCCCCAATCATGTCAGAACGACTCCTTCAGCATAAAATGGATGTAACTGAATTGAAAACTAAAGATGAACTATTAAGGGTAAAGAACCCTCACCAACCACTTGCTAGAATCCAGCTCATTTTTTTTTCATCTTTGGGGTAAAAAAGAATCCCAGGGATTCTTTTCTTGGTTTCTGACTTCATGCAGGGCAAAGAAACCACACTGAACCATGAGAAAGAGACAACTCCTGTACGCTTCGGCCAGGACATGACAGGCATCCTCTCCTTGCAAGCTGAACAGAGGGAATGGACATGGGACAGTTGTATAGATTTGCTGTCATAGAAATACAGTTTGCACACAGTGATGAATTCAGCAAGTACAGTAGTACCTTCTATTGACCTCAAGGGAGAATATGAAAGAAGGTTTAATATCCCAAATGAGGAAGATGGACAGACCAGTCCTCCAGAGCAGCAGGGCTGGTAGTGGAAGTTGAGCAGTATTGGATAAAGGGTATGTGGTAACACATGGGGCCAGGATTCCGGTCTTCTTCTATCCCATGCCACCCTAGAGGCTTGTTCCATGATGCAAAGAGCACAGATCATTTCCAAATGCCCGAGATTTCCAAGTACTCTTTAACTGAACACAGGTGTCCCAAGTCCCCTGATAGTGCTCTTCTCCTGGAACGGTCCTGGTCTCTCCTTTTCATTTCTGACACAGCCCTCTGTGTTTCCTTTAAGTCTTTTCTCTACCAAGTCTCTGGCAATATCCCACAGCCATTAAAAAGTGCACAAGAGCATCACCTTTTCCACTTACCCAGTTGTGATGTCCCAGTTACCCTGCTGTAACTGTTCTCCTCACAGCAGTAGGCAGGAAGGCTGCAACACACACCAGGACAGCTGCAGGGGTTTGCTCTTGAGATCTTCCTTCATGTGTTCTGAAAAATTGTGGAAGAACAGAATCGGGTTGTGTGATTAAAAGTTCATCTCTCCACACACAAAAGGAACAGAGAGGAACAAGAGTGAGAGAGGGAACCACAGTTAGAGACATGAGCCCCTCAGCTGGGCTGGGCTCTCCCAAGAGAGCCTCATCCTCATGGGCCAGAGGTGGCACCTTCCCCAGGGCAAACAAACTCTGCTGCCACCAATCCCCACAGCTCAGAAGAGGTCTCACTGCCTGGGTATGGGACACCTTACAGAGTGCAGAGTAAGAACATCTAGGGATTGCACATGACATAATATGGGGAGGGGGAGGAAAGAAACTCAAGGAAGGAGACAATTCTAACTAATTCAGTGAGAAACAAGTGAAGGACAATTGATGGACAAAGGCATCGAGTGACCAGTGAACTGGCTGACAGTCATCAGCTTATATGCAGGTGATGCTCCCAAGCAACACGTGCAGGAGAATTGTGTGAGGAGCTGGTAGCAAAGAGATGGCCCTATTTCACAAGAAAATCTTTCCTTTGGTGATTAATTGCTTCATCTCACATTTTGCTCCAACACAGCACAGCAAGGGAGGTGTTATTCATACCCTGAAGCAGCACTAATGGGTGGTGAAGAAAGGAATGCATCTTATTTCTCTGTTCTAGGTTTCTTTTCTGTGTTTGTAGGGGCACTAACAACTATCCTCAATAGTGAGGAGTTTGCCTTCTGGTTTCCTTAGAGCAGGTTGCACATCTGGGGTCAAAAGCCTCCCTGAGAGCAACAGAACAGCAGGAATACCAACTAGACAGATACAGACCCCAAAACACTTCCATCACATAAGGGAATTCCAGCCCTGAATAAAGTTAAATTCAGGTCTAAATTCTCAGGTTTCAAGGTCTGAGAGCTCCCAGGAGGACCTAATCCTTATCAGGAAATACAAGTCCCCATAAACCAGCACAACACATCTGTGCTAATTATTCAGCAGATGATGACTGGTGCTGTAGCAGTACACACAGGTCTGGGTTACGATGCCGAGGAGCTGATCAATACTGCCAACTCATGGCCAGGATTTCCTGTTAGCTCTAATTTATTTGGTTTTGCTCTTGGTGTTTTTGGCTCAACAGTAGATTAAAACCATGATTTCAGAACCTGGAAACCCTCCAGCCTTTTACTCTCCACCAGATGGATGTTCTTGTTGGGATCACAGCTAAGATCATCTGCACTGAAAGGGAGCTCTGTGTGGACAGGGTCATAGGGACACAGAGAAGACTCCCTGGGCTCAGAGCCTTGCCTTGGCTTGCTGCAAGTTTCCTTTCTAATGCCAGATGTTTTCAGTGAAGCAGCCTGGTCTCTGTGGGCTGAAGCTCTGCACAGACATCCTTCCAGTAAGTTTTGCTGCTACACAGCAATCTGTGGGGACAGTTTGACTTATCCAGGTATAATTTCTTCTTTGGAGAGTTTTGCTGTTGCTATTGCTTCGTGATGCCATCTTTCCTCCTGTCTAGATCTCAAGCAGTGTTTCACATCAGATGTGCTCCTGAGTCTGATTTGTACCGCTCTGCTTTCATGCACTGAAAGGACTGAAACGTTGGACCCTACAGTTCAAAGACAAATGGAATGGAAGAGAAGTCTATTTGAGGTCTTCAGGCAGTTTTATACTGCACAGATATCACCCTTCTCCCTACAGGGATGTGTGCAGGCTTCACTGAAAGACAGCAGCTCCCAGTTTATCTCACTGGGATTCACATCCTGCTTACATAGGAAAATGTCTTTTGCATCTGAGAAACAAAACTAGGTTACTTGGTGACCAGAGCCCCCCATCCTCACACTTGTGGCTTTACTCCTCCTGCATGCTGAGCTCCTCACAGCAATTAAGACATCACCTATTTCTGGAGTCCACAGGGGTTGCAAATGGTTTGGCATTTCCTTGGAGTACTCTAGGCTGAGGTCTCATTTCATAAAGTATTTATTTTTGCATTAAACTCTTCTTCCCTCAAACAACTGGGAACAATATACCTCCCTGAGGATGTAATATAGCGAATGCTTTTCTGTGGCAGATAAAGTTCTCAAAATACCACCTTACATTGATAACCTTCAAGGAAGCAATGCACCTCATGTGATGACTGCTTGGCATTTGATCATGTCAATGAGAGTTCTTTTATGATCTCCTGCTCTTCCATGCTCTATAGGACTTGCAAAGAGGTAGGTGGCACTCATGTGACACCTGAGCTGAAGGCTCAGGCAGCTCTCCCACCAAATCCTGTGTCATTGTCACCTTTGGCAACGGTTCTGGGGCTCAGAAGGAGGCAAGCAAGATGGGTAGGCATGAGAAACTGTGATATCTGTGCAGTCACTCCATGCAGCCCTGGTTAAAACGATGCTTGCAAGCTACAGCATCTTGGTAAATACTCCTCTCAGAAAAAAAGAGCTGCTTTACTTTTGTGAGCTCTGAGCTCTTCCAGTCAGTACCCAATACAGAGAAACCAGTACTCCTGAGCTGGATTTTCAGAAGGGCTCACCTTCCCTGGTGAGGCCAACAGAAACTGATATTGATAAGAGCATGTATATTGTCCTTTTGGGATGGAAGACTGAGTGCTTTTGTTATCCAGAATGCTACCTATCAGAGAGATAATTAGAAAATAAAAATAAAGCAGAACCACACAAGCTAACAGCAGGTTTTTCCTGAACTCTCAGAAGTCAATGGACAAGGTCCTATAATCAATACCAATTTCAGGGATTCGATCGCATTCATCCACGGGTTTGAAGTTGCAGATACGTCTGTTGGTCTGGTGCTGAGAGGTCTTAAATCAGAGGTAATAAAATCATTGTCTTAGCTTACAGATGGGCTTGGGGCAGCAGTGTTGTTTTTATCTTGCAGGCTTGCAGTGTTTACAGAAAAGCTGGGGAGGGGTTTTTAGGATCTTAGGTAGCGAAAGGACTAGGGGGAATGGAGCAAAGCTGGAGATGGGGAGATTGAGACTTAATGTGAGGAGGAAGTTCTTCACCGGGAGAGTGGGGAGAGCCTGGACTGAGTTGCCCAGGGAGGTGGCTGGGGCCCTGTCCCTGGAGATGTTTAAGGCCAGGCTGGATGAGGCTCTGGCCAGCCTGCTCTAGGGTGGGGTGTCCCTGCCCTTGGCAGGGGGGTTGGAACTGGATGATCCTGTGGTCCCTTCCAACCCTGACTGATTCTGTAACTTCTTCCCAGGAAGGGTGATGGGGTGCTGGAGGGGGCTGCCTGGGGGGTTTGTGGAGTCTCCTTTTCTAGAGACATTTGAAACCCACCTGGACCTGATCTGGGTGATCCTGCTGTGTCAGGGGGATCCTGCTGTGTCAGGGGGATTGGACTGGATGATCTTTTGAGTTCCCTTCTGACCCCTGTTGATTCTATGAGTCCATGATTCTATGTTCTTGGCCATGTTTTCCATCACTATGTGATCTCCCTGTTTCTTGGGTTGCATACATGTGTCCTACGTGGTTAATGCATAAATAACCCAAATGCCTGCAGTCCTAAGCCCAGTTTTATTGCATTCTTAACAGTTTATTTTTGGAGTTAGCGGGATGGACAAATTTCAGTCCTGCCTAAGCAGTGCATGACCTTTAGCTTTCCTTAAAAGCAGGCCTCTCCGTCTGTGTGATCTTTGCAAAGCAAAATGTCGTTTGCTTCAAACTAATCTTCCGCTTACAGCTCTTGCCAGGGCTGCTTCACTGTGTTGGCTCTGCGTGGACCTGGTTCCTATGTGTAAAAAAAGCATAAGGACAGCATAAGGAGGAACTTGCTCGCTTGGTTTTTAGGTTGGTGTGCTACACTGCTCGTACTTACTGGTACTGAATCAGGGCAGGGTTAAGTTACCCCACTACAGTACACTGTCACTAGTGTAAGCTGCAAAATATATCAGCTGCCCAGTCGAGGTGATCCTCCTGCTGACACTGTGAGAAATAGGTGATGGCTACTGTCTCTGTGTCCTCCAGGAAGTCACCTAAACCTCCACTCTTCCCAGTTTCATTCTTCAGGTCTTTGCCTCTGCTCTGTAACACATGGGAATCAATGCCAATCGGATTCGTGCTTTGATAGTAAAGCAGTGACTACTGTAGAAAATAAATATCTGTCCCTGTACATCTGTGTAGATATACAGGTAGCTCGTGTTTCTGAAATCTCTCCACATTTCAGTGTGTCTCCAGCCATCCTGTCTGTAAATCAGGGCCTGTTTCAGTATTGCTGGATTACATACCAGGTACCAACTGAGCCCAGAACAATGAATGCTCCATTTCTTCCAACAGACATAGATTAACTGGCTGATAAGAGCACAGTGGACTTCTGTTCCCAGGGATGTAGCTAAATCTTGGTGCAAGAACCTGAACTGCTCTGTCAGATTTTCATGCCAAAGCCCCCCAAACAATTTTAATCTGTATCATGCTCTTTTCAAACCAAAGTTCAGTGACCTGTTCCTTGCAGTCAAGTTGCTATGTACAAAAGGGAAAGAATTTAAAGATTTTAAAGGCATTATACACATCCAGATAGCTACAAACCGTGCCTGGACTAGCCTAGATGCTGTTCTCCCTGGACACCTTAAAATAGACCCTAGAAGTGTGTTTGTTTGTTGCCAAGATGAGAATTGTCTGTAGTACAGTTCCTTGTCTTAATTGCTATAGCAATGGTAGCAAAGCCTCTTGGAGATGATTCTTGGCATTTGCAAATTGTCATTCTTTGAAGGAGAAGATCCTGGATCACTCTCCCCATCCTAGTGACACATCCTGTTATGCAGAGGGAAGGTATATAAATAGGAGTGCATGTATTGTATTATAAATGATTGACCTGTGCCCAGTACAAATTCAGTGCAACACCAGTAGCCCAACTCCAGGACACACACAGCAATCTGGTCCTTTCACTGTCTGCACTGTGAGAACAGCAGGTGCACAACACAATTCTAGAAAATGAAAAGCCCCTGTAAGTTGTGAGTACTGTTACCCCTCATCCTTAACCTCACCTGTCCAGTGTTTTTAGCTGATACGTAACTAATTCTGCTAATTATCCTGTGGAAAAATAGATGAAGTAACTTCCTGAATTCTGTTGAGTGAGGGATCAGAACCCATTTAGGATCCTTTTCTGATGATAAAAGGTTGGCTGGGAAATAGGTGACAGTGACAGCACAGAGGAGAGGGAATACAGACGTGCATTAAAGGACAGCAGCAGTGACAAAATGTCATTCTCTGCTTGCAGCCAACAGCTAGAGCAATACGTGGATGAGGGCTTATTTAGGGAGCAATAGGTTGCTTCATTCAATAAGGCGATAATCTGCTTCTCTCTCTCTCCCTCTTGATGGATAAAGTTCCTGTCTGAAGGCAGAGTGGATTATTCTCGTTGTGGAAATTGGATTATGGCTGAAGAAAATGGAACACTCTGCTATTACAGCTCATTAGACAGAGGCTTTAACGTCACCTTCCTGCATATCTGCTTGTTTCAGGTACTGGAGACGTGTGCTGCAAGAGATGCCTACTGATGTGGTTTAGGGTGAAGAGGATCTGGTGACTGCTCAGAGGCAACACCTCTGCTTTGAGCTTGACTAAACTCTCAACGTTTGAGTTTTTTCAACACTCAGCTTCTTGAACAAATGTGATTCATGTTATCCCCTTCCCCTCCCTTCTTTTATGAGGTATTGAAGGTGGCTTATGTTTTGTCTGAACAAGTCAGTTGACAGAGCTGGACTTGATCTCGCCTGGGCCCTTGCCACCTGTAATGGCCCTTTGCCATTGGTAACGAATGTTCAGTTCATGCTGAAGGAAAGCTGCAGCAACTGCCTTTTTACTAGCTCAGGGAACACGTTACTCAGACCCTGCTCACTGGTATCCTCTCTTGGGTGAAGATGGGTCCTGCCAAGAACTTTCTGTCTCCCTTACAGCTCACCTCCGAATGTATTGCAAGAGTCTGGTATGAAAGTTGCTTGCTCTTCCTCCTGTGCCTGTCCAGTGCTGGAAGGCTGTCTTTAAAGCCCCCTACACACTGAAATGGCAGAGGACATTTAAGTGATTTCAGTCACAAAGGGCAAGCAAATCCAGACTACGTGCCTCAAGGACCAAAGGAAAAGCAGCATTCAAGACTGATGGAGAGTATGTGACTGCTGCCATATGGCTCCTCTGAAAATTAAGTAATGATTTATGTGCAGCACAGGAGACCGAGGGACGTCACACAGTTGGGCAATAAGAAAGGACATGTCCTTCACATTATGCCAGTAAGGTCTCTCAGCATTTGTTTGGAAAGACTGCTTTTCTAAGACGCCTTCCCCTAAGATGACATTTCCTCTGTTTTTCTTACCTTCATCCACCTTTTTCCTTTCCTTTCCTTTCCTTTCCTTTCCTTTCCTTTCCTTTCCTTTCCTTTCCTTTCCTTTCCTTTCCTTTCCTTTCCTTTCCTTTCCTTTCCTTTCNTTTCCCTTTCCCTTTCCCTTTCCCTTTCCCTTTCCCTTTTTCTTCCTTCCTTTTCACCCACTCTCTTTCTTTCTCTCTTCCTCTCTTTCTCTTCTTTCTCTCTCTCTCTTTCTCTCTTCCTCTCTTTCTTTCTCTCCTCTTGCACAGATGTGCCTAGGAGCAGAGAAAATCCTAGCTCTCTTTCCTTTCCGACGCAGGCCACACGGAAGAGGCCCCACTCAAAAAGCACCACGGGCAGACACAAATTCGATTTCTCAAAAGTAAAATTCTTGCTGTTTTATGGCTGCGAATGGTTCTTACTGCACCAGGGGCTGCGCAGCATTCGGTGAAAGAGGGCTGCGGGGGATGAAATTAAGGCATCGAAGCTGCGTCGCATGTGAGCTGCAGCCGCATGTCTCATCCATTTATCTTCCGGTGGTTTTTAAACCTTCCACGGCTGTAACTCACCTAAAGTTCCAGAATTCAATCTTTTCCTGCCCTAGCAGCCACCTTGTGATCAGAATTTGGCAAGCTGTGCTACGGGCACAGCAGATTACGAATGTTACTGGTTTAGTAACACAGGATACTCAAAACCATCATGGCATCATCTTCTGGGTAAACATTCTGGAATATAAACGTCATGTTTCATCACATTTTTCTTTCTTAAATCAACTGTCAACTAACACAGTGTTTGCGTGAAGGATATCCGTGTTGACTAACTGCATGCTGCTCATGTCTGATCCCCGGGGGTATTCTCACACAAGGGAGGGACCTCAGAGCTCATCTAATTCCAACTCCCTGCCATGGGCAGGGACACCTCTCAGCAGACCAGGTTCTGTACCGATATAATGATGGTGGAAACTCTTCATCACAGAGAAATGGCTAAACCCTCTGCAAAGCCACTGTTCCCCTGAAGATTATCTGTAATCGTTACGCTTTTGTTCACAGAGGCTGCACTAAGCCTTAGATAGGCAGAGCATGACGCTTGTGCTCATCACCTCCACCTCACTTGGCCAGACTTGTAGCATGTAAACACTGTTGTGTGTTCACCTGGAGTTCACTACGTCCGAGGGGTCTAGGTGTGCCTCCGGGTCTTAGAGTACACCCGAGCCTTGCCAAGAGGACACAGCCCCAGGGTGGTGGCAATGCAGATGAAGCATGAGCCATGCTGAATCCAGGCGCTTCCATTCAAGTCCTGAAAAGCATACAAGGACTGTGATTTTCCTTTTGAGACAGGCCATCCTCACAGTGTTTTAACAAAAATTACCTGAGCAGCTCGGCTGAAGTGAAGTGCCCAGCACCATCATCTGCTGCCCAAGTTAAACATCCTGAGAGGTCTGCAACTAGACTCCAAATCTGATTAGCAAGACTTGTGCACAGTCTGAACGTAGTATCCTCGAACAAGCCCCTTGTTCCACACATAAGCCGTTGCATATCCCGTGGCTGAGACCCTTCCCAGTCTACAATGATGCATGGGGATTTTTCTGTGTGGAACTGATTAAATTAATGCTGGAGGAAAAAAACTGGAGGCACAGATGTGAGTTGCTTTACAGTCAGTGAAAACCCTCACAATTCAGAACACCCTCCTCTGTTTGGGTGTTTCCAGCTCACATTCCTTCCCAAAGTAAGAAACACCTTATCCTTTTGCCTTGTGATCTGAACAGTCCACAGCCCCTACAAGGCACAGGGCTTCTTCTGACCACTGCTGACTACTGTCTTCTGTCCTCAGCCTGGGACATTGCTCTTGTCATACCTATGTTTGCTTGGCTTCCAGTGCCCCAACAGTCCAACACATGAAACTTGGGCTTCTACTGCAACAACACAGAGAGGAGCCACTGGAGGCACTGAAAATGACACAAGTATTAATCACCTAATCAACCAAGCAGAAGGATTTATTGCACGTCATAGCTGAAAACAATTACATCTCCTTTGGGGCCTGGATAAGGCTCCTGTGTGCGTTCCTAAAGCATTATCAATCTGACATGTTCCTCACTGTTCTCACCTAGAGAATGGCTCTGGTGATGTGGGCTGCAGAAAGCCAGATTCACTGGTCACTGCTACCCAACTGAACTGGGTCTGAACTGGCAATAGAAGAAAGAATTCTGCTTAGGATCCGCACTTTAAATAAAATAGGGTGGGCTGTCTGGTTTTTGGTGTGACCAGTGCTGTTTGTTCAGGGTTTTTTAGGGGGTGTTGGTGCAACTGGTTGTTGCACACACATAGGTTGTGTGGGTTGGTTGGTTTGTTTTCTAAACAAAATAATCACCAGCTTCTGAGTTACTTATTCTACTATTTAATTTGATTCATATTGTTGTTTTATGTCCAGGGTGCTATGGATTTCATCCCACGTATAAACACGACTCATAACTGTAATTGCAGAGAGATGGCAGGGCAATACTGTGTCCAGTTCAGGGCCACTCAGTTCCAGACACAGAGCTGCTTGAGAGAGTCCAGCACAGAGCCACAGAGATATGAAGGGAGTGGAGCATCTCCCCGCTGAGGAAAGGCTGAGGGTGCTGGGTGTCTGGAGCTTGGAAAAAAGGAGCCTGAGGGGTGACCTCATCAATGTTGATAATTACGGAAAGGGTGGGTGTCAGGAGGAAGGAGCCAGGCTCTGCTCAGTGTCATCCGGTGGTAGGACAGGGACCAATGGGTGGAACACATGAGGTTCCACATGAAGATGAGGAGAAACTTTTTCACAGTGAGGGTAACAGAGCACTGGAAGGAGCTGCCCAGGGAGGTTGTGGAGCCTCCTTTCCTGGAGATGTTTAAAACCTGTTCCTTGTGACTGGATCCAGAGGATCCTGCTGTAGTGGGGGGACTGGACTGGGTGATCTTTCAAGATCCCTTCCAATCCCTCACATTCTGTGAACCTGTGATTCTGTGCATGCAATTCAGACATGACTTTGCAGTTCCTTAAGACTTTTCATCTGGAAGTACTTGAATCTAAACTGATTGTAAATTTAAATCTAAAATATTTTATATGTCAGCCTCTTCACAGTAAAAAATAAAGATAGAAATAGCAAAGCTAATATGTTTAATTATTATAATATATACACTAGATATATTTATTCCAGGTGCACCTGGTAGCCTGAATAATTAGAATGGATGGTGAGAAAAAAGAGTCAGAGAAATCATCAGTGTCTGCAACTATATTCAGCAAATAAGAAAGGAGGGTCAAAGAATTGAAAGTTACTGGCCAAGGGTTTTTCTCTGCAGGTAGGCAGTTCTGCTTTGCTGTTTGAACTGATCAGGGGCAGTGACTCAGAAAGCAGCAGCTCACTGATGTCCCACTCTTCATCCTTTACCTGCTTCTTTGTAGCTGCACAGATGGGAGGTCAGCATGTTCAGCTGGCATGTGATTCGTTATGAAGAGGGACACAAGCTCAGGGATGCCATGTCTTCATATCTTTTACGTGAATGCAGTAGGGTGAGAGAAGTGCTACCACAGGCAAAGAGGGAGGTGTCTATTTTCTGCCTGGGACTGCAAAGAAAGGGCAAGAATATGGAAAACGTGCTGCACAAGATGAAGGGGCAGAAACAGCATCAGTCATAGGGAAGACAGGTTCTTACTAAGCTAAGACTCCTGAAGCTAGCAAGGAAGCTCACCCTGAAATAACTCCGCTCCAGGCTGGGCTGATTTAAATGATTGCAAGACATTAAACCATCCCTGACAGAATAGGAATGGATGTCAATCATCTTCGTCCATCCTGTTGCCTCTGTGACCCAGCTGGCTGTAAGATCTATAAGGAAACTAAATTTCCTGAGGAAAAACTGTCTGAAGTTTCTGCTGTTTCCCTCTTAGATCCTGGTTTTCCTTAGAAATCTAAGTCTGAAACGTGCTCTCCAGCAGTGATGACTGTTGCCAGCATAGGGAGCATCTCTGGAGATGCATGAGAGAAGCATGCTTGGTTTGGTCCCAGCTATCTAGGGTTCCTGGGGAGGGTATATCTTCATACTAATTCAGTTTGGTCAGAGGAGAGGGCCCAAACCTCTTTCCACTTACATTCCATATCTATGGATATACTTGCTGTTCTGAAAGGACTGCTCCTTTTTCTCTCTGGTTCACAGTGTTCTGCTCCTTTCTCTATCTGTGTATGTAGCTTCCTCCAGACTCTTTTTCCATTTCATTTCCCTACCCCTTTCTCCTGCCCCAGTTTCTGCTTTCTCAGTCTCCTCTCATTTTCTCTCAGTCTGCCTTTTGTCTCCCTCCCTGGTTCACTGTCAGCCTCCTTCCCTCCTCTCGCTTAGGCTTTGATTTTCCATCATTCTTTATCAGTTTTGCCTTCTGCACAATCCCCATCGCCACTGCTTTTCTTCTTTAATGTTCTAAGCTCCCCTGGTGCAGAGAACTTTCTGCTGATGCAGCTTCTCTAGTGGTTTGAAACACAGCTGACCTCTCCATGCAGGAACCAGAGATCAGAGTCCAATGTAAAAGGCATCTTAAGACTTAGATGTTTTCACTTGTGACAGCACACACTTCAATTGCCCCTAGAGACTTGACTCTCTAGGTCATTTAAGCTGTCACCAGAGGTATCTATTTAACTACTGCAGTTCTTGTCTGATCTACAGCTTCAGAGTTTCTTAGCCCGTTGCCTCTTGGACCATTGCCTTGTGAGTTGTGGGTGGGAGCAGCCTATTTCTTTCCACTTCTGAATCATCAGGAGCAAAACAGAACATTTGAAGGGAGTTTCGGTCTGCCTGGTTCTCAGGGAAGACACTTACCTGGAAGGAGGAGAGTGCAGAAGGAGTCTTGGATCATGGTCATGGCAAAGAGCCTCCCTGAGCAGCTGGTGGTGTAGGAATAGGTACTTTCTTAACGACGCCTTTTCTGGGAGGGCATGCAGAGGCAGGGAGCTCTGAGGAAAAGTCTCTAAAGGAGATCAGGACATACCTCATACGTGAAACGTCAGTGAGGAGATGTACTTATCAGATTTGGAGGTAAATGATGACACTACAGTTGCTTCATGTCCTATGAGAATCGGATCAGGATTGTTTAGGTTGGAAAAGAACTCTAAGATCATTGCCTCCAGCTATTAACCATAGTGGGCTGTACCAAGCCCACTTCAAACCACGACCCTGAGCTCCATGTCTACACGATTTTTAAACACAGCCAGAGATGGTGACTCAACCTCCTCCCCAGGCAGCCTGTTGCAACATCTGATGACCCTTCAATAGTTCTTCCTCATGTCTAATGTAAATTTTCCCTGGAACAACTTGAGGCCGTTTCCTTTAGTCCTATCACTTCTTACTTGTGAGAAGAGAGCAGCACCCAGCTCTCTACAATCTCCTTTCAGGTAGTTGTAGACAGCAGTAAGGTCTGTCTCTTTTTCTTCAGACCATCACTGGGGACTCTGTCTTTCCACATCAATAACATCTGCCTACTCAGAGATTTAAATATTTTGATCTCTCCAGAACTATGGACCAGGACACAGGGTGCTCTAAGCTTTATCAGTCTTCAGCTTGCAACTTCTTCATAGCACAGCTTGATGCTGAAAAAGTCTTCTCATTTTTCAGTGCATTTTTATGGAGGAACATGTGGTAGTGGGGTCTCTGCGGATGCCATGCTAGTGGAAAGCAAGAACAAGCCTCACTCTTCTAAAAGGTTATGTCAAGACATCAGCCAATTAAGTATCGTTATAAATGAATTTCTTTCAGTGTTAATAAAAGCAGAGGGATTCCCTGTGGAAACCTCTCTCAGAGCTCCTCTTACTGATCTAAACCAAACCAGACACAGAAGACAACATTTACTGTCTGAAAGTTCACAGTTAAAGAAAACGGAATGTCCTATATTTGTACCTGGTTCTGTGCTCTTTTTCCTCCCCTTCCTTGACCCCGTTAAACAATCCCAGAGGATGTACTGAGACTAACTGGAAGTGTTCTGGACTGCACTAAAATGACAGCTCTACTCCCAGAAGATGTAGGACTTTAAATAAGACGAAGCAGAGGGGTGGTAGCCCACATTACTGTAATGTCGCTATAACACATACGCAGCACAATAAAATGTAGTATAAACTCATCTAATCTGTCAGCACAAAATAAATAAGGACTAGAAAGTTAAAACTAGTTTCAATTTTTCTCCCATTAGAAATGCTTTTCAAATTGGCCATTCGCTACGCTGATGACTGCTTGCAAAATTAATTGGGAAAGCAATGGCTTTTCTGTCAGGAAAGCTTTATTGTCACAAATCCACAAAGATCAGCTCCCAGGGGGTCTCTCCTGAGCAGAAGTAGCCACGACAGAAATCATGGCTCTCCCTGGTTTTTGTCCACCCACTCCTGCCTCCCTCACACAGCAGCTCATGGGCTCTGCGCAACTCGTGGATCAGCCAGCTGGCTGGGTGCCTGCTGGTAGCTCTTCCCCAGCAAATAAGCCAATCCCAGCAGTAAGGTTGCAGACAAGTTAGGTGGAAGTGTTCATCTGCTTGAGGGTAGGGAGGCTCTACGGAAGGATCTGGACAGGCTGCATCAGTGGACTGAAGCCAATTGTATGAGCTTCAACAAGGCCAAGTGCCAGGTCCTGCGCTTGGGTCCCTACGGGCTTGGGGAGAGTGGCTGGAAAGCTGCTCCACAGAAAGAGACCTGGGGGTGTTGGTTGATAACCAGCTAAAATGAGCCAGCAGTGTGCTCAGGAGGCCAAGCAGGCCAGTGACATCCTGTCTTGAAACAGAAATAGTGTGACCAGCAGGAGCAGGGAAGTGATTGACTGTCCTCCTGTGCTGGACACTGTTGAGACCACACCTTGAGTACTGGGTTGGGTTTTGAGCCCACTATCCCACGTTCCAGCAGATAGTGTAAATCACCATGGAACCCACAGCTGGAAACCACTTTTGCAGAGCATGAGAGTCCTGATGGGCACCAAGCTGAACGTGAGCCAGAAAGGTGCAGTTGCTGTGAAGAGGGCTAATGGCTGTATCAGGCAGAGCACTGCCAGCAGGCTGAGGGGATTAATCTTTCCTACTCATCACTGGAGAGACACATTTGGAGTGCTGGGTCTGGTGCTGGGCTCCCCAGTGCAAGAGAAGTGGATACACCAGACAAAGTCCAGCGAAGGGCCATGAAGAGGTTTAAGGCAATTTGTGATGTGAGAGAGTTGGGACTGTCCAGTCTGGAGAAGAGAAAGCTCAGAGGATTCTTACTCATCCGTATAAATATCTGAAAGGAGGGTACAAAGAAGAATGTCTCAAGCTCTATTCCATGGTGCCAAGTGGCAAGGCCAGAGTCAATGGGCACAAGCTGAAAAGCAGGAGGCTCCCTCTGATTACCAGGACACAGTTCTTACTGTGAGGCTGAGTGCTGGCACAGGTTACCCAGGGCACCTATGGACTTCCCCTCCTTGAGGAAACTGTCTGGACAGGTTCCTGACCAACTGAATCTAGGTGACCCTGCTTGAGCAGGGCAATAGGACTGGGTGACCTCCTGAAGCTGTGGTTCTGTGATCCAGGCTACAGAGATGCACGTGCTGCTCTGTTGTTTTTCTCTTTTACCAAAGAAAATATAAAATTAAAAAAGCTTCAACAGCAGCTGACAGTCTGAGACAACCAGAGATGGATGCCTTCGTCTCCACAGCCATACCTTTGAGGGCATGGAGCTATTAAATCCTCACGACTGGTCAGGCCCTGGGTGCTCTGCTGAGTCACTGGGTTTGCAGTGAGGGTTCTGCAGCCTGGCCAGCAACATCTGCTCAGCAGCACTGGGCTGGCAGTGGGGAGCTGCCTGCTGGAAAGGGAACAAAAATTGATTGTGTATGTGCTGAAGGTGGTAGCAAGTTTCTTCAGCAGGAATCTCAAATGTCTGTGAGGTAAAGCACATCCCTAACCCAAGCAGAAATGTTGCTACAAGCTCAGATAAAGCCTCCCTCTACCCTACCCATCCTGGCCCTTCTGCTGTGCTGGAAACAACAGAATGTGGGATATTGGTGGCAGCAGATGCAGCCCAGCTGTTGTGGACCTTTACATCTGCCCAGAGTAGAGACCATGTGCTAGTCTTCTGTCTCCCCACAGTATCAGAGCAGCTGGTTTCAACAAAAGAGGCTTTTACAGTTCTGTTCTCCAGGAAGGAGTAGTTGTTGAGCCCACATGATGCTTCAAGAAAAGCTCAAGGATTGCTGGGGTTGGGAGACAGCTGTATGAACATCTGCTCTGAAGGAGCCAGCATCCCCCAGCAGCTTTTGCACTTAGCCTGGCTTCTTATAGAGAAAAGCACCTCAGACTCTCAGTCCCTGCATTGTGTTGGGAACTCCCATAAATCACTTGGATTTCTAGGCTAAGTGACAGAGCATGGCAGGATTCCCAGGATTTACAGCCTGGAGTCAATCACCTGTGGCGAGTCCTTCCTCTTTCCTTGGGAAATATGTTTCCCTGCTCCTTAAGGATGTCCTGGCAAAGGGTGGGCTCTCAGGTGAAACCTCCATGAGGGTCTGTTCTGCCAGACCCTCACTGTTCTACACTCCTGGACTGCAGAATCTTCTCCTCCAACCTCCACAGCTCCTGCTCACCAGGATTGGGCTATGTCAATAACCCTTCTGTTTGCACAGTTCACCCCATTCTGTATAGAATCACAGAATCCTTAGGGATAGGAAGGGACCTCAAAAGATCATCTATTTCAATCCCCCTGCCACAGCAGGATCACCTAGACCAAGTCACAAAGGAACACATCCAGGTGGGCCCTGAATATCTCCAGAGGAGGCTTCACAACCTCCCTGGGCAGCCTGTTCCAGTGCTTTGGTACCCTCCCTGGGAAGAAGTTCCTGCTGATGTTGATAGGGAACCTCCTCTGTTCCAGCTGGCACTCAGTGCCCCTTGTCCTGTCACCAGATGACCTTGAGAAGAGCCTGGCTCCATCCTCCTGACACCCACCCCTCACAGATTTATAGACCTGAATGAGGTCACCTCTCAGTCTCCTTTTCCAAGCTCAAGACACCCAGCTCCCTCAGCCTTTCCTCATAAGGGAGCTGTTCTACTTCCTTCATCATCTTCGTTGCTCTGTGCTGGACACCCTCCAGCAGCTCTGTGTCCTTCTGGAACTGAGGGGCCAGAACTGCACACGATACTCCAGATGCGGTCTCACAAGTGCAGAGTAGAGGGGGAGAAGACCCTCTCTCGATCTGCTAACCACCCCCTTTCTGATCCCTGCCAGGATGCTATTGGCCCTCTTGGCCACAAGCGCACCGTTTTGCTCCCTATAGCATGATTACAAGCCAGAAATAACATTTGCCTATCAGCAGAGCAGCCAGTGTTCGTTCATTGTGTGGATCACGTTACACTGCACAGTGCTTGTGGCTACTCTCTGACTCCAGGATGTGACCTTTAGAGCTAATTACATTTTGTCTCCCGTTTTGCCCTGAATTTTCCACAGCCATTCATCTGAAATCACTTTGTAGTTACCTGCAGCCTAGAAGATATATATTGGAAGAGTGTGTCCTCTTTATTCTTTCCAAATCATTAACGAAACCTGTGGGAAAAAAAAATCCCAGCAGTTGTCTTCAGGTGTCAGGGTTTTAAAACAACTTCTTGTCTTTTAAGAGCTGTCTGCGATGTTTGTGGATAGTATTGGCAAGCCTGAGCGGCCACGGGTTTTGTGAAAACTGGCTTTTGTTTCTGTGCAAAACGCTACCCGTTGGAAGAAACCGTCTAACACGCTGGGAGTTTTCAAAGCCCAGAGGTCTCTGGAGAAGCGTGCAGTTGAAATGCTGTATTTCAGGTGTGGGAAGGGAATTTCTGGATCAGGGGTCATCTTTATGAGATCTAGAGAAATTATCTCCAGCTGTTATAAGCACAAAGCTGAGATCTCTGGAATTCACTCGCTGCTGGCCGTGGGGGAAACTGGACTCTGCCTAGGATTTAGTGTGAAGGGAAGAGAGCAGCCTCATCCTAATCTTGAAATCCTCCATGGGAGCAGGGCCAGGCAGAGTACTTTTGCTTGAGCCCTGAGGCTGGCTGTCCTCATGGCCAGAGCTGAGCAACTGCCTGACGCTCCTGGGGAAGCCAAAACTAACAGCTTTGCCCTTTTGGAGATGGGTCTTCAGCACCCTCACAGACAAGCTGAGCCTTGCTCTTTTGCATCCTCTTGGAATGGCTCAGGTCATTTCTTGGGGGGTTATTTTATTAAAGAGTCCAAAGTTGGTACTTCAAGAGGGGAGGGAATCATGTTTCTGTGTTCCCTTCTCTCACCTCCACTGTTATCTCTCCCTTCTGCTTTGCTTTTCACTGCACCAGTGTAACGGCAGATTTACTCCTAATGCATAGCATGCAGTCACACTGCTGTCAGCAAGACTGCTATGGGGAAAGGTGGGATCTCACCTGAAAGCTTCATCTCCCCACCTCTGGGAAAGGAGGTGCCTTTTTCTTTCTTTTTCTTTTTCTTTTTCTTTTTCTTTTTCTTTTTCTTTTTCTTTTCTTTTTCTTTTTTCCTTTTCCTCTTTCTCTTCCTCTTTCTCTCGTTACATTTCCCTTTTTTCTCTTCCTGTTCTACATTTTCACCTTAGCCATTTTCACCTTCACCATGGCTGAAATGCTGTGGCCCCCCCTGACATCAATGAGGTCAGGATGTTCCTTCAGGCTGCCTGCAACCCCTACTGACATGCCACACGCCGGTATGTATTGGTGGTGTCTGTTTCCCTCTGCTTCATTCCCAGAACTCAGAACCATTTTCATTCTAGATGAAATGCCACGTGAGTCACAAGACAATCTGAAATTGCTATCAAATCTGGACTCCCTCTGCAATAGTCATGACAAGCAAGAAGTGATCCTTGAGGTACGGCTTCAATCGGGTGGGATTAACATTGTAAAGAGAAGATGACTAGTCATGAAAGGGAAAGGAAACACCACACATCAACAAGGAATTCCAAGGATTGTGGATTCTCCACTAGGATTGCCAGGTTTTAATTAGAGGTTCAGACTGCTGGATAAAATTGCACGGGCAGCAAAATCAAGACACCTGGATGCGGTACAGCCAGGCAGAGGGAATAAAATGTTCAAGTCCCCTCTTGTTCTTCTGCTTTGCTCAGGAATATGTAGATGCTATGCTGAGGTGCTGAAAAACCCTGCTCAACAAGTCAGACCATTACTGAGTGGGGAGTAGTGCCAACAAGTCACCCACAGCCAGCAGGTAGCTCTCCAATACTGGCGTCTTGGCCAGGCCTTAAAAATATTTTTCTTCCTGTGTGGCAAGGACTGGTTTGTGTATCCTCCCCTCGGACTGGGCAGCAGGGCTCACGGAGCTCAATAGGACTATTCATTGCTGTGGTTGCTTGTTACTCCCATGGTTGCACAATCTAATCCAGGATCCAGATTTGCAAAATACACCCGTATCCACTCAGTGATGCTGGGATCTAAGTGCTTAATTCGTTTCCTCACAGAACATGAATGAACATGAAAACATGACATGATTTTTGGGATAAGAAATGGATGTTCTTCTAGAAAGAGCCCAAAGGGGCAGATTATAAAGTGAAGGCCTTTTAAACATTAATATAGACTCTTAGAATCATTTATAGGAACCCATCTTTCAGATCATCTAGTCCAACTTCAACCCAGTACTGCCAAGTCAGCTATGACCCTAAGCACCACATGTACATGTCCTTCCAATACCTTCAGTGATGTTGACTCCACCACTGCCTTGAACAGATTGTCCCAGTGGTTCAGAACCCTTTCTATAGAGAAGTGTTTCCTAATATCCAACCTAAATCTCCCCAGCACAACTTGAGGCCATTTCCTATTGTCCTGTCACTGGTTACTTGCACAAAGCACCAACCCCATGTGGTTACAACCACCTTTCACTTAGTTGTAGAGAACTATAAGGTCTCCCCTGAGCCTCCTTTTCTCCAGGCTAAACAATCCCAGTTCCCTCAGCCCCTCCTCATCAAAACTGCTCTAGATTCTTCCCCAGTTTTGTTGCCCTTCTGTGTGTATTTCTCTCCCAAATTTCCAAAGCAT
This sequence comes from Upupa epops, assembly GCA_013397515.1. Lineage (NCBI taxonomy): Eukaryota > Metazoa > Chordata > Aves > Bucerotiformes > Upupidae > Upupa > Upupa epops. Next base: position 277,286 of record VZRI01011404.1, read on the forward strand.
CACCAGTAATTCTGGGTATACAACTTCCTGTATCAACGCACTCGAGAGAGCACCGAGCACGGCAAATCCTTCAAAACCACATCTCACCAAGGTCTCTCAAGACACCCATCAAAAGTAGACTCTATTTGGATCACAGGTCACTCTACAGAACCTTTATTGCTTTTAAATAGCTGCTGTCATGCTGCACCAAATCGATACAGATGCTCTGCTCCTGCTATCCCCCAAACTGCTTTTTAGGTGGAACTGCTCGTAGGAAGCAATACTGTATGCCCTACAAAACACAGGAAGGGTAACAACAGGAGCACTGAATTATTTGTGAGCTGTCCATTTTGATCTCTATCAAGTGATCTCTATCAAATGAATTACCACCGATTTTGGGGTTTGGGGTTCTGTTTTGGTTGATTTTTGCTTTTGTGAAACAATATCTGTGAATATTTACCACCTTATTTATGTCATCCCATGTACTTATCAACTGGGGAGACTGGAGCACTGCTAGCTCTGCAGATACTGCTTGGAATTTTTTGGAAGGGATAAATCTGTAAGGTAGACGGAACGTCAGGAGCATTTTTTCATCGCTGATGTATCGTGGAGGTTCGGTGTGTGATTTCTAGAGCCACACTAGGCACTTTTGATTAATTTTTTAACCTGGCAAAATGCTTTTTCTTCACCAAAGGGAGTTGTGTGTTGCTCTGAAATCTGTGTTCAGCTCTCTAGCTTGTGCTTTGACTTGAAAGAGAAAAGGATCTCCCAAATGGTGGAGGATGTACAAGTGCAACCATTCCTCTGTGAGACTCTAGTCCCCATTACACCAATACCCTTTTCTGATACTGCTTGACTGCTAACTCTTAAAATCCTGGGACAAATCTCAAATGAATCACAGACTGTTAAGTATTCTAAGGGATGTTGAAAGATCATCCAGTCCAATCCCTCCACCAGAGCAGGATCCCCTAGATACAGTCACACAGGAACAGTCCAAGTGGGTTTTAAACGTCTCCAGAGAAGGAGACTCCACGACCTTCCTGGGCAGCCCCTTCCAGTGCTGTCAGCCTCACTGGGAAGAAGTTTCTTGTCATCTTTATATACAACCTCCTGTGCTCCAGCTGGCATCTGCTGCCCCTTGTCCTATCACTGGATGACACTGAGCAGAGCCTGGTTCCTTCCTCCTGACACCCTCCCTTTCCATATTGATCAACTTTAATGAGGTCACCTCTCAGTCTCCTTTTCCAAGCTCAAGAGACTCAGCTCCCTCAGCCTTTCCTCAGCAGGGAGATGCTCCACTCCCTTCATCACCTTTATGGCTCTGCGCTGGACTCCCTCCAGCAGTTATGTGTGCTTCTGCAACTGAGGGGGCCAGAACTGGACACAACTCTCCAGATGTGATCTCACCAGGGCAGAGTAGAGGGGAAGGAGAACCTCTCATGAACCACCACTCTGACACAGCCCTGTTTCTGCATAGTGGGATATTGCACACAGTTAAAGAGACTGAAATATTTTGTAAAAGTACAAGTATCATCATAATCGAAATCACTGACTCCAGCTTCTTGTTTGGTAGAGCTGTTGAAGGAGCATCTGAGGGAAATGGCCAGATGATTTTTCTCCATTGCAAACTATCAGTTCCCAAGTCATTTTAAAGTGTCACCAGGAAAAGCTGTACTGCAGCCTTGCAGCTGTCACAACAGGATGGCAAAACTGCCATGGATGCTTCAGCTAAGGGAACAGCAAGTGGACTAGCATTGAAAAATATATGGTGACTCCCCTTCCAGCAACAAAAGAAGGATTCACAAGCTCTGGCCAGCTAAACCTACCTAACCAGTAGGTTTAATTTTCATCAGTAAGCTCTACAGGACCCACAGAACTGCCATTTGAGTGTAATTCTGGAGAAACACTGTCTCATGAACAGTGCTGAGGTTTGTTCTTGTTACTGCTCTAGCTGATGGTTTGTTTGGATTGTTGTTGCTTTAGTTGTTCTCTCCTGTCCAGAACAGTTTCTGTTTCACATCAATGCCATTTGCAACCTTCTGCTGGTTCATGTTATACAGGACATACAGCAAAGAGTTTGATGAGGATGGACAGGGTGCTGAGCAAAAGTCCTTGCCTGTGTGACTGTCTTGAAATACTCTGCAGGTATTGGGTGTCACCAGTGAGCCATCCCACCATGCTAGGAATCTTGTTCCATCAATCCAGATGGGAGGGTATCAAGCTTCCATTTCACAAAGTTCTATTCTAGATATAGGGAAGAGGTTCGAGCCTCTCAGTTAAACCCTGCACATGCTGCCAGCTGACATTTGGATGCATGAGGAAACAGTTCACACCAGTGCTCAGTTAGAAGCTGTGGTATATATATCGCTTTGTGCTGTTACTTGCAGCCCCTGGAAGATGTCAAAATCTTGTGGAGGAAGTGTTTGCTGATCTCTATCAGGAATGTAATGAGATGGGTGACTCAGTGCTGCTCTAATTAATGCACGGAAAGGTCTTTTCTAAAATACATTTGGTATGTTCCCCTCTGGAGACAGGAGATATGTGCACTAAGCACATTCTCCCACAGCTCTCCTGGACACTAGAACTTGTTAGCATATCCCCTACTGATGCTCTGCTACTAGGGCAGGCACTGCTTTAGCAAGCATGATGGGAAATTCAGGGCAAGCAGTGCTCAGGGATTTTGGCAATGTTTCCCTATTTCATTCTGTGTCATAGAATCATGGAACAGTTTCAGCTGGAAGAGATGTTCAAGATCATCGAGTAGCCTTGTCCTAGCACTATCATCAACACTACATTCCTCCTGTCATGGAACCTGAGCCTCCCCTGGTGCATCCCAAGGCTGTTTCCCCTTGTCCATCACTGGCCACTAGGGAGAACAGACCACCTCCCACCTCTCTATAACCTCCTTTCAAGTGGTTGTAGAGAGCAATAAGGTCTCCCCTCAATCTCTTCCAGGCTAAACAGCTCCAGATTCCCTCATGGTTAGCATCACCTAACCATGAATCCCAACAGTATGTGCTCAAGGTCTGTGATCGCACCTAATCTGTAAATAAAATGCTCCTGCATGAAGGCGGGTGGACAGAGCAGCCAACAGGGATAATAAAAACCACTGCCTCTCTGGCATCACCTCTAAAGACTATGGGATGTCTTTGCAATGTCCTTCCTTCAGGAAGTCACCATCATGGAAGTTTCCTAATGCTTCCACAGGGTTACTTGCTCAGGCAAGTCCTTATCTCTTTGGAAATAAAGAACTACCCAACCATGCAGCAAACAGAGAAAGATGACTTGCGTGGAAGAAAACCCCATCAGAGCACTTTAAAGCACTTATGCCCTTGTGCCAATTTTTTCTCACTGTAAGGACTGACAGGGTTAATTTGTTTTCATAAAGCAGTGGAGCTTTACAACTCTGACACCATTGGCCAAGAGATTGGGAGGCTGTTAGTATGGATCACACAGACACACGAGAGTTTAATCAGAAAAAACTATTGCACTGGTGAAAAGGGACCTTACGTGAGAGAGAGGAGCAAAGAAGGTTTTATCTGGCAAATGGAACTGAAAGAGAGAACTGGTACTACTCAGGGAGTGTGAGATATTCTCTATTGTCTTCTCAACACCCCCCAAGTTTGCAGAGCTGCTGCTAGGTTCTTTTGGCTGCTAGAATGAGGCAAAGCAGAGAAATCTGCTCTGGGACTGCCTCCTGCAAGCCAGGCAGGGGCAGCCCAGTGAGAACACCCAGCAGGAAGAGAAGACAACAGTGTGATGTCTCCATTATCATGTCTGCTACATCCCAGTTAGTGATGACACAAGAGAGGACACAAAGTCTCCAACAGCGGCTTTACCAGTGATAGATGTGTGGTCAAGGAACATGGTTTAGGGGTGACCTAGCAGTGCTGGTTTGAAGGTTGGACTTGATGAATTTAAGTGTCTCTTTCAGCCAGAGATATCCTGTGATTCTGTGATCTTCAGCAGGAAAGGGGGAGAAAATAAGATTAAAAAAATCATGGGTCAAGATAAAGGCAGTTTTATAGAAGAAAGCAAAACCTGGGCTGGGAAGCAAAGGGAAATACAAAGGAGATTCATTTTCTACTTCCCATCAGCTGGCAATGTCCAGCCACTTCCAGCTGAGTGGACACTAACATAGGTAGTGATTGCTTTCAAAGACAAATAGCCCCACTCTGCTTTTCCTCCAGCTTTTATTGCTGAGCATCAGGTGATACAGAATCATCTGGGGACTCTTGGTAGTGTCTGGTGACAGGCCAAGGGACCATGGTCACAGACTGGAACATAGGAGGTTCCACCTAAACATAAGGAAAACCCTTTGAACAGTGGGGGTAACAGCACACTGGGACAGGCTGTCCAGAGAGGTTGTGGAGTGGGAATGGTCGTGGGGAGAATGTCTTCCACCTTGCAGACATTCAAAACCTGTGATCTGCTCTGGGTGACCCAGCTCCAGCAGGGAGGCAGGACTAGATGATCTTGAGAGATCCCTTCCTTCTACCTTTCTGTGAATATTCTTGGTTCTTGAGAGGATAGGTGAAAGCAAGTCTTGATGCTGTGGGAGCAACAAGCACAATGTTGATGTGTTATCCGCACCATGCTAGTTACCAGTACATAGCACAGCACTGGGAGTGCTGCTATGGGGAAAATTAACTCCAGCCCAGCCAGACCCAGTCTAGCTACACAGAGAAGATGAGTGGAGGCTGCAGGTGACATCATACTGACCTGGTCTGGGGAAATCAATCATTTCCTCAGAATTAAACCAACTACTAACTCTGTCAATGCTGCGAGAAGCACTGGTTCCCTACTGGGTGTTCAAAGCAGGGCTTGGTGTGAACCCTGCCTTGCATTTTGCGTGTTCTCAAGGCAGCCTTAGACAAACTTTCCTGGCAGTGTGGAAAACTTTGGCATCCTAAAGAGAGTCCTCAGGGGTGCTTTTCATGTTCATGGTGTATATGATGTCTCACAAAACACTTATATCGGCACGATCTGAAAGATAACACCCCCTGCACCTGCGGTGGAAACCTGTTTGTCTTGAACTGCTGGGGGCAGGTTCTTGTGTGACTTTCCCACGTGTTTCCCCATACCCCTTCGTAGCAGGAAATGTAGGTACTTCAGGATTAGATGAATCACATCCTGCATCCCTTGTCTCTACTGAGTACACACAAAAAAAAAGCAGGTGAAGATGACTTCCTCGGATGTGGCTTTCTATACGGTTGTCTTAGGACAGACCCAGCAGTCGCAGCTTTCTGAAGTGCAGTTACTCGCAGGTGACAGATTCTTCCAGGTTCTGCCCAGAGCTTCCACACAGAGTCAAAGGTGTTTCTTCTGCTCCTCAGTCAGATACTTGTGCTCCTTGGGTTGTCTCGCACATAGCAGTTCAGAAGAGTTGAGGAGTAACTGAGAAAACCTCATTGGAAGTCATCACACAGCAAATCCAAGTTTTCTTGCTGACTCAGCAATACCTTCTGTTGTGTTCACAGAGGGCCAGCCAGGCCATTTCTGTGAGATGGTTTTGGTCGCTGGCAAACATTTTGATCCAGCATATTTCTAGTGGTCTGGTAAAAGTCCTCAGGTGCTGTTTATCACCCTGACTCACACTAACCGAATACCTCCCTGCCCTCTCAAATCAATCCAGGGTTTTGTGTCTTCCTTTCCTGCTTTAGGAGCAAAACAACAGAAACCCCCGTGTCCTACCCTATCAAATAAAAATGAGCACAGGATGCACAGAGCGAGCTTGCAACAGGGAGACATTGTCTCTTAGAAGAAAATTGAAATTCTTCTGAGTGAGAACATTATAGCCTATGGCGCTGTCATGTAGCTGCACTTTTATAATGGACACAAGATAATGAGTGCTCTTCGTGAAAGCTGGTTATTATATCCTAGCTGGAGGTCACACTCTGGCATATATAAAGCCGGTAATTTGTACCCAGTGGGAGTTCTGCTGCTGTTCTGGATTTCTTAGGTTATGTCTATATCATAAGGTTTGTGCATATTCAAGCTCGCATTGCTCCCCAAACTGTCCTACAACCCACAGCTGAGAGAAGAGTATTGGAAGTTCAGTTGCAGTCTGAGTCTTTAAGCTCTGTTGATGACAAAGCTCTTTCCTTAAGCAGTTTCTGCAGTGGTTCTAGTGTGGCTCTGAGGTTGTCATGGCTAGGTTTGATTGCAAGTGGTTCCTCCTCTGGTCTCCCAGCAGTCTAAGCCGTTTTGGGCTCTTCTGCTCCTTGTGTGTGTGATGCTGGGCATCAGATATTCCTTATGCACATTTTTACCCTGCATTAGAGTTTTAGCAAAAGCTGTCATCAAGCTATTCAGATCTTTCAGTGAGTGTCAATGTCAGGGAGCCTCTCTTGACGAGGGTTGTGGTACAGAGTCTGTAGGATGACTGCAGGAAGGACACGGTTTTGGCTGGTACTCTTTTGTGTGGTCTCATCCAGGTAATCAGCAGTAACCCTTCAGCGGCAAGGCGTAAACCATCCATTTCTTGTTCCACCAGTCCTATGGCACTTCCTGAAGGAGATGGAGCCAGTCACTGGACACTAGTTGAATGACACCTCCACTGTTGGCTTAGCAATGTTTCTACAGTATAGACCCTGGTCCTGGGGGATGCTGCTGGTGAGTTTGCCATGCAGCGAGAATTCTGCTGTCAAGTACAAGAGTGTTCATGTCTTTTGTGTGTCTTTGGGAGCTGGTGAAACCTCCAGGGTTTTTGCTTGAAAATTTTACATTGTTGTCTGTTCAACCATGAGAGGAAGAGAAAGAGCAGCTATGCCAGAAATTTTATTGAAGTATGAAAAATCCAACAAGCAATCTAAAATCACTAATAAAAGAGTGCCTTGTGACCCAGCCTACAAGCAAGAAATGTTACACTGGAACTGGTACTTAATCTACTGGATAAAGCAGCTCTTGTCCATACATTAAATTAATTAGGCACAAAGTCCTCTCTACAGGCAAGAAGTTCCCTTTACTCTGGAGATTTAATTCATTTAAGTAAACAGAACCAACATATTAAACTGACTCTTTTTCCATACAGCACTTTCTACAGTATTTGCTCTTTTTTTTCACTTAACAGGTACCTTAGGTTACTTTTTAAAAGGCTGATGTGTCATGGATGAGAGGACATCTAATACCTGGTTGTCCCTAGCATCTCCTCACTTGGACCTTAGAAAATGAATAGAACATTTTCTGGCTGTTCTTTTTGAGGTGCTGGGTCTGCTGCTCCAGAACTAACTGCTGACTGCTACCCTCACTGCTGTCTCAGAGGACAAGATGCTGCACATCTATCTCCATACAGCACCAGGAATATTAGCACTCAAAAGCTGTAGCTTCTGCCTTCCTTTCATTTTATCAGGTTAAGGCAAAGATAAGAGTATAAATCAGGGACTGGACTACTGAGGCTTCATTTAATCAGAATTGTCCTACAGTTTCCTTTTCTCCTTTGTGTTTCTTCTTCAAGAACAGCCCCTTTCTTTTCTCTGCAGAAAAAGTCTTGGTTGTTTCTCTGTCTCTTTTTCTCCCCTTTAGTGCTACTTCCTTCCTTCCTTCCTTCCCTGAGCCCTTACATTGGTCAAACACATGCTGCATCTTCCAGTGGCTGGTGGCCTTACACATCACTTTACATGCCATGAATCACATAGACCTCAAAATGAGTGCAAACACATTGGCAGCTGCCTCCTCTCTGACTAAGATTTCATACCCCGGGGTGAGGCATGGATTCTCCTGAAGCAAAGAGGGCAGCCAGAAGTAATTTGCAGTGAAAAAAAGATTACAAAATGCAATGGCATGGCTGTATGACAGGGCACTCTGTACAGCTGCACCTACTGATATCTCCACCAGCACCATGACAAACTTAGCTATTTCTCATCTCATTCTCAGCAATTTTCTTTGCTGATAATCGAAGGTGTAACAAACCCACTTGGAAGAGGATCCTTGGCAGAGCTTCCATTGTGCATCTTGCACATGGTATTTTGTCATCTGCTTCTGAAAGGAAGGCTCTGGGCAGGCAAGTGTCATCCAAAGCCCGCACAGAGTTTGAACATTTGTCATGGTTCTACCCCAGCTGGCAGCTAAGAACCACTTGCAGCTGCTCCCTCACTCCCCCATTGAGATGGGAGAGAGAATCAGAACAGGAAAAGTGAGAAAACTCATGGGTTGAGATAAGGCAGTTTAACTGGTAAAGCAACTGCCCTGTGTGCAAGCAAAGCAAAACAAGGAATTCAGGGAACTCTTCAGCTGTATTCAGGGAAGCTGGGCTCCACCATGTGTAATGGTTGCAAGCACCATCACCCTCAGAGTTCCTTCCTTCTTCTTCTAGCTGTCTGTGCTGAGCACAGCATCACGTGCTATGGAATTTCCATTTGGTCAGCTGGGGTCAGCTGTCCCAGCTGTGTCCCCTCTCAGCTGCTTCTGCCCTTCCAGCCTACTCACTGGCAGGGAAGGGTGAAAAGCTGAAAAATCCTTAAATCTGTGTAAACACTTCTTAGCAACAACGAAAACATCAGTGTGTTATCAACATCAGTGGCATCACAAATGCACAACACAGCACTGCACCAGCTACTAGGAAGAAAACTGACTCTATCTCAGCCAAACCCAGGACAGTACTGCATTGCTGATACCAGAAGTGACCGTTACTTTGAAGCTAGCAGTAATTTCTGACCAATTCGTGGTGCTGTCATATCTTGTGTGCAGAAAGAAACACGGTGAGTAAGAGACGGACGATTCATAGGAGCCAAGAAGTCACAGAGCAAAGATGGATTCAATTCGCCTTCAATCCACCGAGCCACATGTCAAGGGCAAGTTTGTGCTGTTACTTATTGGCTCCCATAGCAACACAAGCAAAGGACAAGAGAAAGAAGAGCAAAAATGTCTTCAGAGTGGGCAGGGAGGACAGCATGGCCAGCAAGGGACAGCATGGCCAGCAAGGGACAGCATGGCCAGCAAGTCTCTTTGCACAGGAATAGCTCCTAAGAGCTGTTCTAGTGCCCTAGATGTTCACAGAGTGCTCTAAAAATGTCTGGACTGGAGAGGAAAGGAGTCAGTGAATGCAGCTTTGCAGGAACAGTGGTGATGTCTATCCAGCAAATCTCTAGTGCTCAGAGAGATAACATTCCCGAGATAACATTCCAAGGCTTTTTGCTCTTTTTTCCTCTAAGGAGCTTGTTATTTAGAGGTAGTGCAAATGAGCAGTAAGTTCCTCCTCCTCGGGTTTTTTTGTGTGCCAAAAATATCTCCATAAAGCACACAGTACAGACAATTATCAAAGAAAACCTTGCCCTGTGCAAACTCCACATCCCGTGGCTCTTCAAGGCCAGGCACAGTGACAGATTAAGCACAAAGGACTCTGTATTTCTGTGTGGTTTGGGTGCCACCTCAAAATAGCTCCAAGGCTTTGCTGTTTTGGAGCAGACAGTGAGAGAAGCAGCAGGTCTCAGCAGTGCCCTGCACAGCCTGCCCGGTGGCCTGGGGCAGAGGCAGATGGAAATCTCCTCAGCCTCTTTTTTATTCAGGCACTGTGTTCAAAGTACAGAGTAAACACCCAGCACAGTGCTACCCCAGGGCAGAATGAAGGTGTCAGTGGTGGGGCTAAGCTGCTAAGGTGTCAGAGTGCATTGTGCCAAGTGCATCACTCTGGCCATTGACCTCGAGGAGGACTCAGATGCCATGTGAATTCCGCTCTTGGGCTGCACTTGCCTGTTGAGTTGGATCATTTGGCCATGACTACAAACACCTTACTGGATGGGTTGAAGCACAAGGAGGCTGCTTGGCTGACTGACAAGTCAATGGTCAGTCAGGGGGCTCCATTTATATAAATCTCATGACTGTGGGAAAAGGACTTATTTCATCCTCACTGTGCTGGGATGGCAGAATTGCAACCTGTTTTTCTATACAAAATGTTTTCCTATTCCAAAGCACCAAGGAAGGTAACACTTGGTGTTAGAAAGGAGAAATCAGTTGATTTGGAATGTCTTGTTTCCAACAACCAGAAATCGTTTGTCCAGATTTTGATCTAGCCTTCATTTTATAATTTTTAAAAGAAAAAGAAGACTTCATGCCTATGAGACCCTGTGTTTTCTTCTGGCCGCATCATCCCATCTAATAAAAGGCATTGCTTTTCCCTATAAATCCTGCTTCACTATACACTGAAATAAGGCTTTTTTAAAAAACTAAGTGACACATAGAGTCACACACACAACGATCCTGGTTGGAAAGGACCTCCTCGTTCACCCAGTCCAACCATCAACAAAAAAACCTCAATCCCTGAGGGACTGACAAACACANGTCAGCAGTCACCAAGGAGAAGAGGCCAACAGCCACCTCTCCACAACCTCCCTTCAGGGAGTTGCAGAGGGCAATGAGGTCCTTCCTCAGCCTTCTCCAAACTAACCCTGCCCAGCTCCCCCAGCCTCTCCTCACACAACTGGTTCTCTCAACCCCTCAAGATCTTGGTAGCTCTGCTCTGGACCCATTCCAGCATCTCCATGCCTTTCCTATCATGAGGGGCCCAGAACTGAGCACAGCACTCGAGATGAGGCCTCACACGGGCCTCTTTCTGTCATCACTGGTGCTAAAGCAAAGCCATCTCTGTTTGTTACTGGTGGAAACTGATTCAAGGCTGAACCAACACAGGAAAAAATAAATTCTACTTCTTTGAAGAGTTTATTATGGCAACAGCAGAATATTAATAACTTGTTTCCACTGGAAAGAGTGAAAAGGAAGCATCAATAACATTTACCAGTATGAATACTCTCAGAATTGCTGCACATTTAATTACTGCTTTGGATTTTAAAGTCTATTTTCTCTCTCTCTAAGCAAACACAGTTCATTCAACCAGAAACAGAATTCCTCTCTAATCAGAAGCAATGTATAAGTTTATGGGAAGCAGTCACGATTATTTCTGAGGTCAGGAATGATTCTGGGGTGAAGATTCAGCTGACTATTGGGTTGCTTGACACTGCTTTCTGAGTGGCTACTTCAGCTTTCCTTGCCCTTCCATCTCAGCTAGCAAGCCCTGCTCCCACGTCATTTACCCTAACCTGACCATGTGCCTCTGTGTCTTCCATCCTCTGCAGCCTGGTGAGGACAACCCAGCTCACGCAGTAATGGTGAAGAGGCTTGGGCATGGGGAATTACTCCCATCTTGGGCCGAAGGCTTTCTGAGTGCTGGGTTGAAGTACCACACGAGAAGAGGCAGCTCAGCAGCCTGTCATTTTAATTGGCATGAAAGAAGTCAGGCTGTAACTCAGCACGCAGCACTACCACGAACATACAGCCTGAGGTTAATAACACCAGCACACTCTTCTCCATTGAGACTCACTGAATGGCAGCTGCAGAGTCACCCCTGCACCTCTTCCTTGGGGTCTGCCTTCTCATTTAGCTTCTGCACACTGTCTGACTTCAACTTTGGCCACATATTCCCTGGAAGACACACTGTTCCTCTGGAACAGGATGCTGCTTGCAATACCTGATGGATGTGAGCTAATGAGAGGGACCAGAAACCCCCCAGAGAACACCATATCTAATTGAGTATGCTGTCTGTGCACACATTGGGCTTAACACTGGAGGTGAAGCTGTGAGAAAACCCAGAGGAACACTACAGAGATATACTGCTGTAGCTTAATCTGGACCTCTACAGTGTGAGGTAGCAATTTGCTAATTAAATGGCATCAACATGAACTCTGAAACCACACCAGAACCATCTTATAGCATGGCTATAGCCACAGGCTGAGAGCGGTCCTGTTATTACTGAGGAGGGTTAGGGCAACGTAAGCCTGTCACTGTTTCTCTTGAGTTTTGCTCCTTTTCAATAGCATCAGGTACTTCATATTCCAGCCTATAGTGCCCGTGAAATTTGCCTCTAGTTCTGCATAACGTTGGAGTCATTAAGTCATTCATTTTTTCCTCTCAGTTTCATTAACCAGGGTGGCACAAGCTGTGAGCAGGAAACGGCTTTATTTGCTCTCCATTAATTCCTTCAAGCATCAAACCAGCACTTGATCAGCTTCTGCAAAGCTGTTAGCTCTCCTCGTTATTGTTTCAACATCAAATTTGTTCTAGGTGTTACCTACGAAGATACCTATGTATTTAGTTCTGGTTCCCACCAGTCCTAAAAGAGACACAGGCAGTATGTGCAAAGCATGAAAAAGCTAGCAGTACCTGCTTTCACAGGTCTGGTGTTGGGGTTTTTCTAAGAAAAACTGAATTGCATCAAAAACCACGATTGAGAAACAGCAAAAGCACACAAACCAGAAGATGCTGCTCCACGCAGCATGTGCCTCTGCTGAGAACCCCCCCTGTATCCGAGTGTTAGATGTGCTGGAGTGAGTCCAGAGGAGGGCCATGAGTATGATCAGAGGGCTGGAGCACCTCTCCTATGAGGTCAGGCTGAGAGAGTTGCGTCTGTTCACTCTGGAGAAGAGGAGGCTCCAAGGTGACCATAGTGAGGCCTCCAGGATCTGAAGGGGGCTACAGAAAAGCTGGGGAGGGGCTTTTTAGGATCTCAGG
>VZRI01011404.1:296126-342159 GCA_013397515.1 Upupa epops
TGGAACAGAGCAGGTTCCATATCAATATCAGCAGGAACTTCTTCCCAAGGAGGGTAAGGAAGCATGGGAACAGGCTGCCCAGGGGGGTTGTAGAGTCTCCTTTGCTGGAGACATTCTAGACCCACCTGGATGTCTTCCTTTGTGACTTGGTCTGGGTGACCCTGCTGTGGCAGGGGGATTGGACTGGATGATCTTTTGAGGTCCCTTCTGATCCCTACTGAGTCTATGATTCTATGATTACCTTTACTCATCACAGTTTTCCTCTTCTATGGGTTTGCTCACTTTATTTTTTCCATGGTCTCTGAGTTTTGCTGTCATTGTTGGTCCTGGATCAAACAATATTCCATCATAGTTTTGAAATGTTTCATAGAAAATATATGAATTAAAGTCAGCAGAACTGGCTAAAGAAAGAAAACACTGTCAAGTTTAACAGCTATGCAGTAAAGTGATTTCAGCATTTACATTCAGCTCCTGCTAGCTTCAGACCGTTTATCCCAAAGTGGAATTGGATTTTAAGATGCTTTTCCTGGCACACTTAATGTTGTCTGAATGGAGACAGCGTTGTGTTTCTTGCTTTCTTGGGAAATTGAAATCACCAGAAGCTGCCAATATTTCAAAATACTTTAAAGACTGGTGGGATTAGGAGGATGTTAATCCTCTTGGCTTGGAGGGAGCCTTTAGTTCTGATGGTGTGCTCTGCACAAGTCTTGCTTTGATCAGAACAGGCAACTTCAGACTAGCAATAAATATTGCTGCTTCCTGGAACCTCTAGGTGTTTTCTCTTTCTCACTTGCATTTTAGATGGCTCTGCCTTAGATTACTTCCGAAATCCTGACACAGTGCACTGTCTGATCCAGCTGCAACTCAGCAGAGTTTTCCTGTGGGCTGGCAGGGAACCTGATTGCTGTTCGTGGACAGATGTGTCAAGTTGTTCACAGACAGCATCTCTGGCAATGTAAATTCCTCTTTAGGCATCGACTGTAGTGCTCGTTACCATAGTACCTGAGCCTCCAAAATGTTCATAACATAGATGCTGCTCTGAGACAGAGAAATATCACCACTTCAGCTTTCATGATGCAGGAAATAGAGATACATTAATCAGGAATCAGTGGGAGCCTGAAAATACTAGCCTGGAGGGGTTTTTTTCCCAGATTAAAGACCGAGGGAAGTCACCAGCACAACTCTGTTAAGTTCCTGCTCTGAAATTTGCCCTGGAGGAAACGTCCGCTATTTACTTGAGGTAAATAAATATGCCATCCTCACACCAGTACACAGAACACAGCAGGAGCCATCAGAAGGAGACAGTTTCTTGTTTCAGAAACTGAATTCTACCTTTCCAGTGAACCTGACACCCAGGAGCTACCCACTCTCTCAGCTAGCTCATCCCACCCAAGAAGAGCATCTCCATTCTGTTACTCTCTCTGCTAGAATTGTGATGATTCTTCCTTTCCATCCCTTGTGCTCACACAGTCAACAGTTACCTACATGGACTCCTTGAATTACCTCTGACACCTTCACCTTGGATTTTGCTGTTCATAGTAGTCTGTCAGTGTTGTGGGCTGGAAGCTCAAAGGTCACCCCATGCAAGCAGTGACTATGGCTTTTCTTCTGCTTCAGCCCAAAGGAAACGCTGTCATTTACATCACCTGACTTGAAGCAGGTCTGCAGCTGATGTGAAGATGTTTGATGGCAGTCTATAAAGTCTTTCTGCATAACCCTATAGACAAAATGTTACTCCTGTGAGCGGGAATGAAATTTAAATGTCACGAACACAAGATCTCACTTAGAATTTGCTATATGTTCAGCACAGTCCTAATCCTCAAAGGCATATGAGTATGTAATTCCTTGAAACCAATAGCACCTATGTGGCTAAATCCCTGCTGAGCAGAGCTAATCTGTGTCATGGTGGGACACTGGAATGACTGAAGGCCAGGCAACTCGCAGGCAACGCTAAGAAAACGCTTATGTGGCCATGGACCCACACACCTTCCAGTTTTCCTAAGCAATACCTTTCAACCGATTGCTCAAGATAGAGAGTCTGAGCAGATCCAGTGAGTTTCCAGACTCCACATAAACCAAAAATAAATAGTGAAAAGAACACCAGGCTACTTGGAATATAGGATAGAGCTCCACAGGAAAGGGCAAACAACTTTCCTATCTCATTAGTATTTCTGTCTTTAGTGAAATAACACTCACTGACAACCTCTTGTTCTTCCTTTTAGGGACTTTGCCATCTGGGCTGTCTAACTGTTCCTTTTCTCTGGCAAAACGTTAACATCTGCTGACATTGACCTTGACCTTGGGGACATTATAATATTCTTGAATCGTTGCATTCTGCGAGTACCTTACCAGTGAAATCCAAGCAGTTGTACACATGGTTTTCTTCTTGTGGAAAGCCATATTTTATGAGTAGTCATGTCCTTAGGCTTCACTAGCTAGAAGAATAAAAATAAATTATGTTCATGCCACCATATTACAGTCCTGATGTTTTGTAGGCTGTTTTGTGACTCTCTCATGAATTGTATTTCAGAGTGGACTGTAACATGAAATGGAAAATAGATATATGGGAGTTTTCTTATTTAAAATGTATAGCAGAATGATAGAATCATTCAGGTTGAAAAAGACCCTTGAGATCATCAGTTCCTACCATTAACCCTCCAAGTTCACCACTGACTGACTGTTCCTGTTGCACTTCTCAGCTTTTCCAGGATGCGCCAGGCTTTTCAGCCACAGTAGGCAAAACTGTTTATCTTTAATTAACTCTTTTATTGCACAAGTCTAAAACACTTGGCACTCCATAAAGTTTAAGACAACAACATCAAGCACATTATTGCTAAGCAAACATATCTATTACACAAGCTTCTAAATCTCCGGGTCATACTCTACATCACTTCATTGATAGATCAGCTCAAGCTGTTCTCTCTCCACACCTTTATTTATTCTTGCTTTTTTTTCTCAGTCTTATGTAAGTCAGATCTAGGCTTTGAAGCAATTATTTCCTGTCCTTGTCAGTTAAGAGAAGGATAGAAGTTGCGCTGGGAGACAGGGTTTAGTGGTGATGACAGGGCTAGGAAAATGTTGGACTCGATGATCTTGAAGGTCTCTTCCAGCCAAAACTGTTCTATGATTCTAAGATTTATACAGCGTCTAGGGGAATGCAGTCCTGATCTCTTCCTTGCTATTTTCATAGTCAAAGGTAATACAAGTCACAAAAGGGGGTTCACATCTCTATAATGCCACAAGCCAGCATTTATCTCATCTGCCTTAAGATCGCTCCACTGTAGTTGCATCCATCTGAGCTGGGCAGCTTTGGCTCCACTTATGCTTAGTATAGAGAAGTAAATACTTTTGGGATATTAACTCCTCTGTCTTGTTTTGGCTTGCAACTTTAGGGTAAAGGGAATTGTTTCTTAAACAGTCTGTAAGTGAATCTCCACTGGGCAGTTCAGAGTAATGAACCAAATCCAGGGTGGTCAGACACTGGACTGGAGTGCCCAGGGCAGTGGCAGAGCCCCCATCCCTGGAGGTGTTAAGGCCAGACTGGCTGTGGCCATTAGTGCCATGATCTGGCTTATTGTGGTGACGTTATATGATGGGCTGGGCTTGATGAGCTCAGAGATCTTTTCCAGCCTCAATAATTCTGTGAGGCTGTGATTCCACTGGACAGTTCAGAATAATCAGCTCATGCAGAAGTGTCTGGTTTTAGTCCAGAGAGGTCATGCCTCTTATATCTTTGCTGACTGCCTTCTGAGAGGGTCTCCATGCATTGGGGTTAAGTCACCTTTCTGCCTGCTTTGCACCCCAGAAGCAGCACAGAGGAAAAGTCAGCCACAAAGTTGCCTGATTATTCTAGGTCCTCCATGAAATCTCACAAACATGTACAAACCCAATGTGACAGGTGTTTGTAATATTGAAGGACAACAGGGGAAAATGAACTCAACGATGACAGTATCTGCTTCTTTGTTTCTCTCTATTAACACTAGAAATAAAAGGATGAGGAACAATTTAGAACAATTTTGAAAGGAGATACTGATTGCTCATTGTGTGCAGTGAAGGATTCCCACCACAGTAAATCCTTCAGAAACAGTGATTCTTGCATGACTACAGAAATAAAAGGTTGACAGTTAGGTGCTTCCCAGTGTTTCACTCATTCCAGCCTCTACAGGAAAGCTGAGTAGGAGGTGTTTCCAAGGGCTTGGAGTGGTAGGAGCAGGGGGAATGGTTTCCTCCTGGAAGAGGGGAGGTTTAGACTGGGAGTCAGGAGGACATTCTTCACAGTGGGGGCGCTGAGACACTGGACCAGGTTGCCCAGGGAGGTTGTGGCTGCCCTCTCCCTGGAAGTGTTCAAGAACAGATTGGCTGGGGCTTTGAGCACCGTGGTCTAGTTGGGGGTGTCCCTGCTCAAGGCAGGGGAGTTGGAACTAGATGACCTTGAAGGTCCCTTCCAACCTGAACCATTCTAGGAATCTAGGAATGCTTTTCCACTGCTATTAACTGCTGTCAGCCTTTCAAAACCATGGCAATGTTTGGCGTTGGGATTCACTTAGAGCCTTTTTTTTATTCAAGCAAATATATCTGCAGGTCAGACAACAGGGCAGAAGATGCCACCTGAATAAAGAAGTTCTTCCAAATATTAACACTTTCATTGTATTGTCTCTCCATTCCACAACAGCAGAGAACAGGGTGCAATGGTAGGGTTAAAACCAGATTGTGACTACTCTTAAATTTTACTACTTTAAACCTTTTTGTTTGTTTCCACAGTTTGAGGAGGATAATACTGTACAAAACAAGCTCCTGAAATGTTGATCTTATTTTGCAACTACTTGTATGAACAAAACTACCAGAGGAGAAACCATTGGCTGATGATCAGTGCCTTGTATTCAGGGCACCACAAAACGTGACTCTCCTTCTAATTCCATTGTAGCCAGGCTTCAAATTCCACTTCAATGTTCATTTGTAAATGTCATGATGACACAGACCAGATCTTTTAGATCCACTGTTCCTGAAACAGTGATTACCAGATTGAATGAACTCATCATCATTATCTGATTCTGGTGAAATATATGAATATATCTCCCTCAGCAACAGCTGGCATCAGTCATTTCCAGGCATTGTATCTGGTTTTTTAATGAAATATGAAAAATAGTCCTCTTCTTTTGTTTTCATTTAAAGAATCAAGAAGTATTTTCACTTCAAGAATCAAGAGGAGAAAAAATACCTCCCTAAGCTGCAACTCCCTTTAAGCAGTATAGTTCACAGGAACTCTGCTTCCTTTAAGAATAAACATCTCCTGCTCTAAACTGACAGCTTGCATGCGGTCTGCATAGACAAGAGTACTGTCACAGCACTCTGTCAAGTGCAGGAAATACCCAAATGACAGACAGTCATAGCAATATCCATGACCTCACAGTGCAGAAAGGTGATTTATCTTAACTTACAAGCTGACAGAAAATGTATTTTCATGCTCAGTGTCTCCCAGTCACGAGCAGCATCATGCTTGTGGAGACCCAGCATCGGGCTAGCAACCAGGAATCACAATGCTTGTGTCAAAATGCTGTGACTGACACGAAGGACAGGTAACACCAACAGCCAGGCCTTCCCCAGGACTCCTGAGTTTCTCTCAGGATGTGCAGGTTTCCAGTATGCAACTGTGTACTCTTCTGAGTCTGTCAGCAATCATTTGAGTTGGAAGAGGCCTCAAGAGATCACCAAGTCCATCCTCTCTGTCACAGAGCTCTGGCCATAGTTGACAGGATTCAAACATGTGCAGGAAGACCCTAATGGATTTCTAGCCCACTGCTTTAACCACTCATCCACAACTACACATAGCAGTACGTGTTGTACACAGTGGTCAGTGTCTCCATGCTGTTCCACCTTTGTGAATCATCAGTCACTACCATTCCTTATCTCCAGGTCTGGGTGTTTTGTGAAGCCACAGATAGCTGTTCTGGGGACTGATAATTTGTGTGCCTTTAACATGGTCCATTCTGACAGCCTTATCCTTGCTGTTCCAGTGCTTCACAACTCTTTCTGTAAATAAGTTTTTCCTAATATCCAATCTAAACTTCCCCTGGCACAACTTAAGGCCATTTCTTCTTGTCCTATCACCTATTAATTGAGAGAAGAGACCAACATCCATCCCTCTCCAATCTCCTTGCAGGTAGTTGTAGACAGCAATAATGTCTCCCCTCAGCCTCCTTTCCTTCAGGATAAACAACATAACAACTTCCATTCCCTCAGCTGCTGTTCATAGGACTAGAGTTCTCGATCCTTCACCAGCTCTGCTGTCCTTTGGATCCACTCTGGCACCTCAATATCCTTCTTGTAGTGAGGGGCCCAAAACTGAATGCATACCCAAGGTGTGACCTCACCAGTGCCAAGCACAGGGGGACAAACGCTTCCTGCTCCTGCTGGCCACAATATTTCTAACACAATCCAGGATGCCATTTGCTTTCTTGGTCACCCAGAGCTGTCTCACATTCATCTGGCTCTGGACTAGCAGTCCCAGGTCCTTTTCTACCAGGCTTTCCAGCCGCTCTTTCCCAAACACAGAAGGGAACAACAGGAATGTGTCGCTGGAATAATCTCACACTCGTGCACTTAGTGTAACAGCACTACCAACCCTTGGAAATCAGGAATGGTTTGGATAAATGGTTGTATTGTGCAATGTATGAACTGCTGCTGCCAAGAGGTGCTTAGGGATAGAGATGTCCTACACGATAAAGATGCTATGGATCGTGATACATCCTCCCAGAAGCACTAGTATTATTTTGTGTTTCCTAACATGATGGAAAGGAACCTCTTGGGTAGCTGCTGGTGCATTATCTGGGTGAACGGCAACGAGGAGTTTACACAATTTACAGATAAAAGACTCAGCCTCTCATTTATAATTGCAAGGCAACTCAAGCTGCATGGAAAAGCAGTCCCCAGCACGGGGCAAACTGCCTTTGCAATGGTCACCAGTGGCTTGAATGCCTTATGGAAGCAGCTGCTTCGGAATATCCTGTTAAGCCCATTGAGCCTTGATCCAGCTGTTAAAAATAACAATGTTTTTCATCCTCTGTAATAATCGGATAGAGCAGGGCAGTGCTGGAGGAGTGGTTTCATATAAAAGCTTTGGTTATATAACAGAAGTGAACCAGAGCTCCCAATCACCCCCTCACAACTCGCTGTTCTGACAGCAGCATCTGCTGAAGGACTTGAGCGCTCTTGGAGCTTTTTGCCATGCCCAGATTTGATACCCTCTCTGCCCTTCTGTGTAGGAGGGTCACGGGAAGAGGCTGCGTGTCAATACCTCATCCGTGCTGTGTCTGTGTTGTCCTCTAGTGACACTGGCTTGGTAAAGATATTCCAAATCTGCTGTGGGGCACCTAGGTCACAGCTTTTCTCTCTCCTGTTGTGAAAGCAGGGTACGAAGCTGCAGCAACCACATCTCCTGATGTCATTCACAGTGATCACCTCTCAAAGCCTCTCTGTTGATGCCCGGACCTCTGCAGCTGAGTGCCAACAACCACTCTGAGTTGATGCACCACTTTCCTTTCTCCTGCCTCCCCCAAAGCCGAATTGGCACCCACCTGGGATACATTCCTGAAGCCACATTTCAGATCAAGAGATCAGAAGTCCCCCAGCAGCAAAGCACTTAAGACAAGCTGAAACATTCCAGCAGTCTCTCTGGAAGAAGTCAGTAGGATGTTTCACACTGTTAAGTGCTTCTCTGGATTGGTCTCAGACTGAGCTTGAACTTTGCTGGTTTACTTACCATAACATTAAGGAAGAATGAATTAAAGAGGAAAGAGCTCAAAGTTCTCTTTAAAGAAGCTGAAGATGAAGACAAATATTTCACAGAATCGCAGAATGTTACAGACTGGAAGGGACCTTGGATGATCATCTAAGCCCAACCCCCCCTGCCCTTTGCAAGCTCAGAACTGCGTGTTGTGGTTGGGGTTTGCAGGATGTAAAAATACAGAGGCAACTGGCAAAGAAAGAAGCCTTAATTAAAAGAAATTAATTCAGCTGATCAGCATAGGCAAGATGGGGTTTGGGTTGGTATTATCTCATGCCAGGAAAACTCCACAGAGTTGAGAGAAGAGATTTAACCAGTGAAACACCTGATAAATGCATTACACCTCGGGGCGTTTAGCTGGCTTTGAAGTCACATCAGCATGGCTTTGCATGAAATGCAATAGAGCTTGGCATCGGTAGGCACTCAGAAAATATATTACCCTCCTCAGAATAACTCTCTTTTTCCAATACTGACTGTGACTGAGGCCAACCTGCTGCTGTGAAAGGGGAAATTGCTTCTGAAGAGCCTTGTTGGCAGGGGCAGTGTGAAGAGAGCATCCAGGCACTTCAGGTACTTCTGCATACACCACGAGAATGTTGAAGTTTCCAGTTTGGGAAGCCAGGTCCACACCCTCTGATCGTCTTGAGGAAGGATATTAAAGACAGTAAATTTGTTTTCAAAGACTTCATATGAAGCCTAACAGAAACCCTGAGGTTAGTGATGGACTACTGATCTGTTTTTCTCAATGGAAATGGAAGCGATTGCATTGGAAAAGTCCTTAAAGATCATTTAGTGTCAAACCCTGCTGCAATGGTCAGGAATAAATTCCACCAGAACGTGTTGCTCAAAGCCTCATTCAACCTGAACTTGAACTCCTCCTTGAACAAATCTCAAACAAGTGGTCAGTCTGAAGCAAGTGCCTTCAGGCGGGTGAATGAGACTGCTGATTGTCAGAAGCCTTTGGAGGGAAGAAGCATGGAAAGATGCTCAGCTCCTGCAAATACACAAGTGAGAGAAAGAAGAGCACCCTAGGACTTGCTGAAAATGCTTGGTGAGTCTTTTTGGTGCATAGATACTACTCTAGGCATTTCAATTTTCAGCTGTGCCTGGTGCTGGGCTCTGGCTGATGTTACACCTTCAGCGAGGCTTCTGAGCGAGCAACTTCACCTCAGATCTAAGACACAGACTTTGCTCTTTCAAAATCATGAGAAATTACATTGACATATTTCACACGGCCCTGGTATTTCCCTTCCTCCTGCCTGCAGTTCTCTATCATCTAGGGGACAATTTATCAATCTATTACAATGTGCTTTTGATTTCAGCCTCCTGCTTTGAGACCTTTGTGCTTTTTGCTTCCCACAAAGGATCACAATATATATCACTAGGTCAGAGAATCATGAGTCTAGTGTTTTTAAAAAGCCTCCCACACAGGATATCGCCTGATGATTCAGCAGGTGATGAGGCTGTATAAGGGAACATTTTTTCGGTTAATTGGCATCAAAAAGAGGAAAAGGGATTAAGAGAAATTCTTAGTTTTCTGATACAAGGATTGTAGCTTCACTGGGCTGTGGTTCACTAGTCCCACCTAATAGGCTTGAGTGTAAAGAGCCCGACAAAAGCAAAAGGGTAAATAAACTGCTGAAAGCCTCCAATACAACTTCATCTTTCCAGTTTGAAAATGGGATTTAATGTGGTTCTGCCACCAGAACAAAGAGTGAGAAAAGGCTGACCTAGTGATCTGAGAGCTGAACAGGATGCAGGATCTCCTGGTTTCTAACCCTGTCTCTGCCAAACCTGTTTGCCCACTACCACAGAGGTAAGTGCTCAAAGAATCCTAAACACAAAGGCCAGAGAGGACTGTCAGAGTCCCCCTGCTGAACTGTAGCAAAACTGATTATCAGGCTTTTTTTGCCCAGTAATTTCTTCACTGAGCTAGTTAGTTCTTTGAGCAGGGTGAGGGTCACCAAGGACACGCTTGTGGCAAGTGTTTCTGAAAAAGGCAACGGGAAGACCGTGTTTTCTTTCTCCAGCTGGAGGTTAAACCTGCTCCTGTAAGCTGTGTGCAGGCAGCAGATGCTTTCTCAGAAGCTATTTGCAGACAGTGCCCATCAGCAGCACCTGGTGTCTGTGTGACAGGGGAACTCCCAGCTCCTGCCCAGCCCTCAGCGAGAACAAAACCTCTTAGCAAGCTCATTCCTAACCATGGCAGCTGCCACGTAAATCCCTGGCCCAACCCAACCGCATCATGCAGGGCTGTGGACATGCCATCTCCAACTGTCGACCCTACTGCAACCCAACAGTCAGTGTACTCAGCTCTGGTGAGGCCTCACCTTGAGTACCTGGAGCTTAAATGGAAGAACATGAGGAAAATATTGAGGCAAGGATTTCTAAGGTATGAGATTGTCTGGACTGTGGAGGAATTGGAAAGTAAAGTTAGACAGGGAGACGGTGGGAGTGGGAAGTTCCAGAGATTAGAACATTGTTTGAAGAGACCTCTTGCTTTGCTTTGCTTTGTTCTGGTTTAGTTGAAAGCCCCTAGCTGTCAACTCGCAGGGACTGGGAATAATTTTTCTCTCATCACCAACTCTCTGGGAGTCATGATTTTATAGATCTCTTCCAGTTCCCAATTAACTGTTTCTTCTGTACCTGAAGCCTGAAGAGAACTAATCCCTCTACCTTCTCTCTGTTTCCTCAAATCACATTTTCCTTCCCCTCGAACACTTCCCACTTCCTAGCAAGGTGTTGCACAGTCAGTACCAGAGGTGGATGGTGCCTGTACAACAATATTCCAGCATTCTGCACCTTTTCCCCTATTTCTTCTCTAATAATTCAAAGCTTCTTGTCTTTTTTGTGAGGGTGGAGAGGGGAGGGGGAAGGAGAGAGGAATTAACTTAGCATTGAGCTGCTTTTTCCACAGAGTTATCTAGGACTTGGAGCATGAGCAAGGGTCAGCAGGGAGAAAGAAATGTGGGAACAAATTGTCTAGGGTGAGACACAAGGATCAGACATGCTGACTACTAAGGACCCAGAGAAGGGACCTAGTGGGAAAGCTCAACCTGGATGGGAAAGAGCATCAGCCACTGAAAGAGAAAGCTGGGTAAGGAATATGGTACCCATGTCACCCAGCCTGGGTGTGGGGTAAGGACCTGCTCTGCTCTTCTTCCTCTCCACCATTCTCTGCCTTTTGTTGCAGCAGCTCTTCTACTCCTCCACACTCCTCTCTCCCAAAACCCCTTGAGTAGCATGACAGCCCACCAGTGATGGAGGGTTTAAGGGAAGGGCTAATTGCTTCCTCTGCTTTGTTTAGATGTACCAACAGAGCGTTAGTTACAAACACTACCCAGTCACCAGGCATCATACAGGCTTTTTTAGCTCCATGCACTAAAGGAGTCACCATATCTGTCACTAATGGTACGATAGGATGGGCAGGCCTGCTTTAGGAGGAAGTACTTTGTTAATAGAAGACATGGGGCTTTATCTCACATTTCCAGATCACTGTGAAGTCAGTTAAAGCAACCACAAGCTGCACTTCCTGTTAGCTTTATGGAACTGCTGATGAATACCAGCTGTGCTCAAGCTATGGCACTGTGTTTTGTTTCTAATAATGATGAAAATACTAAGTGCAATTCAAAGATGGCCATTTCTTCCAGGCATGTTCACTTCTTTTCACTCTACTTTTTCCCATGTTTTTCAGTTCCCAACCAATTTCAGAGTGGCTCATTATGTCTTTCTTCAGGACTTAGAATCATAGAATCCTGACGTCTGGAAAGGACCTCCAAGATCATCACATCCAGCCCTCATCCTAACATCTCCCTGACTCCTACACTCAAGTGCTTTATCAACTTGGCTTTTAAACCCCTCCAGGGATGGTGACTCTACCACCTCCCTGGGCAGCCTGTTCCAGTGCCCAAATACTCTCTCAGTAAAGAACTTCTTCCTAAGATTCAATCTAACCCTCTCCTGATGCAACTTGAGGCAATTTCCCCTCATTCTATCGTTAGTCTGGAAGAAGAAACCCGCACCAGCCTCACTACAACCTCCTTTAGGTAGTTATAAAGAGAAATAAGGAGAGAAATAAGGTCTCCTCTCATCCTCTTCTCTAGACTAAATGGTTTGTGGCAGCAGAAACTGATAGAAGGGCTTGGAGGTCCTACTCCCACCCTCAGTTCCATTTAGACAACAACAACAAATGCCACAGAGCTGCAGGGGCAGGAACATAAATCTGTGCAGCCAGAAAATCAGCAGCTGTATAATTTGTTCACTCTCAGCACGTAGCAAATGCATAGAGCTGAAACGTGAGCTTCAGTCCTTGCCCTGCTTTGGGTACTGGGCAGGCTACAGGGATGTTCCAGCTCACTAAGTGCCTTAAAATGTATGATTCAACCGTTATCTTTACATTCCCACTTGGAGTGTATTAGCTACACAGCCAGCTACACTGGCTAGCCATGGGCTACTGTGAAAATGGAACTTGTTGATAAGGTCTGTTTATTTTAGGGATGTTTCACACACTGTCCTGTCGGCTTTGGAAAGCACAGGTATGTCATGGTAACACATTCCTGCAACCTCATCCTTTTCTGTACCAGATGAAATGATAATTTGAACGCACAGACCAACTGCCAAACTAAATTCAAGCACAAGAGAAAACCTTTATGTCAGTATCAGAGAAGTGTGGTGACCCTTGAGCGACTCCAGCCTGATTCCTCCTAACTATAGTTTCCCACAAGTTGTTTTATGTTTGGATTTGATGATCATAAAGGTCTTTTCCAACCTAAATGATTGTATGATTCTGTTAGGCTCCCCTGGAGATCGTGCCCTACTTTTTTGCATGAAGCTGCACAAATGAATCCAATTGGAAGAGCTCTGAGGGCTCTGGAGAGATGTCCCGCTCCACTAACAGCTTGGGTATCTCTGCAAGTAGCTCCCTAATGTTAACAAGGATAACATATCCAGGCACATGAGGAGAGAATGCAAAGGTGTCCCAGATGAAGAGCTCATCGCTGGTTTATCTCGGTCTGTGTAATATAAATTGTCGGCCGTTCCCAGAGGTCTTGTTCTTGCTGAACACCACAATATATCTCCTGTTTCCTGTGGGTCATCTGCAGAGCAGTTACCCATCAGCTAAATATATTTTCATTTAGGTTAAAGAATAACATTTCAGCCTGAAGCTCTACAACCACCCCGTCAGCCTGGTGGGAACTTCAGGTCAACTGAAGTTAGAGACGTCCTCCAGCTGTCCAGGCCGTTATGGCAGCAGTCTGGGTTTGCCAGCAAAGAGTTCAGAGCCTGACCTGATTTGCTAGGGTTATCAAATAGGATTTTCTACTGGTGCCAAATCCAGGCTGCCGCAGCCAGACTGCTATTAGTGCCTAAGATAATGTATTTAGAACTACATTATGCTGTGGTCAGTGATGGAGGCACTCAGTGCTGTCATGGTCAAAGAGAGTAGTAACAGCTAAGCCAGGGTCACCAAGGTACTTGTTCTTGTGATACTTTTGGAAGACTTGAAGTTTTTTGAGGGTGTAGAACACAACTTTTAATCTTTCATAGTTGTAAATAGTGCTGCTTAGGTATGGACAGAAAGGAGGAAACCACTCTGCTGAGGGCCAGGAGGTAGGATTGCTGTCTGGCTCCTGCCGTACAACCCTACATACACACACAGAGACTGGGGGAGCTACCTCATCCCTAGTAAAATCCACCTTGAACCTGCTAAGATATCATGGGCAAGGCCAGATTTGTATGCTGAGCACAGAGTTGGTTGGTGCAGCACAAATGATGGTTTCAGGCACCCACATCCTAAGGGAAGAATAATTCACATTCCTCACTGCTTTCTAGATTATGCTGACTTTTTTCTGTGGTGTTTACTCGTGTCTGTGTGTCTATAAGTCATGTGTTTTCTGCCAGCCACCTTTCAGAACTGTGTGCAATGTAGCAGAGATTCACTGGCTGAATGAGTGCTGTCAGAGCACACAAAATCAAACCTTTATCTCCTGGCCTTCAGCAGTGCCACCATGAGGAATGGATGACATCTCCTTCCTTCATTGTGCGGGTCGGTATCGTGCATTTAACAGTGTTTGGATAACACGGACTGTGCTCCAGGGGAACAGCTTTCTGCTGTGTCCTTCAGATAGGAACAAAAAAGTATTTAATACCCACCACAAAAGTAACCTAAAAAATTCCCCATCTTTAACAGTGCCAGCAATGTAAGAGAAGCTGGAGAGCCCAGAACAACTTTTATCACAGCATTTACTTCTAAAACCTGAAACCCTCTCCTGCCTTCACTGTTGCTACAAATAGAATCACAAGATCTCAGAATTACTGAGGCTAGAAAAGCCCTCTGAGCTCATCCAGCCCAGCCCAGGACCTAACATCACCACATTGGACAGACCAGGGCACCAAAGGCCACAGCCAGGCTGTCTTTAAACACCTCCAGGGATGGGGACTCCACCACTGCCTTGGGCAGTCCAGTCCAGGGGCTGAGCACCCTTTCCATGAGGAAGGGCTTCCTAGCATCCAACTTAACCCCTTCCCTGTCAGCTTCAGGCCCTGACCTTTCATCCTGGCTCTGGTTGCCTGGGAGAAAAGCCTGACCCCGACCTGACTACAATTTCCCTATAGGGAGTTACAGAGAATGATAAAGTCCCCCCTGAGTCTTCCTTTCTCCAGGCTGAACAAACCAGTTCACTCAGCCTCTCATCATCAGACGTTCCCTCCAGTCCCTTCTTCAGCCTCTTTGCTCTTCTGAACCTGCTCCAGACCATCAGTCTTTCTTGAAACAAGGGGCCCAGAACTCCCACCAGTACCGGAGAGGAGGCTTCCCCAGTACCCAGTACAGGGAGAGAATTGAATTCCTTCTCCTGCTGGCCACACTATTGCTGTTAGAAGCCAGGATGCCCTTGGCCTTTAGCACCATCTGAGCACACTACTGGCTCATGTTCAGCCAATCAATCAGTACTCCCAGATCCCTCTCTGCCAGGCTGCTCTCCAGCCACCTCATCCCCTAGTCTGTAGGTCTGTTGTGGGTTAAATGGATAAACAAGTTCCACGAGCCCAGAGATGTTACTCTTTGAGAGCCCTGCTCTGTGCCACAAACTCCCCTCAATGTACTCACTTGCTTCCTGATCTGCAGTGCCCACCCTCCAAAGAGAAAGTGATTTTACTGCAAATGCCAACACTGTTCTTAAAAAGACAATCGCCGGGCGGTTGTGACAGCATATTCGGAGCTCTGAGATGTGGTCTCCCTTATACCTCCACGTTTAGCAACTTTCAGAACGGCTGCTGGGAAAGCTCCATAGTGAGCTGGGTGAGATGTGATGCTGCAAGACCAGCACAAGGTGGATGGAGCCTCAGATCTCTCCTTGCTTGGTTCAGATGTCTAAATGTGGGCTAACGACCTCAAGCTGGGGAGGTTTAGATTGGAAGTTCATTCTGGAATGGGCTAGGCAGGGAGGCGGTAGAGTCACCATCCCTAGAGGTGTTGAAAAGGCAAGTAGATAGAGTTCTTGATGCTGTAGTCTAGGGGTTGGGAGAATGTTGGGATGAGGGCTGAACTTGATCCTGGAGGTGCTTTCCAGCCATGAAGATTCTATGATTCTATGATCTAATGTAGTTTTGCTCCTCCAATAACCCAGCTTTTCCACAGGTGCTCTATCAATTTCGTTTGAATATCTAGATAGCTGAGTAAGTCTTGAATAGGCAGCTGAAAATTAAGTGGGATTTCCTGGGGTGCACTAAATAACAACAGCCACCGCCGAGCCAACTGGATGTCACTGCTGGTGCCTTGCAAGCGGTGCTGTGAATGCGCAGACCACTCATCTGCTCCCCCTCCGCAGAGCTGCTCTGCAGGCGGTGTCTGGTGACCAAGTGGAGCGCCATGGGAACTGTTTCGCTGTGAGATACCTCACGGCACTTCCTCATTAATTTCTGCATCACCCTTTCAGCATCCAGCACGGGAAGCAGAATAGCTCTGCTCTTTATTTTCCCAGCACAAGACCATCTGCCCTCCCCTACTTTTTTGGTTGTTTTCTTTTCCCCCCTACTTTGATCAAGCAATGCCCTAGCAGCGACTCGTGCTTACAAGGCAAGCAGGGATGGTTGGAGCCTTGTTTTCTAGTTGATGTTTGCGTTGTCTTTGGTAGTCACCGTTATGAATTTGCTATGGTCTTCGAGTGATCATAATTATAAAAAAATAACTGCTTATAAACTTTCGGGATTTTGCCAACTCATTACCACTAATTAAGAGCATCATTTGGTGTGAGCTCAGCAGCTGGCATACACCTAAAGGAGCATTCATTTCCCAGCTATTGCTGGTGTTGCTGGTGGCATAGGAGACGCCCACACTTCTTATTCCTTTGTTAAAGAAAGTTTGTTGCCAGGCTGAAAACACTTGAAAGTCGTTCAACAAATTGGGCAGGGAGGAGAGAGGGCCAGAAGGAGGCAGGAATACAAGTTAATGTGGCATCCTTGTAACCTTTGCTTTCCCTTCTTTTCCAGCTGGATTTTTTTTCACAGCCTGTAATGACTGTTTTTAAAGAAATTAAGGTCTTGTTGCCCTAAACTGCCCTATCCAAACACAGGTAAATGAAGCTTTCCTTTCCAAAGCTACTTTTCCAGTTGAATGGGGACGATTTTTTCCAGAGCAGATGCAGCAAACATGATCTTTCCAAAGCAAAGTACTAGTTTCCTGGGGAAGGACTGTGTGCTTGGCACCCCCAGCTAATGCAGCCTTTGGAACTCTCCCTGAGCATTTCTGCCTTCTGCGTATCACGTGTGTGATGAAGATTTAATTATCTGAAGTTCAAAAAGCACAGGGAGCTCATCAGATAAAGGATGCTATTTAATTGTAAACCCATAGTTTATTATCCTTTCTTCTCGTTATAGTTTTAATGCTGTAATTATTCTTATAATATCTGGTGAGTCGCTCCCTCTCTCACGGATGTCGGTGTCTAAAGAAAGCTGCGGTTACTGCTGTTTTGCCTTGATTCCTGCTAGTTGCTCATCTTCCCCGTAGTAGTAACTGTATTGAGAAGTGCAAGCAGATTTCTAGAGGGGAACTCTGTCTGAACAAAATAGTTCAAACTCAAAAAAAGTCAAAAAACCCCACAATAAACGAGAGAAACTAAAAATATTGTCCTGATGGGTTGAAAGGAGAAACTTTGCGCAGTTTGCTTCACCTGTACCACTGCAGTTCAAGGGCTTGGATCAATAGAAAACCATTCACCGTCTCCCGTGGGCTCTCGGTCAGGTCTGTGTGCAATTCAATTGCCTAATGAGCTCTCAGGAAGGGCAGCAAGCCGTGCAGGCAGGATGCAGGGACAGGCTCTCATTGTAGCTCCCTTAGAGAAACACAATGAACAAAACCTTTGTAGGTTTGAATAGACACCGGGTTCACATAAGGACACGTCCCGCACATCAAATGCACGGGCACCTCGTCGTCTGAAAGGACTTCTATTTCGAACGTGGGCTCAAATTTTTAAGGGAAAGGAATTGCCCACCTAACAGACTTTGAGATGAGGGCGGTTGAAACCCCGGTAGAAGTGTTTGACTTCAATGCTGCCTTCTACTGCTTTCCAGTAGGAAGCACTGGACATTCTGAGGTACAAGAGTTGTGCTCACAGCAGGAGTTTTAGACGTCTTCACACTACATCTGAGAAGAAATGAAGAAGAGCACCGGTTCAATACTCTCCGCTCATCCTGCCTCCACAAAAAGATTGCATGTGAGAGGATGGCAACTACTGTTGCCATCAGGAAGAAGAGAAAAGGCATGTGGGTACCATGGCATGCTTTATCACCAGCCTGTTTCAAGTCCTGTCTGGACTCTGATACGTAGTCATGTGCTGAAAGAGCCGGGACAGGCTTGCTGTCTCAAATGGAAAGCACAGTCCTAAGCTGAGGATCATGCAGGGACAAGCATCTTGCGAGGGTTTCACAGAGCTCAGAATGGACCACAGACCATCTTTGGGGGCATCTTGATTACATCTGGGTCACCTGTAAGACCAGCAGTGGCCGCAGCTGTGCCAAAGCTTTGCTAAGCTCGTGCAAGCCTAGGTAGAGCTGCAGTGCAAACAGAAGGCGTAGAGGATGAACATAATGATGTGGCTATGAGCAGGCCAGCAGCGGGGGTCATCTTCATGGAAGAATTTTTCCCTACAGTTCTTCTTTTGTCTTATAAATTGCTCTCACCTTTAAATAACACAACTCCATTAAAGTTTTTATTATACTGTCAGCTGAATCTGAAAGCTTTCCTGTGACTTATGATTCACACGGAGTTTATTGAAAAAGTCGGGACCTGCCTCTCAGCTGACCTCCCTTTTTACTGCCTTACGGAGCGGTCGGGGCTTTGCTAAGCGCTGCCAAACTGTCAGTGGAGGGCTGACCTTGCCTCAAACACAATGTAGTGCTGTCTCCACAAATCTTGGGCGCTGGCATAACCTGGGCAAAATGGAATGTCCTTTGGCTCAGCCTTGGCCTGTTTTTTGTGCCCAGTTCCTGCACAGGACTGTGCTGAGTCTGACTGAGGTAAAGCTGGTTTTCTTCCCAATGGCCCATACGGTGCTGTGATTTGGATGTGTGACCGAGAGAGTGCTGGTAACACAGGGATGTCACAGCTGTTGCTGGGCTGTGCTTGCACATCATCAGAACCTTTTCTGCTTCTCACCCTTCCCTGACAGCGATGAGGCTAGGGGGGCACAAGAGGTTGGGAAGGGACACAGTCAGGACAGATTTGACCAGATGAGTACCCCATACCACATGACAAGAGCTGCTGGGGAGAAGGAGAAAGACAGTGACACTAGGAGTTAGGGTTTTGTCTTCTCAAGTAGCTGTTATGTGTGATGGAGCCCAGCTTTCCTGGAGATGGCTGAACACCTGCCTGTTGATGGGAAGTGATGAATGAACTCCTTGTTTTGTCTTGCTTGTGCTCATGCCTTTGCTCTGCGTATTGCACAGACCTTTACCTACAAGTTTTTTCTCATTTATCCTTCAAGCTCTTTCCTCCATCCCACTGAGCAGCCGTGCAGAGCTGAACTGCCTACTGGGCTTAAACCACAGCAGTAAGGAGTTTTCTGTGGCCCAGTTGTTGTACACGCATGTGTTACTTCAGAGAACTGAGCTCAGGAAAGCACTGGTGCTGGTCAAGAGCTCAGAACCCCTGTCCCAGTATGGCTGTCAGTTACTGGATGTTGAAACTACACAGATCATCACTAGCATTTGTGTACTCGAGAGCCCACACCACAGTGAGATAAGATTTTACCAGCTGTTCAGATCACTCTCATGGTGAAGAACTTCCTCCTTGCTAGTCCTAAAACCATCTTAAATCCTTGATGGGCCTGGAGCCTAAAGGGCAGCTGTGTGATGCTGATAGACAAAGGAAGAACCTGCCACGTTAGGGGTTTCCCACTTTCTGCTCCTCCATTTAGCATAGGAGAGAGGTGTCAGCTATATCCTTGGCAAGACTGATCTGATCCTGCGATCCCACTGCCCCTGGTGAGTTCAGAAGCCAGTTTTCATCCCTTTCGCTCTTCCTGGGCCTTCCTTCTGCTGTGATGGCCTGGTAGAGGCACCATGGGTGAGCTATAAGAACAGCTGTGGTCAGGGGTGCATGTGGCTGAGAGAAAACTGAGTTACATCCAGCCACTACTTTGTGGGAAAGCATTGTGGGTTACAAAGCAAATAACCCATTTTCATGACAGTGCTGGTTTTAATGAGACGTCGTTACCGTGTCCTTATGTTCTGAGGGTGCACATTTCATACATGAGAGATTAGCTCCCCTTTCTCATTTCTTCTGCTTCAAAATGCAGGAGCTGGCAGGATGTGGCTGCCTGAAAGTCAAGTACCACGTTGTGTCCTTTAATACCCACAGAGCTCAAACCAGCACTAGAAGACCTTTCCCAGAGCTTCTAAGGGATGTGTCTTGGAGCTGATTTGGAAGGGACTCTGTGTCAGATGTTAGCCCACCTTAGAGCTCTGCAGTACCTTTAGAATTTTAGTCTTTTCAGCTTGGAGCTTCCATATTTCATCCCTTTCTTTAACTGGTGAAAACTCACCTTTTATCCTCCCTTTCTCCTGTAGTAGAGATGAGGAAGGTCCTCAGTCCTGCTCCCTAGGCAGCATGGCTGGCCCCAGCAAGGAGCTGCTTGGACAGCTGGGAGCTGTTTGGAGCACCAGGCACATTCCATCAAGTTCATCGTCAGAATGAAAAGCTGAAGCTTTGCTGTGTGGGGAGGATTGAAACCAGATCCTGTTATTAGATTTGCTAAATGGCATCATAGTGATTTATGAGGGGGGTAGTGACCCTCGGAAAGAATGTGGCAATAATAACAGTGGGTGAGTGGCAGCATGGAACTGCTTCTAGAAGTAAACGATCTGTTAACAATACCAAATCAACACCCCAAAAAGGCCAGCTAAACAAAGCTACTAAACGTGAACCAGACAGAAACTGGAATTATTTCTAATGAGATCAGCAAAGCAAACAAAGGACTGAAGTGGCACTCACCCCATATGCCCAGTAAGCATCACGGGCAGTACCCTTTGACAGTCACACTTGAGAAGTTCAAAGCTACGCAGTGGCTCTAACCACACAGCCCCATGCTAGCAGATGTCTAACTGAATCCTGGGTGCTGCTGTGGAAAAATAGCTGACATGGAAACATACCCACAACTTTTTCTTCTTCTCGAGCACGTGTGGCAAAATCCAAAAGGCACTGACAGTATTGACCCCCTCAGGGTCTCAACACCTTAATAAATGGTTGGGGTTTGTCTTATCGATGTGAATTATAGCCAAATTGGAAAGGCAGTAGCCTGACAGGATTTGTCCTGTTAGAAAAGGGGTGAGAACATCTGTCCATGGGTTTGTATATGTTTAATGCTTAAGCAAGCTGGAACAGAGGAGGTTCCCTATCAATATCGGAAGGAACTTCTTCCCAGGGAGGGTACTGGAGCACTGGAACAGGCTGCCCAGGGGGTTGTGGAGTCTCCTTCCCTGGAGAAGGACAGACCCACCTGGCTGTGTTCCTGTGTGACTTGATCTGGGTGATCCTGCTGTGGCAGGGGGATTGGACTGGATGATCTTTCGAGGACCCTTCCGATCCCTAATGATTCTATGATTCTCTTCATTTATTAAATAAAACCCCAAGAAATTAAAGAAAATATAGGGAGGACATTGTGGCTTTCCACATTCCTCTGCAGTGTGTTCATGCACAGTGGGATCTCAGTGGTGACTGCTACACACCAGGGCTGACTGAAATGTAAGAACCAGATCTGCGAGCGAGCTGCCTGTGTGAGCCCTTCCAATCGTGATCCATTCCCTGATTCCCCTGGGACTACATGTATTTCACAGGGTCACTCATCCAGGAGAGGAAACCTAGACCCTGAGAAAAGAGAGAATAAAAGGCAGCTACATCTTTGAGACAGCAAGCTTGTATTGCTCTCAGCTATAATAACATACAGCAACATGTGTAAAGATGTGGCTCTGGGCTCTGTCTGACTCAGGAAGAATTGCTGTCATTAGTTAGACTCACTCTTGGAAAAGAGTGGTGGCCCACCACAAATGGAAGAAAACATTTTTATGGGTTTCAAGGAAACATTTCTAGAGGCTTTACTGCTTTGCTCATGAGGGCAGGATGCCTCCCCCTGCATTCCTTTGCTTCTGTGGCTTTTTCATCGTGAGACTTTTAATATTGCAGCTACATCACCTTCTACCCCCACTATTTCTTTTCCCCAGTGGTTGAATTTATTTCTGCAGCCACTCCACACTGTGAAACAATATGTGCAAAAGGAAATATTTACTTTTGCAAGGTTACCTGCCCCGAGAGTGCTCCAGCGTCCTGTGGAACAGCTGTGGCTACTAATTCACCGCAACTGCAGACTGGCTTCTCAGCATCAGCCCTGCTTCTTTTCCATATGCTGACTCCTTTTTAGCTTAATTTTCCCATTAGCCAGCAGTAACATTGAGTAACTGTGTTGGGCTCTATTCAAATGCAAATTAATATCCCCTTCTGCCCATTAGCTCTGCTGTTTCTTGTCTAGCCAAAGCAACTGGAAACAAGTGAGGAGCTGGGTTCAGTGGTCAGACAGAAAGGGCCCTGTCTGA
The DNA here is from genome assembly GCA_013397515.1 of Upupa epops. Lineage (NCBI taxonomy): Eukaryota > Metazoa > Chordata > Aves > Bucerotiformes > Upupidae > Upupa > Upupa epops. The sequence continues at coordinate 317,995 of VZRI01011404.1, forward strand.
GCTGGGATTGCTGGTTCATCCCCGAGAGCAGGAATGAAACAGCGGGCTGCAGAAAGGAGAACCCTTCTCTCAAGATGTTTCCTGTCAAATAACCCCTGAACCCCAACCATTCAGCACACGCCGCAGCTCCCTTGAACTTGGGCGGCTGACGTGCGTAACTCACACAATGCCCGGGCTGTGCTCCGGGCTGGAAACATCCACGGGGCTGACATCGAGAGCCTCTAAACGCGGGGGAAGGGGAGCTAATGGGAAGAGAGATGTCAGTGAGCAAACTGTGTGACTCAAATCCTGAGGGGGTTTGTGGAGTCCCCTTCTCTGGAGACTTTCCAGACCCACCTGGATCTGTTCCTGTGCAACTTGGTCTGGGTGATCCTGCTGTGGCAGGGGGATTGGACTGGGTGATCTTTTGAGGTCCCTTCTGATCCCTAAGGATTCTATGATTCTATGAATGAAATCAGACAAATGTTAGATTGACTAGATCAACTTTCATGCGTGACCTACCCACAAAGGACAAGTACAAACTAAAAGCAGGCAACAGCCTTCGACCTGCTGCCCTTTCTTGTCATTTAAGAGAGGCAGCCACTGTGTTCCTAGCTTTGAAGTCAATCAGATGATGAGCCTGCTAAAACTGATCAGCAGATGCCTGCATGCTGGGACGTTGGTGAAAAGAGCTGGGAATGCAGCACTCTGAAGTGGAAATCGATGGATAACTCTGAGGTTGTGGGATCACAGAGGGAACTGTGGATCCCCTCTGTCAGCTGCAGCAAAGAGGGTGAGAAAAACACAGGGATGGTATCTGATGCTGCTCAATGTGCAGATTGTATTGCTCTTGCTTTAGCAGCTGCAGAATTCCCTGTTCAGCTCTCCATGCATCCTGAATCCCAGCAGTCCCTCTAGTCCACAGGCTCATTTCTGACAGAACCTGGCACCAAACGTGTGATGTGAAGTGCAGAAGCCCTTATAATGAACATAAATGGACGACTAGGCCAGAGAGAAACTCTCTCACTAATAGCCACTGGTTGGTTCAATAAAAGCAGAGCACAGACAAAAATAGGGAGGAAATTTGCAGCAGGATTAGCCCTGCTTGGATTGGAGAGATCCCGCTCCCAAGAGCCAAATTGAGAGTGGTAACAATACCAGGGTGCTCCTTTCCCACTGTAGGATGCAGATAACTCCCACTTAAATCGATGACATTTACTCGTGTCCTGTGGCAACAAAAAGGAGCCTCCTATCTGCTCTCCTCACTGGTGCTGTTGCAGTGACATCAGTGAGGGTGAAGTGTGTGTATTTATTTGTGCTCTCTGTCTGAGAACACTGAACTGTCCTGACAGACTGCAAACCCATCGCCAGGGCATGAAACAGTCTGCAGGACCCAGTCAGAGGTGAAGACAGAGCCATGGGGCTATGTGCGTGCAAGCGCTGGGATTGCTTGCTTGACTCCATTGCCATCTCTTGCTGGCAGATCAGCTCATTCAATGAAACACTCTGAGGTCTCTTTCTTGGTCTTCCCTGCATTTTGGGGCAGAAAATGCCTATTCATTCCAGTTTCCTCTCTGCCCTCCCCCAGCTGGCAGCACCACAGTAGGATGTGGGAAATGTCAGACATAGGGCTGGGGTCAAGGCTAAGAAAACCTCGTGTTACCTCTGAAATGGCTGAGAGCTTCACCCTAGGGGCAGGGGGAAGATCTTTATGATTCTACCCAGACCTGGGAAGTGGATTTTCTTGAGCTTAACCTGGGAAAGTGAGAGCTGGGGGCAGATGCTGGAGGGCAGAATGTGAAGTCAAAGCCTTTTTGACAATGAGAGAAATCAAAGGGTCTTGGATCCAGAGCAGTATGTGGTTGAGAGCTATTCTGTTTTAGAAATGCAACAGGGTAAATGACTGCTCAGGCAGTTCTTGGCAGAGGCTGCCACTGCGCTTTGAACAGTTAACAGGGATCAGCTAGAATCAGATCAAGATTTATCCTCCCCAAATTGGGACGATAAAATGTGCTATGGGAAAAACATTTCAAAGCCTCTTTTTGTGTGTTTTTTTTTTCCCTGTGTCATACGTTCCACTGGAGCTATAGGTTTTTTTTCCAGTTACTAGTTAATTTTTCAATACTAGAAAGACTTAGGCTGAACAAGATCAAGAATCTCAAATCTGAAGAGCTGCAGCCATAGATGAGTGGATTTACTCTGGGTGAGATAAATATTTAAAGGAAGAGCAATGCTACAGCTCAACCAGCCTAAGCAGACACTCCTAAGCAGATACTACACTGCAAGATAGGAGAAGTGGAATTTCTCTTTTCATACCAGATCAGATAGGCACTTCCCCCTCCCCACCCTTTTTCCTCCTATCTAAAAATCCCATTAATTCCCCAGATAGGAGGTCTGTGAGAACTGCTTCATTCCAGGGGGATTAGAGTACAGGAAAGGAAGAAGGAAGAGAAGGAGTTGCCGAAAGGTCTTGGTAAAACGCAAGGGCCATCTCCCCACACCATTTCCCCAGGCTTTCATCTGCCTCTCTGAATACTGAGTCTTGAAACTACTTAAATAATCTCAGAAGTAGCCTCAAAAGTACTAGAAGTCTTGAATTCAAGCAGCACAGTTGCAGACACTTGCTGCAAGTCCATGTGCAGCCGCCTGTGTTGCAGAATTCATAGTGGTGGCTTCAAAATCCCTTCAGTTAACATCAGCTGGAGACTTTGAGAGTTTTCAGGTGGAGCACAAACTCCTTGTGTAGAGATCCTTACATGACTATGGCTCTTCTTTACTAATTTAGCTTCACTGCACTGAAAACCAACTAGAATAAAGGCACCAACACTGAAAACTAAAATGAGTCAGACACTCTGAAACTGTTTTAGCTGCGAGTATTAATTTAAACCAAGAGAAACCCTCTTGTAAATATTATCATTTCAATTTCGATTAAGTCATCTAGAACAATGACTGATGGAGAGCGTTCCATCGGAAAAACCCTGCTCCTCACCTACAGTGTGACTCAGACCCAAATGAAATTCTTCATAAACTAGAAAATATTAAACTGCATGGAAATTATCTCTCTGCACTCGAGAGAGTTTCAGCTGAGGGGGTTGTCTCTGAATAATTTCCTTCAGTCTTGCTCTCTACCTTGGGAAATTCTAGTTTTGTAGCTCTGGGTTAACAATTGGTTTGTTAAAATTTAGCTTAGAAGAAAAGAACAGTGTCCCCGTGCCAGTCTGTTTGGTTTTGACCGGTGCCCCCAGGTATCTGGGTACCACACAGGGCTTCATTCACGTTAATTATAAGATCTGGCTGCAGTGATGTGAGCACAGCAGACAGGAGCAGGTAACTTTACAACCTAAAAGAAGACCAGGGTAACTATAACTCACAGAAATTACAGGAGGTTCAGAGGTGCCTGCAGGACCTGCTGGTGTTACCACTGTCATCACCCACTGAGACTGCAGTCTGTGAAAGACCTTGGTGTGGCTGGGCAGCTGAAGGCACCTTGGATGTCAGAGAGGCTATTGCAACCTGCTGTAGCTGGATGTGTGCATCCCTCCTGCAGTCACATCTGCTGGTAGGTAGGTGATCTTTGCATTGGACTTAGGCAACATCTATTTCCATCCACTTTCCTTGGAACAATTTTGAAAGGAATTATGGAAGTACAAAATTGAGCTGTATTTGAGGATAAGGCCCAGGCTTCTATCCAAATGAATCCCAGCAGGTCTATGCTAAACTCACTAAATAAAGTACAACTCTAAGGACAAATCTACCTGTGGTCTGGGCGTGTGACTGGGTCTCACATCTGACAGAAGCATCCTTCTCACTTTCATAAACTATAATGACGACACTGACTTTGATAAGGAAATACTTCTGCCCAATCACACTCACAGAATGTTAGGGATTGGAAGGGACCTCGAAAGGTCATCTAGTCCAATCCCCCTGCCAGGGCAAAAAAAACATCCTCTCTGCCCAGTAAAGGGAAGAGCTGTCATTTTTTCACCCAGAGCATTTCAAAGTCACTGGAGAATTTTTGGTAATTTGAGGTGTGGGGTGGTGGTGTTGCTTTTTCTCCAAAATACCCGTGTAGTTATTTTCCAGGAGGATGAAGAGGATGCTCAATGAATCCAAAGTGTAGCCGGGGTAAAAGATATACTAGTATGTGTCGCATCTTGTGAGTCTCTCCACACATTCATGTTCAAGCAGTTCATCACCAGACTGAAGGGAAGAACAAACGGTCAGCTGGGGGTAGTAAATCTGTCCATTCGGCGACGTCGCTCTAGTCAGATGCCTCTGCAGAAAGCCCAGGAGCCAACTGTCCTGTTCGTAGTAGTAACTGAGTGTTATTCATTGCTCCTTAACGCAGTCTGAATACAAATGCATCCGTGTTGCAGGTGGACTGCTGGGACTGTTTATGCAGAGAAGCAAGTGAAGTGTTGGGCATTTTTATTCTGAAGATCACAGAGTACCAGAAGAGTCAGAGTCACTGTATTTCTCTCTTTAAAGGTCACTGTCTGTTTCTTGTCTAAATGCTTCCAAGCAGTTTTGCTCTCTGAAGGTAAACGTTCAGGATCTTGACCAGACCTGGGGCTTTACCTCACCTGTGTTCAGCCACCTGTAAAGCAGGGACCTTACATGAACCAAGCACCTGATTTTCTTCAGTAATTAGCAAGAGAAGCCATTCTGCAAAGCTGTCCCCAGTGGTTCCTTTTCTCAGTGTTGATGGTAGAGGAAACCCATATTATGAATACAAACAACCTGCCCGACTTCCAGATGCTTGCTGCTGTCCGCTCCCTGCTTTGTTCAGTTTCAGCTACACCAAACAGGCTTTCCTGACCCTTGGGGACCCTTTGCATAACCAACACCTGCCTCACTGCAGCTGTGGCAGCTGGAACGAGGGGCTGTAATTAGGACACTGTCACTTTGACTGAATGAGCAGGCAGAGGATTAAGTGCCTCAGCACACTTGTGCCCTACTTAACTGTCATCTGAGACATTGACTCTTCCCTGCCTTCCTTCCCACAGAAAATGAAGTTTGAATTGTCCACATCACAAGCTGCCAAGTTAAGATGCCACATCAAGATGCCACTAAGAAACTCTTCAGAGAAACAGGAAGGGATCTCGAAAGATCATCCAGTCCAATCCCCCTGCCACAGCACTAGGAGAAGAGATCATCACCTGAGATATTCACGGGACAGAAGAAATGCATTACGTAACCTGTGGCAACTTGCCTCTGCATGTCTGGTTACAAGCTCGGGCAATTTCATGATGCAAGTGGTACCATTCAGGTACTTAGCACTTACATTCTGCCTATTAGATCTTCCCAAATACGTCCCCTCTACCAACACTCACTAGGAGAAGGTGTTGTCCATTACCTGTCTTTTCTAAGTTCTCTACAATCCACTCTGGGGGAGCAAAGGACAACATTACTTTCTGAAGGTTCTCTTCACACAGCAGAAAGATGATGGAGAGGTGGATGTTGTACACCAGTGCTCATCTCAGGGTGCTTTACTGCTGTTCCCTTAATTGTTGGACAAGGTTGTCTCTGTCCTGTGTCTTTAGCACCTTGCAAAATGCAGTCTGTAATGCAGAGATGTAGTGAAGAAGATTAGATTCAAGATCCATCCTGTAGCCCATCATCACTCTACTCAGCACAGAAGGGTGGTTTTCCATCACAATTACTTGTCCTACACTTGTTGATTCCTTGTCCTGCCGTTAACCCTTCATATCCCTTACTGCTTCCACCTGGACCACAGGTGGAATTGTGGCCAGGCAATTCCTGCTGCAGCCTGCACTTCCATAAGCAACACAGAGCCCAAGTTAAAACGGCTCTCTTTCTCCTATCCCTTTGTGGCTTGCACATCGAAACACACAACTTGGTTCGCACGTTGCTGACCACCAATGCCTGCATTTGCTATAGTTGATGTCTCAGACTCTAACAAAAACCACTGACTAAACCCTTGCGTGATCAGTTGACACGAGTGGGGAGTTCAGAGAGTTTTCCCCTGTCTTTGTGAACTCCGTGCTGTCAGATGACCACTCACTCTAACAGCTACATGAGTTTGGGAGCATTCGATTTCCGAGGGGTGATTATGCCTGAAACAGATTGTGCCCAAAGAAGAATGATCTGCATGAAAATGCACCTAATGATGAGCTGCCACCGCAGAAACAGAACCTGACAGCTCAGCTGCCCCACAGGACTTCTGTGTACATGGCTGAGCAGAAGAGATGGTGCTGAGAAGCGAGCATGTAAAATCCACTGACAGACACCTAAATAATCTGATTTTCAGAACCAGCTGGTTCCTAAGGAGCCGTCATAGAAGCAGGGGAAAGTACTGGGTATGCAGAGTGTTTGAGAGGAATTTAGTAGTCAACCTTTGTAGCCATTTCCAGCTCAGCAGAATCAAGAGGTCTGATGTACGCAGAGGTGTACATGGGTGTTGCAAGATCCTCTTGTAGAGAATGTGACCCTGCTAAACAACATCATCTTCTACACTGAGTTAGGGGGTTAAGCCTTTCTCTTGTTAATTCCTTTATGCTGGAATTCAAGCAGCTAGGTATTGATTTCCTTGTCCTTTGCCCTAGGGAGTAAGAGGCCAGATCCCACCAAGGTCTGGCACCACATCATGCACAGCCAGTGGCAGGTTAAGGGAATAATTTTCTTCTACGGCAAGATCTGTGATGTGAAAGGCAAACACACTTGGTAAGGTTGTAGAGCACAGCCTAGGAGTACAGCAACCAGACACCACGAGAGGATCCTGATGAGCAGGATTCATCACCTTCCAGGCCAACATTTCTTTTAAGTGTGGTAATAAGGACGGGGAATCCAGAAGAGTGATGATGGAGAATAAAGAAAAGAAATTAGAGCTGTAGATTTATTATCTCCACCAGGAAAATAACAAGCCAGGTAAAAAATAAGGCAGGACTGATGCTCAAGCCTCGGGCATGATTAACGCTGTGGATGCAAAGCTATTGGAAGAAACTATTATACTAGGAAAATAATCAATTAACAAAGGGAATGGATGTTTGTGTTAAAGAGCAAAGATCCTGAAGTAAACACGGGTCTGTTAGTGGAACTTGTGAGTGTAGCAGACCAGAGCAGGTGTAAATCCTAGAAGAATCCCAGCAGATAGGAAACAAATCAGGGGCCTGTGAGGAAGGCGTGGGCACAGGAGAGCCACTGTGCAGAATGAGAGTGCAGGTACCCAACTAAACGGGACACACGGCGAGCAAACTGACTGTGGATGGCCCGGGGACTACATTAACAAGGGCACCATAAAAGGCACAGAAGAGGTCTCAGGCACCCATGCAGGACCCTGCAGGCTGTGGGAACATGGGGTGGAGTGTAGTTCTCAGCAGGACTATATGCCCTCAGTAGTGTACTGACACTAACAGAATTTAATTGAGAGAGCCAGTCTGGTCTGTTCAGAGATGACTGAAGCTTCACCACGTGGAATAGTGCAGCATCATGTAAACATCTTTTATATCCCAGCACCCAAGTACTCCAGGAAGGAAAAGCAGGCTGTAAAGATTTCTGGGAACAGTAAAAGATCAGTGGAGTGATTATAGCACGTTCCCATGGTCTCAGCAGACAGATGCTGCTGAAGGTTGCCAAGTCTTCCCCTGGTACATGAACATCCGAACCAGACTGATCCCAGCTAGACTACAAATCAGTCATAATAAAGAGCAACAGCCTATTGGAGACACAGACACAAGACAATGAGCAGGTCTTGAGGATCACAGCTGAAAGCCAAAGGGAAAATGCAGACTCTCAAAAAGAAAAACAAAGCCTAGGAAACAAAACATGCTGTAAGTTGTTGTTTATACTAGTTGACATGCTGAGTTACTAACTACTGTGGGACAGCAGGGAGCATGACACCAGAAACACCCCCAGTGTCAGGATGGCCACTGTCTATAAACAGAGTTTTCAAAGCAATGGGCACCTACAAACTAATTTAAGGTAAAAATAGTGCAGATCTAAGCTGCTGAAATGGCTGGATCCACTGGATCTGCAGCTGCCATCAATGGGACATAAGCTGTCAGGAGCAGAAAGGTAAGGTAGATGTGTGCTGTAATAAACCAGCAGGTAATCAACACTGAGCTGGCTTAATAGACAGCAGTGCTGATACAGTTAGCAGACTTTGCAAGGATCTGAGGACACACTCAGTCTTGTCAGCGTGCGCTGGATGTCAGCGTTTCACTGCTGTGTGGCAAAAAAGGGGCAGATGCTATGGATGTGTATGTCAAGGAGAGTAAGGCTCTGTGTTGCTATGTGACCAACAGTTATCTCTTGTGGATCTCTCAAAGACAAAGATTATAACTGATGACCTTTGTACTAACGAGAGAAGTAAAGCTCCGACAGGAATAGTGGCCTATAAAACCACAGTGCAGGAGATTCTGAAAGCACTCTATAAACATCCCAAGGCAGGATTAGGATAGAAGGTTTTAAAACTGCAAGGACCTACTGGACAGTTTCAGGGTCCATTACTAAACTCAGCAGTATCAGGGAATGCTCTGGAACATGGGAACTTACTTGTCTGTGCTAGGAAATTGAGACACAGTGTCTGGGGTTGTCCAGCCTGGAGAGGAGGAGACTCAGGGGGACCTTATCACTCTCTATAACCTGAAGGGAAGGTATAGACAGGTGGGGGTCAGGCTCTTCTCCCAGGCAACCAGTGATATGATGAGAGGGCAGGGTCTGAAGCTGCACCAGGGAGGGTCAGGTTGGATGTTAGGAAGCCCTTCATCACGGAAGGAGTGGTTAGACATTGAAACAGACTGCTCAGGGAGGTGGTGGAGTCCCCATCCTTGGAGGTGTTGAAGGACAGGCTGGCTGTGGCCCTGAATGCCCTGGTCTGGCTGATGTGGTGATGTTAGGTCCTGGGCTGGGCTGGATGAGCTCAGAGGGCTTTTCCAGCCTCAGTCATTCTGTGAATCTGTATCAGGCAGGACTTTAGCCCAAGCAGCATGGTACTCTACAGAATACATTCCAGAGACAGCTTGGAAGTTAGCAGTGGCCGGGACCATCCCCAGCAGACCATCTGGACATCGCACCCTCTATCAAGGCCAGGAGAGTTCTGTGGCACAGACATGGACTGTGCTGTGCCTGCTAGTCTCCACACCAGGTTACACTGTCATAGGCATAACTGTGAGAATCTCTGGGCAATCCAGTGTCGACAGAGGGTGACAGACCACACAACCACTCCACAGCTGCCGTCCTTTCCAGAAGTGAGGACACCCTGCCCTACTGCCAACCGAGGGATGTGCAGTGGATGTAAGACGGTAACACGTTGAATGGCAGAAAGCAATCTTTCCACCAGGTATCAGAGGTAGCCTGAGCTGCAAGAGTAAGGGCATTTCCCTGCCTCTCCAGGAATCTGCTATAGAGTAAGGATCAGTTATAAGACAGTTAATAGAAAAGAAACCTGCGAAAAGGTCATGCTGTAGAGCTGAGCAGATCTGAGCATTGCAGCAAAGACAACCGTATGGGAAAATGGAAGGCTTAGGCTTGGTGAACGTGTGAGACGGTGAAGGCAGTGGATGGAGCAAAACATAAGAGGACTGGTAGTGAGCAGAAAGCAGGTTGTGAAATGCAGTGCAAAGTCCTAGAAAGAGCAAGGATGTCCATGAGCGAGCAGGTCACAGGAAAAATGGGAGAGAGAAAACAGCTATCTGGAGAAAAACAGAGCCAATATGTTGCCATGCAACAGGATGAAGATATCAACAACGCTTAAATCACGTTCCTAATCAACACACTGAAAACAAGAGGTAAGAGAACTGATTTGAAAACCAACTCATTTGAAAGTACAGGACTTCACAGATCTGAAAAGGGCAGCGGTTAAAGCCACACCTGTAGGTTCTGAACATACTGACATAGAATCATTAGGGATAGGAAGGGACCTCAAAACATCGCCCAGTCCAATCCCCCTGCCACAGCAGGATCACCCAGACCAAGTCACACAGGAACACAGCCAGGCGGGGCTGGAACATCTCCAGAGAAGGAGACTCCACAACCCCCACCAGGCAGCCCCCCCATCACTCTCACTGGGAAGAAGTTATGGAATCGGTCAGGGTTGGAAGGGACCACAGGATCATCCAGTTCCAGCCCCACTGCCATGGGCAGGGACACCCCACCCTAGAGCAGGCTGGCCAGAGCCTCATCCAGCCCAGCCTTAAACACCTCCAGGGATGGGACCCCAACCACCTCCCTGGGCAACCCCTTCCAGGCTCTCATTTCACTCTCTGGGGAAATGTCTGACTGAAAACCAAACTGGAGCGTGAAGGGAATTCAACTGAAAGGGCAAACAAATATTTGCTTGTTCTTCTGGGATATTTGAATTGCTTTGGGTTTCAGCTTTGGGTTTCCAGCCGAAGCTCTAGAAGATGCAAAACGATGTCCTAACCTCTTTATCTTGCAAGGTGCGCGGTTGCATTGCTTTGGGGGACCGGGTTTAATGGTACTGGTTGGGCTAGGGAAAGGCTGGGTTCGATGATCTCGAAGGTCTCTTCCAGCCGAAGCTGCTCTGACTCTATGATGCTCTGATTGCCAGGGCACGCGTGAACTGTTTCCTGCTCTGTGGCACCACCTCCTGGCACCGAGTGACAGCACACAGCCCAAACCAGGTGAGGAGCTAACTCTGAGTGCAGTTGTCTTGCTTCATCTAAGTTGCTGCTACAGCTGCTTGAATGAGAGAAGAGGAGGATGATGCCACAGTTTGGAGCAGAGGTCTAAATCTACATCACATAGTGCAAGTATTTGTCTCATTAGCACTGCGGAATTAATTAATGAGGACAAGTAATGATGTATTAACACACCTTTACATCCTGGTGAGTCGGTATTCAAGTGATCTTGGTAGCAAGTGCATTCTGTGGCCACCCACCCAAGGCTTCCAGTGTCTCCCGAACTGATTGCATAAACAGAGAGAAAAGCAAGGAACTGCTCAAGGGAAGAGATCACAGGATTCTCTTTTGAGCAACAAGAAGCCTTGGAAGATCTTGTTCACACGGGCTGTTCTGCCACCTCTGAAGCCAGCAGAAAACCACGCTGTCACACTCCAGGAATGATTTCTCTTTAACTGTACCCGAATCACCACTGGCTGTTCAGGGTGAACCCCACTATCAAACAGGGCTCCCTACAAAGCTGTTAGGCAGGAATATGTTTAGAATGAAAGACCAGAGGTGTTGTCAGGGACACTGCTTGGTTTCTGCCCAGCACCCTCCCTTCTCTCCAGAGGGGAGCTTTACCTTCCTTCCCTGTTTAGATATGGGATGATGGGCGAAGTTCCAGAGAGGAAGGTGGGCACACGACTACAAATCAAATAGTCTTTGCTCTTTTTGCCTCCCATTTCTTTTAAGTCACCTGCACATTTAGTCTATTCATTGATGAGAAGTTGGCATTTGTTCTTCCAGCAGGCTGCAATGCCTGTTTTGTAGGCACAGACCGATCAGCTCCAGTCTACCCTAAGTTCCATACTCAGAAAGCTGTCACAGTAGAAAGGCTAATGGTTTGGGGTGGAATAGTTGGGGGAAAGGCTAATGGTTTAGGGTGGAATAGTTGGGGGTGGAATAGTTGGGGAGAAGGCTAATGGTTTGGGGTGGAATAGTTGGGGAGAAGGCTAATGGTTTGGGGTGGAATAGCTGGGTACACCTTCATTAAAGGTTTACCAGCCAGTTGGCAAAACCCCTGAAAGGCTGGAAGGCAGAAGTACAGTCTATTGAAGTAACTCTGCTTTTAGGAGGACTAACCAAGCAATCAGCTTTCAAACTGATTTCAAAACTGATTTCAAAAGAAGCTGTTTGTACTAAATTGCTTAAAGGACCACAACAGATTAGTTGATCCTGTCACTTTTCCAGCACAGAGTTGTGGAGCTGGAACAAGATGTACAAGAGCCTTGCTTGTCACCTTTATTCTGTGCATGTGAGAGAAGGAAATACATCCTTCAGCACAGCGGAAGAGGGGCTGTGGAGAGAAGGTTCCTATTGAGCTAGATCTGCATGTTCCATCGGAGAATATCGCCTTTCTTGTCATGTTTACCTTGAGCACAGCAGAGTCGGGCTCAGTTCCTCCTCTTGTCACTCGTGTGACTGTGGTTTTGTGTAAAACACCAAACCCTCCTCTATCTGATCTGCAAGAGGAAAATAACAGTTCTTCCTGCTGGTGTGACTGCAAAACAACCGCTGAGAGCTGCTGCCAGCGCCTTCTACACACAGCTGTCTAGGACCGTTTTTCTAGACCTGTATGTGAACACTCTGACTGGATGAACTCTGCTTGGTGCCGTTTCCGTGGCCTTGAAGTCCAACAACAGTTTTACAGTAATTTTTTTCTTGTTTAGAAAGGAATAATAAAACCACACTCGAGACAGTACATGGAAAGCATCTCCTGTTGCAGTTATCAGAATGTAGTTACCCAGGGGGAGAGGTGTGAGGTTGAACAAATGTTCTGATTTCAGAATATCTCAGAAATATCCTTTCCAACAGTCTGAAGAGTCTGAAGTCCAGACACAAACTTGAATCATTGGTTCTGCATTGTTAACACGACCGGTTTTAGGATAAGCTGCTTCTTGCAAGACTTCAGGTAAGCTTAGCAATGACCAAAGGAGACTTTTGAACACTAAGATGCCAGGCCACCTATTCAGCAGGGACTTATGTCTCCTGTTCTAGTAATAGGAAAGGTGCTGTTGTCTTTGAGAGGATAAGGTTAGGTGCTAACTCTTTACTCTCACTGAAAATACCTGCAACAGCCCATGACAATACTCTCTGAAGCGCAGTCACCCAGCAATAGAGCAGAAGGAGGGAGGATATGATCAAGGTGTGGTGTTGACAGAAGTGTTTAGTAAGAGGCACTGCCAGTGCCAAGTGTATACGGTTTGGAGTCTGGGGTTTTTTAGCCATGGCAGGAAGGAGTGCAACCACTGCGGGGCTCAGAGACAGTAGCTGTGTCAGTCAGCACCGTTTAGTCTCAAAAGCATTCAAGAATTCACTAACCCTTTTATCTTTCCCTTCTGCAGTACAAGCCTACCCTTTCTCTTCTTTCAGACTGAAGGAGAATTTCTCATCCATTTTTTAGTATCTCCTGCCTACTACCATCCTCTCCCCCTGCACCTCCTTTATTTTCCTTATTCCCGGTGCGGAACTAACGTTACACCAGTGTGAGAGGATTTCTGGACTTAATTCAAGCGGTGTTTTCACATGGTGTTCATTAACACACTGCTTTCATCTTTAGCACTTGGCTCAGAACGTTTGCATAGACACTGAAAACGTTTGCATAGACATTTTGTTTTTAAAGGAAGGCACCCCCTACCATAAATACCATAGTGAAGGAGGAGGTCACCCCAAGCAGTGACCTACACTGAAGAGTGCTAGTAATAATGACCTTCTCGTAACAGCTTCCTGAGATTGGTCTCAGTCAGATGGAAACACTCGTTCTCCAGGGTTCTTCCTCTTACGAACAGAGCATCCAGAGCAAAATCAAACTGCATGTGTTATCTCTCCTGGTTCCAAATGAACCTTGATTTCATTTTTGCTAGTAAATCATCGGGGTTTTAACCCGTGGCAACATCACACTTAGCAAATTGGAGCATGGATGGCCAGATCAATCAAAAAAACAAAGGAAAGGAAGAGAGAAGAGGTAATGGAATCATAGAATCAGTAGGGATCAGAAGGGACCTCAAAGGATCATCCAGTCTAATCCCCCTACCACAGCAGGATCACCCAGACCAAGTCACACAGGAACACAGCCAGGAGGGTCTGGAACGTCTCCAGAGAAGGAGACTCCACAGTTCTCCTGGGCAGCCTGTTCCAATGCTCCAGTACCCTCCCTGGAAAGAAGTTTCTTCTGATATTTATAGTAACGTGTATGAGACTTGTGAGGAACAAAAGTCACATCCATGGCTGACCAGAAACGAGTCCTTCCACTCAGCTTTAGAATGGGGTAAAATGTGCAGAGCTTAACCAACATCCTTTGAGACACTTTGAATAGCAGCATCAGGATTGCTGCAGCGCTGCCTGTAAGTCACTACACTACTCTTTGTTGTGGCTCATACCACTCTCACACGGTGACACTGTATTCACTAGTTTCAAACACCACCTGCCTGGTGTTTGCACAGGGATTAGGAGACAACTTCTTACTGTTTAGCAATTGTTTAGTCTTTAGCCCTTTGAACACAAACCAAGCAGTTTCAACAGCTCATCTAGAAGTTGTAGTCCTTCAGTCTCTGCTTCTGTGCTGATATCTTTTCTCACAGACAATCTTCTTACAATCTTGCTTGCTTCCCACTTGGTAACAGTGGGTATCTTGACACCCTGCACCTCCTTTAATAAGTGAAGGCAGCAACTCTGGACACTCTGTCATAGGCATTATCCTCTCTCTCTGTAAACACTCCCACAGCTCAACTGCAAAGCCATGGCCTGAAGGCATTTTCATGTAGTACTCATGTCTTCCTCTTGTTGAGGAGATGACATTGTCTTCACTGTTATTTTAGCCGTGGAAGGACAGGTAAGACTCAACCATTTACAGCACTTGGCTCACAGTAGTTTATTTCACCCTCGTGGTGGAGGTGAGCAAGTACTGGGCAGTGCTTTTCAGGGGGATTCAGAATAAACCAATTCTCTATGACTGTCCCATTCCCCACTTCCAACCCCAAAACCTTTTCACAGCTGTGCCATGACCTCATTTCCTAAGGTAATATGGGAAGCCAGTACGATGGAATGGGATAATGGGATGCATGCAGCTCACCCCGCAGGGTTACCACAGGACCTTAGCACTGAATTTTCTGTATACACCTCTGCTGGCCCTCAACAGTCCTGTTGCCATTCACAAATCTCCTCATGACTGAAAACACACAAAATAAACACCAGGCACATTAACTGGCTTCAGTTCTTTTGAGGAAACCTAAGCAGATATAGGGATAAAAAGAGGCATTGGCAGGTGGTTCTGTGGGAAGACAGGTACAACCGAGAGCTCCCAGTGTGTCCAAAACCACATTTCTCTTGGCCTGAGTGTAAAACAACTTAGAACCATGGAATCATAGAATCATTAGGGATCAGAAGGGTCCTCGAAAGATCATCCAGTCCAATCCCCCTGCCACAGCAGGATCACCTAGACCAAGTCACACAGGAACACATCCAGGTGAGTCTNGTGGTCTCATCAGTGCAAGCGGAGGGGGAGAAGGACCTCCTTTCATCTGCTAACAACCCCCTTTCTGATCCCCCCAGGATGCTGTTGGCCCTCTTGGCCACAAGGACCCATTGCTGGCTCAGAGTCATCCTGCTGGCCACTACAACCCCCAGGTCCTCTTCTACACTGCTCTCCAACAGGTCAGTCCCCAACCTCTCCTGGTCCCTGGGGTTGAAAACCAAGATTAGCAGCCCCTGAGAAAGCTGTGCCGTTCCACAGCATGACATCCAAGAAGTATTTGTTAGGAAGATTCTTCAGCCTAAAGTACCTTTAGCTGCTCAAGTGCCGGGTGATTGATATTGTAGGTACTCCTGGATGAGTTAGTGGGGATGAGTTCTACTGCACTGAGACAGCTGATCAGTTAGACAAAGCATGAAGCAGACCTTGGGAACAGCAGACCTTTTTGGCTTTGAGTGATTTAAGAGAAAACACATGGTAGGAAAATAAATGGAGTGGAAAGAATGGAAAGATCAAGTGTCTCCTGAAACATAAAATTCACTGAAAAATGTAGAGTACCAGCAGACAAAATGTGGGTGGGGAGTCACTCGATTCTGTCTGCGTGAGCAGTATGGTCCTGTCAAACAGGACATGGGCTGAATGCCACCCAGCTGTCAGGTGCTCTTGATCACAAAGCTGTTGGGTTCCTATGGACGACAAGGAGTAAACGCAAACATTTACTCCTGTGACACACACCTCTCCAGGACCTGAAGGTAGAAAAGGAAGCCCAGACACTCTAAACAATAATTGTGCTTTAGGGAGCAGAGCTAAATCAATTTGGAAAAGCAGCATGTGTAAGAAGCCCATTCCAAGAAGTTTTAGCAAGAGTTCGACCCTACTCCTTCCCTCAAACTCCTCTTCAGGAGGAGCACATAGATTCATACATTCATAGAATGGTTTAGGTTGGAAGGGACCTTAAAGATCATCTAGTTCCAACCCCCCTGCCATGAGCAGGGACACCCCCAACTAGACCAGGTTGCTCAAGACCCCAGTCAATCTGGCCTTGAACACTTCCAGGGAGGGGGCAGCCACAGCTCCCTGGGCAACCTGGTCCAGTGTCTCAGCACCCTCATTGTGAAGAACTTCCTCCTGACTTCCAGTCTACACCTCCCCTATATATATTCCACATAATTAATTCCAAGTGCAATATTTAAACATAATATTTAAATAGGAAATATTTTTTACTTGTTATTCTTCACTCACATTTGTTTATCCAGGATCAGATAAATTCAAGTTCTATAGGAGGTCCAGCTGGTGGCACAGATAGGTTAATGCCAGGCTACCCTGCACACCCCAAATGAATGGCCAGTGCTCTGCAGCTGAGTACTGACACACCTTCACAGGAATTGTTCAACAGAACTGCTGCTTTCTGCACCTCCAGATCAGGCTCTTTCAGCTCTGTTCAACACCCTAGACTCACCACTTCTCACTTCTGCTTCTTCAAAACAACTGATGTGTGTTTCAGCTTCTCTTGACACTTCAAATCTGACTCTGTTGCTTAGAGCCTTAAAACCATCCCTATACAACATCTCAGCTTTTCTCATCACTTAGATGTTACCTTTGCTCCCTCTGTTTGTCACCTCCTTGTCCCTTCAGAGCTGCCTCTTTGTTTTATTCCCTGAAGGAGGACTTATGTTGCATAGTTATCAACAAGATAATCCTCTGTAAAGGAGCACAGTCTCTGTTTCCTTTGTCATAACCAGTTTTCTCACTCTGTTAATGCTACTGCTGCTGAGGTCAGGTTCACCCCTCCCTAGGTACTTCTGACATGGTGTCATCATCCATCCAGCACGGCATCAAGAGCTGACATATAACTGACATGAGCATAATCCATTTGGTTAGTTCTTGCCGCAGTGGTGCTGCAGGGACAGAGGACAGAAATCTGCTGGGATTATCTTTCCCTGTCCTCATATGCACGAACCTGTAGTGATCTCCCTTATCTCTAGAGCTTACAAGGTTAGTCTTGTTTTTCACAGTAGTTGATTGGAGCAGATTGATGGCTTTGGCAGTTTTCATTTAACTTGGACATAATTTTTCATGAGAACTATGCGGAAGGAGCATGGGGAGAGGCATTTCACACCAAGTGTCACTTATTAATTCTAAATTGAACACACAGCCTCAAGTGAGGTCAAGCGACAGTAATGATAACGGGACAAACAGGACAAACAACAGCTCGAGCAAGTGAATGGGTTAGGCTTAAGTTATACAACTCATTTCCCATTAAGGGAGCTTGTTAAGGAATCACATAGACAAGGAGCATATGAAGACCTTTGTTTCATCCTCTGCAAAGGCAAAGGACAAACAGCAAGGAAAAAACACCTCTGGGTTGAGAAAGCTGCTGATAGAGGGCAGAGTTAGGAAGACCACAGCCACCCCACCTGTTAAACTCATTATCACAGTCCTTGCCACAGGCTGGTAGAGGAGCTTAATTGCTTTATTGCTGTAGGGGTCACAACAGCTGAAACAAAGGAAATCATCAACGTGCTGAACTCTTTGGTCATTTGAAAGCCTCTCCGAACAAGCAGGGGCAAGACACCCCATCGCTCTGGACCCCGAAGAACTCTGCACGTTTATAATGAGGAGTGACTTTCTTCTCCCTGCCTGGGGAAGGGTTTTGGAAGGTAAGGCTGAAGTCAAATGTTTGTCTATGGTTGATGTGTTGGCAGGCTTCTGGCAGCTTCTCTGGGAAAAACAGAGCATGCATTTGTGAGCACTGTGAGGGGTTTGGGGACAAGTGTGAGGGGAGTGTGCTGCACGCCTAAGATGTTCCATGGGAAAGTAGAGCTTACTCGTGGCAATAAAACAGGCTCTGAGATTATCTGGGTGAAAATTGGAGCTGTGGGAAAAATAGATGTTATTAGCAAAGCCTTTGAAGAGATCAGGAGAACCCTAGAAACCTGGTGGCTACTGTAAATTTCTCCTGTCAGATGTGACTTCCCTAAAACTGTAACTAGCCCAGCAAGGTCGCAGCAAAGGTCCTGGCTAACATACCTGATCCCCCAAGGAATAATGTGTACAGAGATTTTCCCCCAGTTTTAAAGAGTTAAAATTCCATAGGAAAGTTAGCAGGTGAGCTACTAGGAAGAAAGTGCTGCTCTGCCAAGTGTCTGAGAGACACTGAGTGAAAATCCTGCTGGAGCATGAGAGCATGGTGGAGTTAATCAGAGGCTCTCGTCTGGAGATCCTCTGACATCAAGCATAGAGCTAAGCCTATCCAGGGACACCTCTCAGGTGGTATTGGCAGAATGTCTCTACTACATCTCAGTCATGTGCTGGGAGTGCCAACAAAAACACTGTCAATACAGCTGGAACGGAGAAAGGCATAAAAGCTTCTATGTGTTTCCAAGATTTCCCTCTTGGCTGCAGCTGACCAGAAACCACTTGTTCAGTTATTGCCAAAAAGGGGCTGGCAAAGCTCTCCTTGCAAATGCAGACATAGTTTTGAGGATTCATTTTTTCCCCCCACAGCCACAGATCTTTTTCCCCCCACAGTCATTTGCAAGCTGTCTTTCATGAGAGATTTAGACTACAGACAGTCTCTAGCGCCAGAATCCTTAGCCTTTTCATTCCAGTGGTGGCCCCGTGGCAAGTCATGCTGTGTGTGTGCAGTCTTCGCTTCATCTGTCTGTTGCTTTCAGGCTAATCCTTTACTGTCCATCAAACAGATGGCTGCACAACAGTTGTTGGGTTTTGCAGCAGCTGTAGCTATAGGGTTAGATGTGACCTAAATATGAGAATTCACTGTTATCCACGTAAGGATCCATCTATCCCAATGGCAGCGATCAGTAGTAAATGCTAGGGGCAGAGTATGGAGTAAGGCAAAAGTAAGAGGTGTTTGCCAACCTTGTAGTGACCTGCAGAGCAGGGATCATTGAATCCTTAGGGATTGGAGGGGACCTCAAAAGATCATCCAGTCCAATCCCCCTGCCACANAGACTCCACAGCCCCCTGGGCAGCCTGTTCCAGTGCTCTGTTACCCTCCCTGGGAAGAAGTTCCTGCTAATATTGATAGGGAACCTCCTCTGTTCCAGCTGGCACCCAGTGCCCCTTGTCCTAGCACCAGATGACCTTGAGAAGAGGCTGGCTCCATCCTCCTGACACCCACCCCTCACATATTTATAGACATGAAAGTGGTCACCCCTCAGCCTCCTGAAATTATTGATTCTTAAATTACTATTTTTTTTTCTTCTGGTGGGTAGGGAATCAATTTGTCCTGAGAACAGCAGTTAGCAGTCAGACACTGAGTGATACAGACCTTGGGCCAGCCCATGTGCAGGGAATGCTGAACAAGGTAACCATTCACCAGATAAGAACCGTTTCCACGAAAGCATTAATTGCCATCCAACTTCCAGGATGCTCAGAATATCACTGAGGTACCTGGAGCTAGGCCAGCCACTTGCAACAGCTGTGATTTAAGTGCTAAGAGGAGCAGTAAGTTAACTTCATCTGATGCATCCTGTGTGCACCTTCAGACTGTGCACAAAATTAAAAGAGGAGAAAGAATAATGGGACAGATTAGGTACAGCCACTGCTGTTCTGTCAAGGATTTCCAGGCTTAATAAGGCTTTTTATGGAGCTGGTTAGCAGCAACGAGAGAGTTCTACTTCAAGTGTAAATCCTTAGCCCAGGCGAAGACACTTGTGACTCCTGTGTGAACTATGAGCATCTATTCAGTTAACTTTTGGGTCTAAGAGAAGCCAAGCGATGATAAAAGTGGAGAGAACTGCCACAAGATTCAGACTAGGGAGGAATGAACTGTGGAGTTCAGAGACAACTGGGACAGGGTGGGAAAGGAGAAAGCGCTGGGGAGAATTTGGGGAAAGAAATGATTGCAATTGCAGGAATCATGCCATGTTTCTGTAAATAAAATGGGTTCCGTTAAAGAACCTGTCTCTGTCAGCAGTTTTTCCCAGCTGAAACAAATACCTAAGGCTACTGGTTTAGCTGACTGGGCCAAAACAGGTGGCAGGAAATGCTGTGGTATTGCAGGATGCCTGTGCTGAAAACATTTCAGCATAAACCTTGGATAGGCAAGGAAAACAGAAACAAGTCAGAAGGGATTACCTACCTAGAGAAAATCGCTTCTCTGTGCTTGCTTTTCCTGAAGTGTCACCCCCAAATATTCATTTCCCCCCAGACTTCCATTTGCCACTTCTTTAGAAATCACTGATGCCCCCATCACCCAACTACCTTCACCCAACACTCCTCAGTAAATCTATTCTAAGCTGTTCCTGTCACAGTTCCTCTCTGTTAGCAGCCTGCTAATTTCACCTTCATTTAGTATTTGTGTTCTGCTTGACCCAAGACAAATAGGTTCCAGTTTTATTGGCATCAGTCCGTGTAGTTCTGCTGGCATCAATAGCGTGCTGCTGACTTTCCTAAACTGTGCGAGGCCTTCAGGTGGAGAGGTCCTTTTGTGGTGCTGCTCTCTTCCACAGCCTTTGGGAAAGCTCACTATGTCCCATGGACTTTGGTCAGCCACTTCTTCCTGTAGTAAGGCTGAACTGTGATGGAAACCACAGCCAACCCCACCACTGGGTGGGACTAAGTGCCAGGCAGACAGCTTGGAGAGCTTGGCACTGCTTTTCATCTGCTTCCAGCTTCTGGTGTGTTGTACTCTGAGAAGCTGTCAGCTTTAGAGATTCACCTCTCCAACCTGTCAAGTCACTCACAGGAATTGACAGCTGCCTAATAGCCATCTGCTGCCCATCTCCTGGATGATGGGTACCTCAGGAGGGAGGCAGACACAACCAGGGATGTTTCAGAGCGAGCAAAAGAGGCTTCTTCACATCTCCCTTCACAGTGATCCTCTGCTTTGTTTTTCTCAGGCTGGGCAGGGCAGTCAGTGATGAGAGAGAGAGCCACACTGCTGGGCTTGTACCCCCTCCTCACACATGTGATGTGCCAGGTGGCAACCACAGCCAACAGAAGGTCTTGACAGAGTAATTAAGCAGCTTCTAGGTCTTTGCTGTTGTTGAGCACTAGAACTGGAGGATGTTCAACAAAGCAAAAGCATATAAAAACCAGCAAAGCCGTGTGGCTTTGTATTCAGAGTGGCAGTAGGAGGCTCCCAGGCAGGTAACTCGGTAAGGAGTGAAAGAGAATTAGACTTTTACAAATATTGAGGACACTCAGGGTCAGAGCAGCTCAAGCTAACAGTGGTTTCCAGCAGGACATCACAGTGTACGTGTCAGGGGTGGAGATGCTCTGAGAGTAGATCGAAAACTGCAATGTAGTGGAGCAGAGCAGATAACCCAACATCTGACTGCTAGTTTCCCCCCAGGAATGTGAGCCTCCACATGCTGGGCTGAGGGTACTTCAAGTCTGGTCCAGCTCCACAGCCCTGTGTTAGGCAGCATAATAGCTTGTTTGTTCAGATACCACATTTCTAGGGAAAAGTTTTGCTTGTTTGCTTTGATTTGCTGCTTGTTAGTGTGTGGGAGGCAATTTACCCTCAACCCAAACTGCTCAGGAGCCACTTTTGTGGTAAGAAACTCTCTTTCAGATTTCTCCTACTGACTAAAGTAGGCTGATTATAAACAGAACAGCAAAAAAGAGAAAAAAGAGGGGGAGATGCATTCTGCCTGTCCTCCACGTGCATTACACAGTAAAGCAAGTGATCCCAGTCACTAGAGGACATGATTCCCTCCTCCCGCTCCTGCTTTCGAGTTAATGTGAAAAATCAGCTCAGAGGGGAAAACAGCTCAGAACGTGGACTGGGAGAGCATGACGTTGGGACACATTCCCATCACAGTGCTAATAAGTAATTCCTCCTTACAACAGCAACTAGGAACCTCATGAAAATGACTCTTGTTGATGAGGCAAGTTCATATCGGGTTCCATCTGAATGATTGATCCTTAATGAGTCTATGATTAAGGGCCACTAAACAATACTCAGAGGAGTGGGAACCGTGCCTGTTCAAAACAAGCAGGTGAGTTGCGTTGACCATGAACAGTAGAGCAGTGCAACTCCTAGTTAAAGGACTGTGCAGACGTAGAGTTTAGAGCACACCAAAGACTTGTTTTGAGGTCATTCTAACCCATTACCCCAGCAATTGTCTGGCTTTCTTGGAAGATCTAGCATCTGTTCGTTCAAAAGAAGTTAGCTGTCTTTCATTGAGTGACGATGCTCTTTGCAGCCTTCCAAAAGTCCTTCCTGCCCACATTTCAGCAGTGCAATGGAGTTCTCACTTCTCTGGTCATCCCACATAGGCACTGGCTAGGCCTCCACTGCAAACTCTTTATCCCCCAGAGATAGGAGTGAGAGCTGGAAAAAGATGAGAATCAGTCATAGGAAGACATCTGTACTCATCACATCCTTTCACAGTGGGTGCCTTTACATCTCCTCAGACCTCACATCTAAATTCCATTTTCAAGCCTTGTGCAGGAAGAAAAAGTGAACTGTTTTTGTCAACAGCTATCGGCTTTGCCTGTGGAGTGTGTTAAAATCTCAGGCGAGGCACGGGGGCACATGAGCTCTTTCACTTATTGCCACAAGCTAATGCCTATTAGTGCCAGTGCTTCAGGAGATGGTAGGAGGTTGAAAGGTGATATCCCCAAAGAGCCAGTATGTTGTGTTTCTTCTACAACAGCCTGGCAAGCTACAGCCTAATAACAGCTCCTGGTCAGCCTTTTTTTTTCCTCCTACCATCTTCACATCGATGTTCCTGTGGTTTTTCTTGAAATGGAATGCTTGAAATAAATCTACAGAAATGCCAAACCTGCTCCCAGCTGCTGAGATGAGAATTTCCCATTCCAAAAAGCACGGAACAGGTATGGAACAGCCTTAAATGAGAAGAGAAAAAAGAAAGGTGGTCTTTACAAAGTACCCCCTGGAAAGCCTACAGGTGTGGGAGGGATGGTGACAAGAGTGGACTTGCCTTTGACTACATCAGCAAAGTACATGTGCAGGATATTACAGTGATGCAACTGTTATCAGGGTCTGATGTTGGGAGAGGCCAAGTAATTTTAGCCACAGATCTTGAAGTTTACGAGCTTCTTGTAGCAACATGTCTGTTCCCTCTCCTTTTCCTTGGAAGGTGAGTGCTGTTGCAAAGCTACCTGCTGGAAACAACTGCTCATCCTTTTTATTGTGATTGCCAGGCTGAAGCTCTCTTTTTCAAGCTACCATACAAACAGTACTTAGATTTTGTGTTTATAGCACCATTTGGGCTAGCACTCCGTTCCTTCACTTTCTAACATTAATTCTGTAAGAGCTTATGTCTTCTGGAGGTCTCCTGAGTGGTACCAGCACATTGAGCTCAGTCCATGTGTGATGAGCAATTCAGGCTGATGCTGAGCTGCAGATCTAAGTGACCTGCCAACATTTAAGAAAGTGAGGGGTGATGTTAGCAGTACATTTTCTATACGTGCCTTATGCAATTCTCTGGGACTCGCATTCCTGGGGGGGGAAGAGCCTGGAAAATGCTTTGTAGTCTAGCTATGAGGTTACATTTTGAGTCATTGCTTTAATGCTCCACAACTTTTATATGCAGAATTGAATTGCTCACTACATGAATGTTAAGACTGCAAGTTCAAGCACTCAGAGTTTAGGGGCACTTCAGGTTTACTCTGCTCGCTTTTCATTCATCATTGAATCATAGAACAGTATCAGCAGGAAGAGACCTTCAAGATCTTAGAGTCCAACCTTCTCCCAGCCCTATCAGCATGACTAGACCATGTCACCCAATGCAACATCTACCCTTCTCTTCAACACCTCCAGGGGTGGGGACTGTACAAAGGGCAGGGACTTAATCAACATGAGATTAGAATCTGCACTTACTGGGAATTCCTCATTCACGGGGAAGAATTGCAATCCCTGATCCACATCATAAATGGAGTTCAACAGGTTACCCCTGCCTGTCAGCGGAGGGTAGGCACAAGCTGAGCCAATCAGTGTAGTGTGCATGCAGCCCCAGATATTTAAGGGCATCACAGACCTGTTATTACTCAATCTTGGGTGGCTGACTGCCAGCTGTCCCTCTAAGAATTTGGATGCCAACTGTTTGGGGGTCACATAACTAGTTAGCATGC
>VZRI01011410.1:0-11957 GCA_013397515.1 Upupa epops
GGGGCATTGTGGAGTCTCCTTCTAGAGAGATGTTCAAGACCCACCTGGGTGTGTTCCTGTGCAACTTGGTCTAGGTGATCTTGTTGTGGCAGGGGGATTGGACTAGAAGATCTTTCAAGTTCCCTTCCGATTCTTAATGACTCAATGATTCTATGATTTTGTATGTGCATGTGTTTGTGCATGATTTTGTAAAGTGTAT
The DNA here is from genome assembly GCA_013397515.1 of Upupa epops. NCBI lineage: Eukaryota > Metazoa > Chordata > Aves > Bucerotiformes > Upupidae > Upupa > Upupa epops. The sequence continues at coordinate 200 of VZRI01011410.1, forward strand.
ATCTGGAGATAAAGAAAATAAACCAGAGTAAATATTAATCATTTTTGCTGTTCACAGGAAGTAGTTTTTGTTTTTCTCTTCTTTGGTTATCCTAAATGTTACCAGTCTATTTTTCAGAAATTATCGTGTTAAGTACTGAGCAGTATTATCTCTCTTTTATCATTTCACAGAAACTCAGGTGAAATACAGTTAGCTACAAATTTTCTGTGACAATAACACTCTCCCCTGCGTACTTGGACAGGTATTGGGAAATGGAATCAATAGTCTATCTCTTTCAATCATCTTTATGGTATCCGACATCTCAGAATCTAGTGAGTATTAAGCCCAGTCTTTCAGAGGATTGAGCTTTCCCTCTAAATCAAAAGTAACCTCAGCTTGCTCACAAGTGTTGAGAACCAGGCTCTGGAGTGATGACAACAAGGCAAAAAGGTCATCTTGTGCCATTACCTTCATCAGGAGCCAGGAATAAACCTGAAAATTTTTGGTGTACCATAATACAGCAAATTATTGGAAATCACAGTGAAGACAATGTCCAAATGTGATTGTGTTTGCCATATTGCAGGTCTGAGCCTGGATTAAAATCCACTGAAAACTGAAATACAAAAAAACTGTATTAAGTGGAATTTGGTAGAATTTTCTGCAAATTATCAATTCCATCCACAGTCTATATGACATCTTGAAATTTTGCTGGAGTAGGTTCTTCAGGGATTTATTAACAATAAAACAATACCAGTATTTCATCTATGTACCCACGGGGCCTGAGACTATTACAGTGTATGATGCTCCTTTTCAGATGAATTGCAGTTTGAGGTTTCACTACATGTCATAAAACTCTAGCTGAAGATGAAGATAAACCGTTGAAGCACGCTAGATAAGGATCCACATTTCTTAACCCAGTTGATTCCAGAAGTAGTGTGGAATCTGGGAATCTTAATTACAATCAGGAGGAATTTGGCCTCATCATCTCATGGTAATGGTTTGAACACTAACTGCCTGATACACCATTTATGAATTTTAATCACATTTGTTTTATATTAATGATATAAATCTACCAGCAATAGTCTCCTGCTTCTGTACTTCATAAATGGGCTATGATCCATTTAGTCAAATTGTAAAAATACAGTAAGGAATCTGATTATAAAATTTTCAAATTAATACAGTAGTAACTTCCGAACTACCTACTTTTTCTGAACTTTTCAGGTTGAAAGCTGTGTGCAAGCACTGCTCCAGTCACAAAATGGTGGAAATTGCCTAAGATTCAAGTGCAGTGTACAAATAGAGAATGCAGTGTTTGTGATAACCTGTCCTGCAGATACAGTCATATCATATTCACAGAGTAAGAATCTGCTGTACCAAGCACAGGGCATTAACAGACCCACTTCTGACCACCAGCTGTCCAGGGAAAAAAATCCAAACCAGTGTGCTGTGATTTTTTGTAATGTCCTACTTACTGCTGATGAGGACTAGCCATTAGCTCATTTTTTAGTGCAACTCAGAAATACAGTATGGGAAGGTAAGTTATTTCTACAGGTTTATGGAAAATATCAGCCATTTTTATGAGTGGAAGACCTAGTATCCTTTAAGTCATTGCTTAGTTAAGAGGGTAGATTTCCAAATAGGTAAGGGAAGAGGGATGTATTTTAGCTGGGGCATGGTTTAGTGTAAGCATCCTAGACAGAGGTTTACAGGAGGAAAACCATCCCCACAATAACAACCCCAAGTTAGCCCTTGCTCTCTGCTGACTGCTTTTGGCCAAGATACGTTCTGCCTTGCAGAGACTAGATCTTCAAAAGTGAGCAACCGTTCTACAGCTTGAACTTCTTAGGGAAACTAAGGACTATCTAATTTTTTCCATGGTCTCCATGAGCCATGGATTTCATCTTAATTCAGAAGATGTACCGCCAGTGCATGTACAGGGTTGTGCTAGATGTGCATTTACACTCCTATTTTGCTATCTAAGGAGGTTTTGTTCTCTAAACACCCTCTCTAGAACGGGATGCATCACAGAGAGCTAACAAACACTGTAGCTTGCCTTGAAACTTGCCTTTGCAGGGAAGTTTGAGGTAGAAATTGTCTTGCAGAACTTTGCACACTTACCTTCTGCACTTTCCCTTCCACTTGTAAAAGTGAAAGACATACCAGTCTTGCATACTGTGGAGTAGCAGAGCAGAAGTCCTCGGTACCTCTGGGAGAATGGGTATTTCTCTGGGAACATACTCTATTAACACCAGCATTCAGTGTAATGCAATGCCAGGGTGCTGGGTGTCACCTGTCCTCTGCAGGGCTGTGCTCTTCGTTGTGAGCACAGAACCCTCTTTTATCATGACTCAATCCAGCTACATGTTACAAGTTTAAAAATGCTTGGTACTACATATCCTTGGTGACTGCGTTGTAAAAGTAGCATCTCCTAACTATTCCCACTGTTTCCCTTGGGGTACACAGAGAAACCGCATACCTAAACTTTCTTTTTGCAACAGTTGAAACATTCCATTTTCAGTTTAAAAATGAGTTGTTTTAAAAATAAATAGTTGAGGGATATATTAGAGCTTACTTGTGGATTTGTTACCAAAAAGAAAACAAAAAAACCCTGAGAAAATCATAGCATTCAAGCATCCTATTTTACACTGCTGCAGGAGAAAAGAAATCATACCAGCTGAGTGAAATTTGAAGAGTCTGAATCAAACAAACTCCATTATTATGTCATGTTTTTTCATACTTGAATATATACTACATTTTTGCTAATAAATATTAGATCTCAGGGGGGAATTTCTTAGCTAGTAGAAATGAGCACAGCTCCATCAGTCCAAATAGAGCTATGCTGGTTTATGCCCTCTGGGGTTTAGGCTCACCAAAGGCTTTGTAAGCTTTTTAAAGTTAAAGGAACAGACTTGTTCTGTGTTCAGCTGATAAAACAAAGGGAGAATTACAGGCACAGATTAATAGAAACTGCAGCTTTAAATGATAAACTGCAGAATATTTGGAGGAGTTTAATACTTACTGAAAAAAAAATTATGTTTACTACATCTGTTGAGAAAGTACAGCTGGCATACATATCCTTTATGTCTATTCCAGAATTATTCAGTAGGTGGCAGTTAAAAGCCTAGATGAGCTGTGCAGTCGCCATTTAGGCAGCAGCACCAGCAGAGGCTGGAGTCAGTCCATCTCATCTGTAAAAGCAGAAGGAAATAGAGAGGCTGCAATCAAACCAACAAAAGCAACAGAAACGGTTGAGGTATTGGAGAGAAAGCAGGAGAGAAGCAAGAAGACCAGAGCACCTAGAGGCTCCAAGCACAGTGGGCAGTGGCCATAGCAGGGCGTGAAGGAACAGAAGTGATTGAGCTGCAGACCCCTAGATTAAGACAGGAACTCCTTTCTATTGGAGGAAACCCAGAGCAGAGAGTGTGAACAGCTGGTGCAATGACAGGCAGAAACTGAAGAGCATTTGGAGCTTTCTCTTCATACACAGGTAAAATTTTTTTCCCATTACTTTTCTACATGTTCTCATGCAAAAAACCCTCATAACCTAGTATTGAGATTAAAGATCTTTAATTTTCTTTGGTCAAATTCCACAGTTTTCACTCAAGCAAAATTTGACTGAAGTCAATAAGAGTTTTAATGTGAATTACAACAGTAAGATTTGATCTAAGCGTTTATCTTATGTGGAGAACTAGCTATGTTACAAGCTGTGGCTGACAAGGAAGGCAGAACCTGGTCATATGCATAGTGACTTGTTAAACATAATTTGTTGGTGTGCTGGGTTGTCAGTAATGGCTTCATAACCTTTTTATTAAAATATGTTTCATTAAAACTCAGTGTGTTGAAATTCGCCCTAATTTAGCACCACCACTGCAGAAGTTTAAGAAGAGATTCACATTGTAAAAAAGAAAGCTACGTTTGGACTTAGGTGATGAAAAAAAAAAAAAAAACATAAAAATTTAAAGTCTGAATCGAATAACACCAGGTGGTACTTTCTTTGAAGCAAAGACAACTTTGCAACATTCCTCTGACACATAGGCAGCATTTATTTGTTCTGTCCATTGTGTCTCAGTTTGAATGAAAGAAAATAAATCATGAAAGGATATTCTCAAGTGTCTGCATGACTGAATTCAGAATTGATAATACTTTCTGTCTTGCTTGCTTCTCCATGAAATGAGGAATTCTCTGTATGTAGCAGCACACAGCCGTGGCTGAGTGAGCATAGAATGGAGCAAAAAGATTGGATTAATTTTATTTTTAAAGTGTTTTCTGAATGTCTTATTTTCACAAACACCTAGTCACTTGTGAATACATATATGCCTGTTTATAAACACACACACCTGTAGGCATGTACTGTATGCCTCCCCATGCTTTTCTATATATATGAAGCTGTTACACCTTTGGCAGGGTTTATGGTTTATTTACTGTATTGAGAATGTTTGCACAATTTTTAATTCTCATCAGAGGGCTAATTTGGATTCCCCAGTTCCCCTTTCTCCACAATGCCATAGTTTCTCCCATATTATTACTTTCTTGACTGACAGACTTCCCTCCTGTTCAGAAGCTGGCTCCCAGGGCCCAGGTATGATTACTAAATGCAGTAGCACCCTATTCTCACAGACTGTGCAATCATTCAGGGACTATGAAGTATGGCCTTCCTCCAGGTTTCAAGCTCTATCCCACACTGCACACCACATTTCTGAGACCCTTTCTTGAAGAACTGTTAAAACACAGAATCTATTGGCAGCTGCAAATCAATGTCCCCATGGAACTGGGGGAATTATTGTGATGTACATCTATTTATGTCCATCCTAGGGAAGAGAGAAGAAAAATATGTATAAATGGGCTCTGAGTACACTTAGGCTGGAATGTTTCAAGCTGTTAGAGCAACAAGGTTCTGAAACCAGCCTCTTGTTGAAGTAATTGAAAGAAAAGGCTCTAAATGTCTTTCAGTTAGAACTTGATTGAGTGGATTAGGTGAAGTGGTTGCCTGCAATGGCAGAGAATTATATTTGGTAGTATAAAGGTATCTTTGAGTAATGAACACTTTTCATTGGAAGTCTCCTCTGTTAAAAAGTCTCTTTGCAAATAGGTCAAGGTCTTTGGAAAAAAAATTTTCCACATCAGGAAAAAAATAAAAGCGTATTTCTCTTTCAGTTGGCACTACGCTGTTTTTTATCCTGACGGTTGTTGTACTGAATAATGACTCCTTATAGCACAGAGTAGAGCTCTTTGAAAGATGGCTGGACTTCAGAGGCACACTCCTTCTGACCGGGTGATCAAGACTACATTACACCTTCTTCATAGTGCCAGCGAAAATAGTGGATAATGTATAAACTGGTTAATGTTGCTCTGGAAGTCATTACTCATGCTGTTTCTAGTTTCTTTTGCAGATCATCTGATAGCTGTGTTTTGTGCTAGCCCACACACCTGCCCATGAAAAATTCCCACTGTAGTGCATGAAAAAGCATAGACTCACACTTCTACTGTGATAGACTGTGCACTATTACCACAAACTTCCCTTCTTTTTAAAACCTGCAATAACCAGCATTACGAGTCAAAGATGCTTCTACAGATTGACTGCCTTCCGTTCCACATTCCATTTTCATCTACTTCTTTCTCTTTGTAACTTGGTACTTTCTTTGCTTTTTTATGATTTTTCATTTGGATTGTTTTCAACTCACAGTGTACGCCAGTAACTATTCTGTAATACACAAAAAGCTGCATTTGAATGTTTCAGGTCCCACACGGCATCTAAGCACACTTTTTTAAGCTTAAAACTGAAACACAGTGGAATATTTGGTTTGGTGTACAGGGCTGATTTCAAATGTTTGTTACTTTCCCCATAATACTTTGTATTACTAGGCCTAATTGAGCAATTATCAATATTATGTAGAGGAATAAAAGTGGCAATTTTGTGAAACAAGAATACATAATATTAGCAATATTGCTTTCACTTCTAAAGAAACAATTCCCTTAAATGTACCAGGAAAAAAAATCATTGGGAATTTTTTTAATTTGTAATTTTCTACTTTTCACCAAAACAAAGATTTCTAAGTATTGATGAACATACTTCAGTTGTATTCTTATGGTGGCACTAAGATGCATTACATTATCTTACCTTACTGCTAAAAAAAGAAGTGGAGAAGACTCGATGACTGACAGTCCAACTGTGGAGATGAATTGAAACAACATATTTTCTTTTGCCATTTTGATAACACAAATACAGCTTTGTCTTCAATCACAAAATGATGATTACTGTAAAATTCATTATAATGAGTATGAAAAGGAGACAAGAGTAAAGTGTCAAAAAATGTGTGGCAAGTCTGTGACAAATGAACATTTCTACCCATGTCAAGATCAGAACCACCTCTTCTCAATAAAAAAAAAATTAGTTAAATCTTAGATTTCTGTATCTGAGATAAAAATCAGTCTCTGACTTCTCTGACTGTGCAGGGCAGTAGTACACTATTGCAGCAAAATTTAGTCACCTTCACCCTGACTCCATTTCATAGAATTGTTGTGATTTAATCTGTATATATATGCTAATGAAGTTATAACAGCCTTTTAGCATTCTCATTTGAGACATGAACATAGTAAAGCAACAATATGAAAAAATGCGAATTAGTTTCTGGGCTGCAGCTGTTTCCTTCTCAAAATGTCCAGTAGGTATGTCTTGAAATTAATATGCAGCCTGAAAATCTAGACTGAAAGCTTTTATAATTTCTGAAAAGTAATTTAAATAAGTAAATATTAGGTATCATCAATAGCTAAGATATTCCAAATCCAAGTAAAAACATTACAGTTTCTCCGGTTTGTTCACTCAAACATTAAAATGCCACCATGTATTACTGAGGAAATATTTTATAATTTTTAAAGTATAGCCTTTTTGATTTTTACTGCTAGGAAAAGATATGTGAAAAGAGACATTCACAATCTGCCTGAGCATGTCACTGTGTGATCTATTCTAGGAGAACCTGGTCTGGCAGGGGTGTTGTACGAGATAATCTCCAGAGGTCCCTTCCAACCCCTACAGTTTTGAGATTCTGTGTTTCTGTAAAGGCTAAAGCTAGCTTTCTTACTTCAGAATGTGAAGTACTATGGGATGGTGCTGAAGATTAGCATGAAATTGTTTTTCTGCTATAAAATAAAATAAAAATAATTGCAAGGACAGTATTCAGTTCTGTGAAAGTCTTAGCATAAAAATAGGTTTTTTCTCACCAAACCAGGTTAAAATAAATTGCAAATTGTAGGCAGCAAAGAGCTTTTTGCAAACAGTTAGAAACTACTATCAGAAAGCTGACATTCCTGTGTCATAGCACACAGTCATACTTTAATTGCTGGTTTTGAAAAATTTATGTGGAAGCACAGGCTTCCTACATGTGTCTGGAAGCATATTGACAATATGATTTCATTGCTTAATTACTTGCTAGAGGTCCTTCTGGGTCCTGAAACCCCCAGAATAATTTATTGACCAACAAACCAGTTGCATTTCATTGGCTGGCAGAGCTTTGGAAGGTCTTACAAATGCTGTTATACCCGGTTTGAGCCACATTATTTTGAATGGGGTATTAACTGGGCTGTGGAAGACTGTCAGAAGTGTTCCAATGGTCAGGATAAAAATCAAGCTATCCCTTCCAGTCCAGCAAGGAAAATAAACTATGAGTTATATTCATAATAAGCCAGAAGCTGTTAATCACCCATAATTCTGCTTCTATAGAAGACTTGAGAAAGTCTAATTTAACTAATTTAACTAATTATCAGCTTTTTCAGCTTTTGAGCTGCAGCATCTTTCCTAAAGCAATGAGATGCTTTTCAGAAAGTTCTTGTTTAGTGGAACAACTGTTACTATGTTATGTTAAATTAGTGTTATATTATTTTTAGGAATAAAACAAGAGCCTATGTTTAAACTGCACTGGTGACAGTTCAAAAAAACAAGAGGAGTCTTAGGTCAGAGGCTTTATGATCCCTGGCACCGCACAACAATACCTTGTGCAAAATACAGTCAATTGCTATCTTCACATCCTATCTCACACTATCAGGTGTGAACTCTTTGGCAATTCAACACTGCCTGGTGTTTTTGTAGGAAGAAGGTGTGATCCATAACATCTGACACACCATGTATCTTTGGCCCATGAAGGAATCTAAATTACAACAATTATAAATAAATCCTGTTATCAAAAATCATCTGGATAGGCTCTGCTAATAAAAGTATCAGAAACTTAAATGCAAGTCTGAGTAATTTACAGATATGTTAATCACTGAATCACAGAATATTTCTAATAGGAAAGGACCTCACAGATCATTGAGTCCAACCATGCACAGAACAACAAAACCAAAATCCTGATCAAGTGCAAGCAGCAAACAATCAGATAAAGCACAAAATAAAGCCCCCACAGTCTCTGCCACTATAGTAGGTTTTTACTGTAACTTCACACCATTTCCTCTGGTTCTGTCAATATTCACTTGGGAGAAGACGCCAACACCCACCTTTCTACACCCTCCTTTCAGGTAGCTGTAGAGGGCAAAGAGGTCTTCCCTCAGCCACCTCTTCTCCAAACTAAACATGCCCAGCTCTCTCAGCCTCTCCTCATATGAGTAGTTCTCTAGAATTCTCATGAGCTTGGTAGCTCTCCTCAGGACATGTTCCAGCAACTCAATGTCCTTCATATAATGAAGGGTCTAGAAATGAACACAGTATTCCAAGAATCACAGAATCAACATGCTTGGGAAGAACCTCCTAGATCACTGAGTCTAATCGTACTCGCAACAACAAAAAACTTGTGGAAAACCACAAAAAAACCCATCTCCATGCCTGCCACTATAGCCATGTCTACACTCTTCTTAAACACCTCCAGGATAATGACTCCACCACCTTCCTGGAAAGGCCATTCCAGTGCCTCACCACTCTTACTGTAAAGAATTTCTTCCTAACATCTAAGCTAAACCTCCCCTGCTTCAACTTCAGACCATTGCCCCTGGTTCTGTCATTAGTCACCAAGGAGAAGAGGCCAATACTTCCCTTCTCCTGCTGACCATGCTATTCCTGATACAGGCCAGGTGCCTCTTGGCCTTCTTGGCCACGTGGGCACACTGCTGGCTCATGTGAAGCTGGCTGTCTACCAGCACCTCCAGGTCCTTCTCTGCTGGGCAGCTCTCGAGCCACTCATCCCCGAGCGCCTGGGGTTGTTGTGACTGAAATGCAGGGCCTGGCATTTGGCTTTATTGTCCCTCATACATTGGCCTCGGCCCATTGATCCAGTCTGTTCAAGTCCCATCGTAGACCCTTCCTGCCCTCAAGCAAATCAACACTCCCACACAATTTGGTGTCATCTGCAAACTTTCAGAGGGTGCTCTCCATCCTGTTGTCCANATCTGCAAACTTTCAGAGGGTGCTCTCCATCCTGTTGTCCAGCTCATCAATAAAGATATTAAACAAGACTACCCCCAAAACTGAGTCCTGAGGGACATCACTGGTAATAGACTGCCAAGTAGATTTCACCCCATTAATTACAACTCTTTCAGCACAGCCAACCAGCCAACCATTTTATCCAGTCAAGAATATGGCTGTCTGTGCCATCATTTGCCAGTTTCTCCAAGGGAATGCTGTGAGAGATGGTGTCAAAGGACTGGTGTCAATCTGTTTTTGTTGTCCCTTATGTCAGTGGCCAAGATGAGTTCCAGCTGCCTTCCTAAGTTTCTCTGTGTATAACCTGGTGAGAACTTTGTACTCATTCTGAGTTGCCTGTCTCTTCTTCCAAAGGCAGTAAACCTTCCTATTCTTCCTAAGTCCCATAAAAATCTCTCTATCCACCTAGGCTGGCCATTTTCCCTTCCCTTTAATCTTGTGACATGACAAATGGGAACAGCCTGTTCCTGGGCCTTTAATATGTCCTTCTTGAGTCATGTCCAGTCTTCCTGGACCCCTTTACCCTTCAGGACTATTTCCCAAAGGACTCTCTCTACCAGTGTTCTGAACAGATCAAAATCCAAAATAGATAAACACTGAAAATAAAATGTGATGTTGTAATAATTTATTGAGCTGAAACATTTATGTAGCAAATTGAATTCAGGAACAAGTTATGGTCAAAATAAATCAATTAATTACCTTCACTAGTGATGTCAATCCATACATAGCTACTCATGTAGATTTCACTTGACCAGTTATCTTCCTATTTTATGCTTACCCATAAAGTAAAAGAAAACGCATTTTGAATGGGTGCTTGTCTTTATCCAAGGCTTTGGTCAAATATCAATCACACAGGCATTAATACTATGAAAATAATATGTGTTAACAAAAATTACAAGAACAGCACTTACATGAAAGCCCAAGGTGACATAAATCACTATCATAGCATTTATGCAGTAAGTTATAACTTAACACTACCACATTATCAAGAAATTTTCAAACATCAATTTCAAATTGTTCATTGATTTGTTTGAGAATAAAATAATGCTTTCCACATGGACCCTTGTTGCAAGACAAATCTATTTTAGCTGTTATAATTTTGTCTTCAAATATGTCTAACCTTTCATTGATTTAAAAAATACAGAACAAAGCCAAAAAAGACAAAAAGAATGAAAAACAAGTCTTGTAGCGAAAATTAAGACACTGATAGTAGGAAATTGTCCATTTTTTAAGTCTATGTTCATTGGTAGATACAGTGAAAATACTCCCTGAGAAATGCTTTTATACTTACATAATGGACACAAGCAATACTCCTTACAAAACTTTTTCCCTATTGCACATTAAGAATTTTCCCCTTTCAACCTTTAATGCGGTGAAACAGCCATCAATCTTATAACCGTGCTGAAAAATCATATATATATATATATGTGCATTTACTATTGTTCTCTGCCTTGTGCCTTGAATTTTTGCATAGTGTTGTCATCACTGGTTAGCCTGATAGACTGATAATTAAAATTGATGAAAGATTTTGAACTAAATGCATTGCTTAAAAAATACTGGATTTTGAACTAAATGCATTGCTTAAAAAATACTGGATTTCCATCGTAATGATGACAATATAAACAGAGACATCTCTTTAAACTTAGGAAAGAAAAAAAGATCAGTGACTGACATGAGTTGATTTTACCTAAGGAAAAACAGCTTTCAGAATATTAATGCATGGATCTGACAATTTCTGTGTTGCATATCAAACTGATACAACACCATAAAACCTCAAGAACTCGATCACTTAAGATGCAATAAAGCTTCTGACTTCAGAAGTATCAAGTTACTTTATAAAATGAACGTTACCCTGAAAGACAAAATCAAGCCAATTTCAAAGAAATAATATACTCTAATGACCTGTTACTGATGGGAGGACGAATGCAACTTCACATTTTTTTCAATAGATTCTAAAACAGATACATAATGCTAACAACTTCGTGAAAGCATTACCATTTCTGTTATTTAATAATGAGGACAATACTGAGGTCCTACTCTTCAAAGCCAGGTTTTGTCAAGGGTAGCTCATTTAAGCAGAGTTTTGTGAATTTTGAAGTATGTATTTGCCAAACTTTACAATGTAAGTCACTTTAAACGTTGTGAAGACACACACACAACCTTTTGGTAAGTGTACAATGTCTCTAGTTAAAGATCATCTGTCGTGAAATAAAGGTTAGAATGAAAAGTCACACTGAATGTGAGAAATCCCACATTATCAAAATGTACTCTCTGCAAGCGTAAAAACACATTGAAATGGGACACACACTCCTGAACTATTAGAAACAAACACTTTTGGTGCTATTGCTGAATAATCATAGAACCATTAGGGAT
>VZRI01011413.1:0-13350 GCA_013397515.1 Upupa epops
CTATGATCCTATGATCCTACAGAAGAATTTTTCCTCTACATTTCATTACTACCTGCAGTGTTAGGTGTCCATTAAACTAATATCCTCTACCTGTCCTGAACTCCATTCTAGCCAAAATCTTCCTTGTCTTCCCAAGGAGAAATTTCTGAAGATACAAAATTACTTGGTAATTGTAAAGGGTGGGAGGGGCAATATCAGTATAAATACCACAATTTCTTTCTTCTGGCTTTTAGACCTGCTTGTCTCAGCAGAGAGCAAGATCTCAGTGCTGTCTCTTATCTGCAGTCTCCAGAATGAGTTGAACAAGACGGTGTCATAACAGTTGTTCCTTCTATTCATTTTGCCACAATGACCAGTAAGTGTCTCCTGTCTGAGCTGTGGCACACAGTGTCAGGGTTGCTGAACCGTTGACCAGAGGAACACCTGCAAGGTCACATTTTTCAAGCTAGAATTTCTGACAGGATTGTAGCCATTGGAGCTTTCCTTCCCACCTTGCCACACTCCAGAGCAGAGACAACGTCGCGTTCTGCAGTATTACAAGAAAAGGACTATCAGCAAGAGGAGGCACTGTTTCCGTGAACAGCATGTGTATTATTTCTTCAGGAATCAGCCAAGTAATGAACTTTCTTTTTTTTGTTTGGCTGCCAGGCTCACATCATTTGTGTGAAAGAGCATGCAGACAGAAAGATTGTCATACATGTGATGCTCTTGAGCTTTGTGTCACCAAAGCACTCCAGACTGTAGAGAAAACTCAAGATCAACTCAACTCCCAACTTGCAAATAGCCTCAGTGTAGCCCTAGCCAGCACCAGTCACCAGATCTGAAAGGAATTCATCCAAACACTTCCTTATTTTAGGCTCAAATCATGATAAAAAAGGGACTGTTTCCATCCAAACTTGGAGAAAGTTCCGCTTGCAACTACAGTGAGAATTTGATTTTTCAAAAAAAAACTGAACCTTTCTTGGCATAAGCTCAGGCTCTAGAGCTGCAGTCAATCCAGTAACATCCTTTTGCCAGTCTCTCCTCTTTAAAAACTTGATCTTTTAGAAATTTGAAAGAACTTTGTACAATCCAAATTAGTCTTTGGTCAACAAACAAATTCAAATTTCCACAGGGTGGGAGTGTGTACTAAGAGGTTAGCTGTAGTCCCTGTGTGCTGTGACTTAATGCCTTAGGTAGCTTGCTCATTTCCCTTTTTACTTTTCCTCCTGATTTCGTTGATGGTGTCTGCCAACATTGTCCATGCATATGTGCAATTGATTTTTTTCTTTTTCTCCCAGTACTTATAGAGTGCTAAGGACCTTGAAGAGTTAATTTTGTTTGAATTTATTTTCTGTGCATAAAAAGGGCATAATTCAAAACTTACTTGCTCCCCTGCCTAGGCTTCCCTCTGCTTCTGTTGAGTACAACTAGCAAAAATCAGAATTAGCATAAGTCTGGGCCTAAAGCACCATGCAGAGAGGAGCTTCATACAGGCTAACAGGCTGAATCATAGACTGCCAAACTCCAGGTAACTACATTCAGGAGTTGGTAATGACAGACATCCCGAGCCAAACATTTTCCTTCATCACTGTGCTTTTTCTATCCCTGCATGAATCTATTAAAAGAGTTGGTATCTGCTGAGGAAGCGTGGCCAGAGCAGTGGGGGAACACAAATGACCTGTGAATCATTTCAGAGTCCTTTCTTTGGGGTTGGATTTAATGGCTGATAAGCTTGTGTGGTGTAAGGTCATGCATGTGAGTGGAATAATGAAAGCAGAAGTGAGAGATGCTCTGAGCTGCTAATGCCTTCTTTCCAGTTTCCTCCTCTTCCATTCTGCTTTTTGCAGTACTGTGGTGGAGCTGACTAGCTGGGTGATTTGTGAATTGTGGATCCATTTGCCCCTTTCTTCATGCTATGTTAATGGATTTAAATGATGCCTTAAAGACAAGGAACTCTTCTCAGTCTAGCCCAAAAGCTGACTTGAGTTTCAACTGTATAAAGGAGAAACAGAGAAGAGCACACCTAAGAGATGGAAATGGGAGAAAGCGGTAGTTGAAGGAGTTTGTAACAGGAAATGAACACTTCTAAAGATGAGTACAGTGTTTTATTTCTGCTTGCAGTATGCCCTGATGACTAGCTGCTAGCCACAGCATTCCTCTCTAACAATTTCTAGCTGCAAAATTCAGAGGCATTTGTCATCTTCCACAGCACCTCAGCAGATGTGTTGAATGACTGATGGATGTTCTACTCAGCATTACTTATGAGGAGCCAGCAAATTCTGTTGAGTCCATGTATTGTCATTAGTATCAGTCAACAGTAAATACCCAGGAAAAATGTATTCTTCCCCAGATACATTGTTAACATCTAGCAGTTCACCATATGTGGTTTCCTTACTAGCTTTGGAGAGATTTTACCTCTGTATGTGTCCAGTCCCTTTTTCTTTTGTTTGTCAACATAAACTGTTAACATCCACAGCATCCACTGATAAGGAGAGTCACAACAGAACAGTGCAGCATGGAAGGACCTATGTCCTTTGTTGATCAAGCCTGATCCTTCATTGTTTCCAAATTTAGCTCTATTAATTTCTCCTTTGCTTTTCTTCTTTGCAGGCAATTGACAAGTATTGTCGAGTCAGTGGTGGCTTTTCTGGTGTCAAGGATGTCTATTCCTCATCTCCTACATATGATGACGTACAGCAGAGCTTTTTCCTTGCTGAAACTTTGAAGTAAGTTTTCTTCACTCTTTTCCTGTAATAGCTAGCGTCTGAATTCTAGAAGAATGCAGTGGCTCAACAAATAATCTATTTTCTTTTCAGAGTGAGTTTTGATTTGGCTTTCCTTTTTTTCCTAGCTTTAAGATCCAAGATCAGCCCATTTTAATAATAAGAAAGACAAGTGGGATATCCCATACAAGAAGCTTATAGTGAGAGAGCTTTAGTTTTTAAGACTTCTTTTTCTGTCATCACAGCAGAGGAGAAGTTATGTCCTTTTAAGAAACTGCCTTTTAAGAAATTGCAAAAGACATTTTTTTTTCCAATACAGTGACTTGACATCTCTTATACAAGTATGTACCTTGCTCTTAATATTGTAGAATCTTTTTCTTCTCTGTATGTCACTGGAGGCTGGGGGTAAATGCAAAGAACCAAAGTCTTTCATGGTCTTAGATGATTTTTCTGCATTTATCCCACAGGACATTTTTCTAGACTAATTTTTGGTGTATGTGAGAATATCAGGTATATTTTATACTGTCTTTCTCATCTACATTCAATAAGTCAATAGGACATGTGTATTCCGCTCTGCAGAAGCTAATGGACTCATTTCTGTGTTTGGTTCAAGGTTAAATGTTCCAAGTCATTGGTCTTCCACCACGTATCTTTTTAATTAGTAGGTAAAAATGCTATACTAGAGTATGCCACAAGATCTAACTTACACAGATAACACATACAATAAGAAAAACTATTATAAAGATAGAAGTGGGTTATAAGGATTTTATTAAGAGATCTGTTTTTAATACTGAGCTAGTGTGTTATGGCTACTTACCTGCTTTATCACAGACACAAGACAGCTATCAAGAGCCCTCTTTTGCCACATGGTTGATCACTCTAAGGTTTTGCCTATGAAGCAATGTCTTCTATGTGAGTTTTTTTATATACTCAGATTAACAAATTCGGCAACATAGTTGTGGCATTGAAATCTGCAAAGATTCCTGTATTACTGTTAATTGTCTTACTTCTGCAGGAGAAGTTTCTAAGTTGGCTATATCCACTACCGTTTTTATTTTTTTTTCCTCCTGCATAGCAGTTTAGACAATCTTTTAGTTGGTTAAATCCATAGGCAAAAGCCACTGCGGCAGTGTGAATGAAGCCAGAGCTGCTATTAGGAGACAAAGACCGTTTATAAATCCATACCACTTTCTGCCAACATGTGATGGAAGGGATAATATATATATGTTGTTGCACAAACCTGTCAGCAACAAATACTCATTAAAGTGCCCTTTCTGTCTTTACAACCCCGTGGTATGATGGAAAAAACACATTCTAACCATGTGGCAGTCTACATGACATACAGGCATTGCAGAATAAACAGTTTCTATACAGTAACAGTTTACTGTATCAGCAGTATCAAATGTTCAGATTTTAGCTGTAGTTGATGTATGTGAAGAATGACTTGGGGTACTGGGAGCTCATTTCAGCAGATGCTGAAAATGACAGTACTTCAGGCACCACAATGTGTTTCATTGGTAAGAAAGATGGAGATCCAAATTCATTATGTATAAGGGAAGAGTCTGGCTATTCTAACTTCCTGCTGGCGCCTTACCAATTTGCTCTACATAGTCAGAGTACTTTGTTTCCTCACATTATCATTATTAAAAGAAAGTCAGCTGCTGCTACCTCCTCTGTTGTCTTCATTATTTTATTTCACCTCTTCAAATTCATTTTCTGGAAACTAAAAGCTGTGCTCCCAAAGACAGAGGCAGCAGTTTCAAGTAGGTACAGTCAGAGAAGCGGTATCTCCCCAGGAGCAGATCTTATATGATTGATCTGCTTATAAAAGCCAAAACAGAGAATGAATTCTATTCCTCAGGGACTTCTGTGGTGACAAGGCTGACCTTTGAAATATTGCCAGAATCCTGTCTGCATCTTAAATAATCACAAGAAAATCTGAAAATTCACTGATGCATCACTCAGTAGCTGGATGTATTACAGAGCAAGCATTGCAAAAGAAGACAGTTCTAGAAAGGAAGTTTTTATTGGATTTTGGGTCAGACCACTGCCCACTTGTAGGAAACAACAAAGTTGTAATGGAGCATCGGACAGTAGGTGTTTGATGGTGATGCAGCTGACATAGTCAAACCAGAAACTGGTATCACCTTGAGATAAAACAGAGAACATATAAGGTCTGGATAGCTCAAATGACTATAAAAAATAAAAAGACAGAAGGGGTGGATGTGATGCCATGAGGAAGATGAAGATGTCTTTGGAAGATGGGGTATAAAATGTGTGTTACGCAATGCCTGCTGTGATCTTTTCTGCTATTGATGGCAACTTCTGCATCTTCATTCCTCTCAAAGTCAAAATCAGCATCTCTCCCAAACATGTTTATTTGCTGTTGGGGCACTTTTGCTCCTCCAGAATACCTAGCAAATTATAAGAGTTTGGGCAGTGGCAAGAAGGTAGATTGTGAGTGATAAGGAGCAAGACGGAGAACTGCATTGCTTTAAATGCATTTTAGTAAGTTGAAACATAGCTGCTGTGGTGAAAAGAGTTTGGTCAGCTGCTGAGGGATAAAGTTCAAGTAAAGAAGAAAGGAAATTCATGATGCTTTAAAGACAATTGAAAAGTGCAGAGAGAAAGACTAGACATGGATAAAAATCATCAGGAAATATTACCCATAAACAATTGTTGAGAAAGGAAAGAAAAAGCAGAGCCTCACTGACTGTGTTGTGGATACAACTGACAATTACTTGCTTCTGTTACTTCCTTTTACAAGGGAAGAGTAAACACCCCTGGTGCTCCACTTGCAGTCTGGTGTTCTAGAACACTGGAAGTGCCTATTAGGGCTCCTGGATTTGGAAGCGTTGACAAAGATCCCTTCCACTAGCAAGTCCTACAAAGTACAGCCACATTCAAATGTGTTAAGAAAAAAGAACCAAGAAACAGTCTTGTTCCATGTATTTCCACATGGAACCTTAGTTTGTTACACACATCTTTTGCTCTGCATTGCTTTCCGAGGCACCTCATTATGATTCTGCTTTGCACAATATATTGGCCCATTTTCTTCCACCACAAGATGAACCAGCTTCCAGCACAGTGATGACAGCATAGGTATCTAGCATGGCTTAATAGCTTCTCATATGCTTCCTCAAATCATTTGTTTGTATTAAAGAGGATTAGTCATTTCCAAGTGGTTTTACTCTATCAAGAAGCATTTTTTTGCCAAGTTCTTTTCTGCTCCCTTGTCCCCCAAATCCTTATGCTTGATGCTTTGATTTTTGGTTTACATTTCAAGACTTTGAAAGGAGTTGAGAAACAAAAGTTACTTGGGAAGATTAAAATGTGGTCTTTAGAACAACTTCTAATTGAAGGGCTCAATCACTGTATTACTCCTCAGATCGTTATAATAGGGAAGATTGCTTGGATGCTATAGACAGGTTGAAAACAACCACTTGTTTATAGCAAACAAGTGCTAACTACTGAGACTGAAGCTGCTGTGTTGCCCCTGCCTGCCCATTGCTCTGCTTTAATACCCATCATTTTTCCTCTCTGTCTTGATACCTAGGTATTTGTATCTGCTTTTCTCCAATGACGACCTTCTACCATTAGACAACTGGGTTTTTAACACAGAAGCTCATCCTCTGCCTGTTTTACATTTAGCCAACACTACACTGTCAGAAAATCCTTCATATCGATAAAAACAGCTCTGTGAAGAGGAACAGAGACTGTTTGCAGCTCTGTTTTGTTTACATGGACCACTTGAGACTTTAAGCAGGGGAGGAGACAGACACTTGATAAAACTAGACCTTTGAGTCAAGCAAGTACTGGCGTGAGAAACAAAGCTCTTCAACCTATAGTTGAAAGTTAAAAGTTCTGTTTTATACATGACCAAAACAGATTAGTGTGGTATTTGCAGGACAGAGACTTCATGTGCTTTGAACCCTAGCAACACATGGAATCTACTGTTTAACATACACACAGCAGCATAAGGAAGAAGAGGCTTTCCTGTCCAGGGAGAGGAACTTGCTGCTGCGGCTGTTCACTGTTGCAAGCAACAACACATCGGTCACCTCTTCAGATTGGGTGGGTTCCAAATATGTAGATTTTGTTTTTCTTTTTTTTCCTTTTTTTTTGTTTGCTGATGGCCTGAGCAAAGCAACAACAAAAAACAACACCACTGCACCAGCAGCATCAGGATTTGAATCTTTTCCTGTACCTGTCTAAATTCTCTGAGGAGTGTCAGTTTATCCAGACTGGCAGCCATTCTTAGGGCATCTAAGCTATTAAAACTAAACTCTAAACAATAAAAACTATTCCCACCTCATTTTCCCCTTTCAAAATAATACAGAAAGATCTATGTATCCAAAAAATCAACTATTCAGCATTTGGGTTGTAGTTCACTGGCAGCAGTGAAGGCTTGTTTCTTTTGCAAGCTACATTCACAAAGTCTGGAGCATATTGCAGGGGTAGGGTAGATCCTAAGTTTTCCTTCCTCACAAATCCTGTCACATGGGAAAAAACACTCTGTTTTTAGTAACCTGGTCCTTTAGCTAAATAAACAGGTCAGAACATGAGTAAAACAATCTTTCATGATTTATATAGGATGATATATAAAATATTAATTAAAAATGCTCCACTTCAGCAAAGCAGCATATTCTGTAGCTTTCTATTTTTCCACACAATCTGGGTTTTTCCTAAAAGTTGAATTTCATTCTTTGGATTCTGTTTACAGAACTGGTGTATGTCAGAAAGCTAAAACTGCTTTTGGTGTAGTTTACAAAATTCCTTTTATTCTGGGAGCTTCAGTACAAAGCCAGCATGATCTTCTTTGGAAGCAACATCTCCTGACATATGAATGGAAAATCTTCTTCCATTAATGAGAAATGAGATGCTGTTATCTGCATGATTTATTTTTTTCCAAAGTACTCATAGACTGGGCTGAACAGTAACCCCTAGGTGGAATGTGCTTCAGTCTTCACTTATTTGCTTAAAGAAGTGAGTAAAAGTATTTTCAGGTATGTCCCAATGTCTGGGTTTTTCTACCATTGTTCCATAATCCTTACAGCTCAAACTATTCTCTTACATCTTTTTGCTGTGGCAAACTTGCCCCTTTCCTGAAAAAGAATGTTCTTTATTAGTGCACAGGTTGAATCTTTAAAAAAAATCTTGGTTGTGTTTTCATACTGAAATGAGTGGAAGAACTCTTCAGAGCAGTACAATATGAGATCCACAGGGAGTGCTCTTTGTCCCCATCAAAAAACCTTCTTTTTGGAAGTTTTATACATAAAATATTTCAGTTCTCATGTGTTTGACTGTAAATTGTAGTTGAATTTCCCCACATAAAACTTTCCTTCACTCAATTTTTTGACACTAATTTAGACATAGTCTAAGTCATCACATGATCTAAGAAATAATGCTGTCAGAAGCTTTTTTCCCAGAAATTTAGTTTTGTTTAAGAAGAGGATGACACAGAAGAAAATCAAATCTCAGTAACTTAACCTTAATATCATTTGCTTATTTACTGCAATTTGCAGCAGTATCATAAAAATAATTTGAAAACCAATAATGGAATTGACATAGTAAATAATACTGATTCAAGTAATTGTTTATTTAAAATTAGATGTTGCTTAATAAGTGGATTCTTCTTGCTGGTTCCACATTAAATTATTTTTCTAATTAGTATTTGGTGACTTCCTGAAAAACATTTCATTTTCCCTTCTCTAAAATTCAGATATGTTTTCAAATTGAGATTTTCAAACCCCATGAGGATTGTTATTAGCTCGAAACTGCACTCAATTGCCTTGTTCTCCTAAACCTTTTTGGGTTCAAAGGAGAAAGAGGAAAAGGGCGGGGGGGAACCAAGTAATTTCCCATCTCATACAGCCATTCCTGTATGCCTCTTGATTAATGCATGTGTAGAATGGCTGCCAGTCTGTTCAGAACACAATTTTATAATCTCAGAAACAGCAAATTTCTTATCATTGCAGCTCTTGAATCCTCCTCTTGTGAATCAAAGAGCAACTCTTCACATTAATTCCTTCATAAATCCCAGTGGGTTAACTCACTGCCACGTGAACGCTTGAATTGAGGACCTAAGCCATTTCATGTTATGGGATGGCATTTTTCTCAAAGCAGATGTACAGTACTGCTACTTCTTTGTGCAGGCAAGCAGCAGGTACTAAATAAAGGACATCTGTTTCTTGTTTCCAGTTCCCCCAATGGCTGTTGTAGTTTCTACTCTGTCACTCTAAAATGCAAGCTGTCTTTTTCAACCAGAAGTTACTGATGCTCATAGTCTAGCAAAAATGATGCATTTTAAGAACTAATTGCCATGTCATTCATGAGTCTGTCCATCATGAGATCTCCTAGAGCAAGCTGAATTTGGAGATAGTGGATTCTGGATGAGGTGCCTGCACAGCAATTGTGCACCATGGACATCAAAACTTCTGACTGAAGTGATGTGTCCTTGTCCTGAGTCATTCACAGAGAAGTAGATTTTGATCTGCAGAATGCCATTGTGTGCAACCCAAAGTTCAGACTGTTTTCCCTCTGGGTACACAAGATACAGTAGAATATTGCCATTTTCATTCTGTTGCTGCTGTCTCACATACTTTGATGAAGATAGAGTGTAAATTTAAGCACAAAATTACTCTTTAGACCTAGTTGTTTCTGAGTCTAGCACTGTATTCTCTAACAAAACAATCCTCAGTTTCTTTAGGTAGCTGTCCCATTCTGGCAATTTCTACAATACCTTCTCCTCTTACAGGATGAAATACAGATTAAAATTATGTACTTTTTGGCACACTGGATTTGGGCAAGAGGCTGGAAATCCAAGAGTTGTCCATTTCCTGTTTGCATGCAGTCAAAACAGGGATGTTCCAGTTTTTGTCCTAATCCAAACCTCCTAGCTTGCCTGTTGGTCAGGATCTGCTCACAGTGAATTTTTTTGTAACACTGAACAGCTCGACTTTTCAAAGAAGGCAGATTTCTGCATCTTCCATTGACTGTCTGGAGCTGTGTATATCCTGTAATCAAGAAGTCAGCTTCTTAGCTTTGTCCTCTAAAGAAAAGCAAAACCCTTGAATTATATTCTGGGTGTTAATTTTGCTGCACAATATAGTCCCTAAAACTGAATGTTTTAAGAAAAGTTTGGAAAGTAGTAAGTGTTCTGGAGTAAAGGGAAAGGCAAATCGTTCCCTGTGAGTCACACCTTTGGGGCTTCTTTAGCTGCCTACTCCAGCTTTTGAGGATTGCTGTCTTCTACATCCCGGTCACTGACATATTCCACCCAGCATTTTACAAGACTTGAATGTTGAATATAGGGGTTCTGAAAAGTGAAAACAGTTGCACACTCCCTGTAAAACCAGGCTGTAAGGTTAAAATGTCTACCCTGTGCTGATTTACAGCCCTATTGGTCTTGCTTGTATGATCCCCTTTTCTGTTCCTGAGGGTATACTACAACCCTTCTTAATGTGACTGTCCCTAGTTTGAACCGAGTAGTGGTTAATAGCATTGACACTGAAAGGATTGACAATGTAGCCTGGCATCCACAGAACATCCTGAGGCAGTTTACATCAATTTTAGCTAATCAAACCTGTTACATGCATCGATAAGTCTATTCCATGCTTTTAAGGGACAAATAAGAAACAGACTTCTTGTTACCAGGGAAAAATGAAAGCAAGTTCTTGATCCATACTATAGTTGGGAGATCTCTTCACCCTGATCAGATATCTCTCTTTCTTTATCTCCCTGAGTTTTGAAAAACAGTCTTCAGACTTGAGATTTTGAGTTGTCAGAGGAAACCCAAGCTCTTTGGCAAGTTCTGTGTGTACAAATGTAGCAGCGATGATAAGCACTAGCTGCTTAGGCTGTCAGCCGCTTCTAGCAAACTGCTCTGTAATTGCCCAGAAGATTTGAGAATCACCTAAATTGAAGGAAACAGCCTAACTCCTGAATTGTTATGATGAATTGTTGCCTTTAATCCTAATCTCTTGGTGGAAGTTGGATTTGCATTTTGCCTTTATTCTTGCTTTGTCCGAAACCAACAGATTATTTTTCCTCCAAAATAATAGAAGGTTAAAAGTCTTATCTTCTGATGTGGAAAACTTATGCCTCTGACCTGGAATCCTGCATATGTACTTTTTACAGATTAAAAATAATATTGTATATAAAAAAGATTGAATAAAGAATGTCTTTAAGTGAAGATGTTGTGATTTGTGTCCTTTGATTACAATAACCACCTTCTGTAGCGTTGGACTGTGAAGCTGACCCTACTTTACAGGCTTCGTGATGCTGCAGGTTTTCTTTTCCCTGCAGCTGTACAAGGGACTTTGTCAAATTAAATGTTATCAAGAACTTCTGGTACAAAACTAAACCCATGTTTGCCTTGCTTGGTTTTAACAGGTCGTTGTAGGGCACAAAATTTTCTCCAGGATTAAGGTAAATGTTTGCAGCTGTTTGTGTGTGTCACTGTGAAAAGTAAATCTCAGAAAATTTTGAGATTTCTACTATCTTCTTAAATTTGTGTGAAAGTGGAAGATTCTTAGTTATGGAGTTTTCACATGAAGTGAAACCCACAGCTTTTCTTGATATTAAGTAGCCATTGGGCAGTTACATCTGTCCATCAATTCCTCTGTCCTTTCTGAAAAGGAGAAAGTGTTAATTCTTTAAATGTTGTTCACAAGGGAATTGGTGTGAGGAAATTTCTTGCATTGAGTCTGTTACCCCCTTGCACCTTTAAATGCCCTGACACTGCTGCCATAGCTCTCTGTTTCACAGTACAACTAGTAAATTACCAGACTTTTTTTCAGAGTCACATTAACTGTAGATAATCCTTACTGTCTGACATCACCCTTATTGCTCATGTGGTATGTTGTTTTCATGATGTGCCCTAACTGCCATCCTGCGTGTCCTGTTTCAGTGCTTTATATCTAACATCCAACCTTTCCAGGGTGCTTCTGTCTCAGGATGCAATGATCTTCACTACTTTTTCATAAGAGGGAATGGCTTCCCAAGTGCCGTAATTCAGTGCAACACCTGCTGCAGTGGTTTGCCATCCATCTTGGGGTACAGCTGTTGCTCCTCAGCTTTCCACACAAGCACAACATGTTCACAATGCACCCAGTTCCCACTGCAGTTCCACTACTAAAGCAGTGTCTTTGCACCCATGGATCTTCCTATCTTCCTGAGATGTGCTCAGCCCTTAAGCTATCTCAATGAAATTCACTTCTTGCACCAAAGCAAGTTTGCTTTCTCTATCTTTGGCACACCATCTCGCCAACTGAGCTCTAATGCACAAAACTGCCTCCTGCACCTGATAGTACTCTATCAAGCTCTATGTCCTTGCCTGTAACATTTTGGCCAGTACTGAAGGCTTCATTAATGTCCTCACTGCTCTTCAGTTTATGGTCGTACTGCATTGTCTCTCTGCAAAAGCAAAGTCTCTTGCACACCCCCACTACTACCTATTCTGAAACACGTTTCCTTTGCACATCCTCTATCTGAGGTTATATGGCAAATATTCTCTTTTATTTCTCCTTTGGCATTGTGCCTGCACGTTACCCGCCTCCCTCCCTTCCTTTGTGATTGCATGTGCTCCTTCCTGGAGACCACGTTGTCTTTCCTATGCATATTAATTCACTGTATTTTACAATCCTAAATTTAATCCTTAATGGGTTGGTTTTTAGCCTTCATCTTGTAGCTCTGGGGTTTGGCTTCTCTTGGTGCAAAGCCAGAGGCATTCCATGGGCTTCAGAAAGAAAATGTTACCCTATATGTGCCAGTTCATGTGTGGGATGTGTGAAGGTTGATGTTGGAATGCTGGGGGGTTTTTATGTGAAGGTGCCTTTTTGACAATAATATTTTGACAACAATAGACTGGGCAAACACAGTAAACCTTTTCAGCTTTGAGAAGAGCAGTCACTCCCATAGCAAAGCTACTGGTGGGTAAAAGTTCAGGAGAGGATTCAGGGAGGAAGCAAAAAGTTCTGTCCATAGTCTGTTGCTATACAAACCAGAAAGGGTGAGCTGCTGTGTGGCTGAGGAAATAGTATGAGATCACACAGAGGTCCCATGTGAACTGCATTATGATACGGCCATAAAAAAGGAAGAATGTCCCTGTGTCCTTTCCTCCATAAGCTGGTGTTACATATCTCTTCATGCCAATCCATTGTAAATCTTCAGCAAGGAAATCAGTGGAGAAGCTTCAGAGGAGTCTGAGGGGAGACATTACTGCCCTCTACAACTACCTGAAAGGACATTGTAGAGAGGTGGGTGCTGGTCTCTTCTCACAGGTAATCACAGTATCACAGTAATGATAAGGTTGGAAAAGACTTTAAAGATCATCCAGTCCAGCCCAAATCCAAATAAACCAAGTAAACCTAACATCTAACATCTAGATCATGCCACTCAGCACTTCATCCAGACTAACCTTGAACACCTCCAGAGACAGCAACTCGACCATCTCCGTGGGCAGCCCATTCCAAAATTGGATCACTCTTTCAGTGAAAAACCTTTTCCCAATATCAAGTCGAAACCTCCCCTGATGGAGCTTAAGACTATGACCCCTTGTCCTGTCTCCAGTGTCCAGGGAGAAAAGACCGACCTCCACCTGACTACAACCACCTTTTAGGTAGTTACAGACAGCAATAAGGTC
>VZRI01011413.1:13824-83260 GCA_013397515.1 Upupa epops
GGCTCATCCATCCGACCAGTTCCTGAGCCAGCATAGAATATTCCTGTCAAAGTCCCTTGCTGCCGTCTGCGCAAGGAGTATATCATGGGAGACTGTGTCGAATGCTTTACTGAAATCCAGGTACGCTACATCCACAGCCTTCCTTTCATCAACCAGTCAAGGTACTTGATCATAAAAGGAGATTAGGTTAGTCAAGGAAGACCTGCCCTGCCTAAACCCATGTGGACTGGGCTTAATCTCTTGGCCATCACGCAGTTGTTGCATGATAGCACTATCGGTTCCATAGCTTTGCCCAGAAATGAGATGAGGCTAACAGGTCTGTAGTTTCCTGGATCATCCTTCCGACCCTTCTTGTGTATGGGGGTCACTTTCACCAACTTCCAATCATCTGGGACCACACCTGTGATCCATGACTTCTGATAAATTGTGGAGAGCGGTTTAGCAAGCTCATCCAGCAGCTCTCTCATCCCTCTGGAGTGAATCCCACCTGGTTCCATAGACCTATGGGGATCTAAATGGATCAGCAGGTCTCTAGCTAGTACCTCTTGGCTAACAGTGATAGAACAAGAGGGAACATCCTCAAGTTGCACCAGAGAAAAGTTAGGCTGGACATTATGAAAATTTTTTCACTATAAGAGTAGTCAGACACTGGAACAGCCTGCTCTGGGAGGGTACTCCCAGAGCAGCCTGGATGTGTTTAAAGGTCCTTTAGATGTGGTGCTTAGTGGTATGGTTTAGTGGTGAAATCGGTAGTGTTAGTGGGTGGACTTGATGCTCTCAAGGTTCTTTTCCAGCCTGAGTGATTCTGTTTGTCTGCAACCAGAGGCCTGTGCACAGGTGCCAGG
Source organism: Upupa epops (assembly GCA_013397515.1). Classification (NCBI taxonomy): domain Eukaryota; kingdom Metazoa; phylum Chordata; class Aves; order Bucerotiformes; family Upupidae; genus Upupa; species Upupa epops. The sequence goes on from VZRI01011413.1 coordinate 14,670, forward strand.
AGGTGAGGTGCAGGGAGGTGGAGGAAGATTTTTCAAGTGGGCAGATAGACCCATCCATGAGTGGTATGTAGATCATGCACAGCATTCCTTTGCAGACCTGGTTTAACTTGAACCATCTGTGAGGCCACAGAATGTATGTTACAGAAAATTGTCACTGAAGGTGCAGAATTAACAAAGACAACATTTACCCTTCTCCAGAAGAAGGATGTATGGTACATCTTATGAAATTGAACTTCAGTAGCATATGCAGTACTGCCTCTTGATTGATTTGTCTTGAAAATATGAAGCTATGAATTTAGGAAAATATGAAAACTTACGAACATATGAAAATATGAGGAACATGAACACAAAAGCTGCACAATGGATAAGGAACTGTATCAAGGAGAATAAAATGGACAAGAAAACTTCAAAATGTTTTAGTGAATATGACTAAGTCCTGGTACTAGAACAAATGTTTTGTAATGACAAAAATAATTTGTTTGTTCGTTAGGAAGACTTGTCTATAAAGAGTGTGAAGGATTGGATAATCTTGAGTCATGGAACAGCAGAAGATAAAAGAAATTTTTAATAAGTCAGAAGGCAAAGTTGTTCCTCTGGGGATCATGAATAAAACCTTTCATTATAATCTGGAATGTTATCAGTCCAAAGTCATTAATGCTGAGAAAGACATGATCAAATAGATCAGCAGTGCAAGGTGAAAAAAACAAATGTAAAAATAAAAGAATGGCAGTGCTTGGTCAAAACTGAAGGCTGTCTAATGTAGCATCCTGACCCAATACTGACCAAGGGCAGATTCCCCAGAAGAGTGGAACTGATGCTTCACAGATGCATACTGAAATGATCTGTGGCTTCCTGGCATCTTTAATAACCCTTGACATACAAAGATGGGAGAGAAGTTCTTAGGAACTAGTCCAGTCACTGAATCAATAAAAGCTGTTAGCATGCAGAACAAGCTCTGCCAAAGAGCCTCATGGTGTCAGCAAAGCATGACTGCATTGAAAGAATATTTGTGATGAAATAGAAGAAGTATCAGTGTTGCACAAAGCAAGATGAACAAGTCAGATACAGTGTATAATTCTGGTCAGCCATATTTGGAAGGGCTTGTCTTGGTGGAACAGGTGTAAGACAGGAATATTTAGGCTTACCAGTCTGTCTCACCACCCTCACAGGGAGCTCTATATCTAGGGCAGAACTCATGAAAAGGCCCTTTCCTTTGTGCTGTTACCTCTTTCTAGTGCAGAGCAAGCGTAAAATGCCCGTGGACCAGAAAAAAGGCACCTTATCTACACAGATGGGAGTAATTGATTTACATTTGCTATGCTGATTGTGTAACAATGGATAGAACATCACCAAATAGTTGCTGTTGAGTTTTATAAAATGGTTATCCTGTTAACTGAATCAGAAATAGATTGCAATGTTCTGAAGCAGTGCTATCAGCATTGGACACCAGTCTCTTTTATCTGAAGATTTTTTTTAACTGACCAGCAAATGAGGAACAAGTAATATGATACTAAAAGAGAAGAGTGGTACAGTCCACAAATAAAGTCATTTGTGCAATGACTCTTACACAGCAAAATAAGTAAAGATCATCAGTATCCTCAGAGAGATAAACTCTGAAGATGCTGTCTGTTGCATTCACCTGTATTGTGCTTTGACTGTATTTGCATATGGCTCATCTTGTCCTTTATTTGGGTAAATACTCTGTTCTTATTTGAAGCGCTGTATGTCTGTGTGTTATTTCTATACTAATTAATCTTTACATCAAGGTATTTCCTTGACAGTTCAGCATTTTTGCAAGCACACTCTTGTATCTGCTCTGATGTATAGTTAGTATGCATTTCATAGACATGAGCAAGGCAAATAATTTCAAAGAATCCATTGCTGTTAATATGCTGAGTCTCAGAACCTGTGTTACCTGGGCAACTATTTACATCAAACCTATGCTATAGTCTACTAAAACCTTATGCAAGATTGTGTAAACCCAGACACTGCATTCCTGCTTGTATCACAGCAACGTTAGGTTTTCAGGCTCTTATCAAATAATTTTAAGCTGAAGTGGAAATTTCCCCCAGGAAAAGAATCTCCAAAATCTTTGAATACCCACCAGCCAACAACTTGTGTGATTAGTTGCCTTCCTGTGAAGCAGACTTCAAATGAGTTCAGTGACAACAGGAAAAAACTTACTGCCACATTCAGGAGACATTGTTACATTGACATTTCTATCAGCTTAAATAATGTGCTGCTTTTCCAGGTGTATATTCTAAGCAAACCTCTCTCTGTACTGCCACTCATTTGCCCTGGTTCCTGCTCACACTATGTCTTAATAAAGCAAAAGTCTATGGGGAAAACACATAAGCCCCTTCACAGAGGGTCAGGTGTGATCAGGATATGTTCCATGCCATTCATTATGACCTGTGATCAGGTCATATTCCATGCCAGGTGCTTATTAGGTGCATCAGAAAGATGCTTTGTCCACTTCCATATTTTATCCCTGCAGTAAGAATTTCTCTGGCAATTTGAGCTGTCAAGAAAGGGCACAGATGTGGCTGGCTCTACTCTGCTGCTGTTCTCACCTTTTTCACCTCTCCGTTGGCTGCTGCATTCTGTGTTCAAGGGGTATCCAGGCCAGTCAGCCCAGAATTAGGAAGTGGCTTTAGGGATAGGATAAGACCAGCTTCCAAAATTGAACACTAGGTTCAAATGTCAGACACTCGTAGTCTGTCGCCCAAATGCTGAATATCCTTTGCTCACTTCTATGTGTGTTTTACACCTGATGCAGCTGATTCACCAAGTCTTCTGTTCCAGGAGCCAGCAATGCTCAGCAGATCCAGCCAAGTGCAGGGAGCACAGCAGTCTGCCCTGATCATAAAATCAACACAGGGATGGTGGTGAGTTTGTGATGTGATATGTGAATTGTGACTGTGAGGACCCTTCTTCATGGAAGAGAACAAACTCAGCCAGTAATCTCTGTGGATACTATGGGACTTCAGTAAACTTATGTAGAGAAAAGGCTATATTTTAACTTTTAGCTGCTTGACAACTGCAGTTTTTCAAGAACTCTAAGCCAGGCTGCAAGAATTATGAGATTGCTTCTAGATAATAAGTTTGAGATATTTTTTTCCATCTCTTCAGGTGAGTTTTTTTTTAATCTAACCAGAGCCTTTGGATCACTCATAGTTTAATATTTCCAAGCCCTTCCCTTTTCTTCCAGAACTATTAAAAAAAAGCTTGGCATATGTCCCAATCTGACAGAGCTTCCAGCAGTTTATACCAGCATTATGAAATAATCAAGAGTGGGCACTGCTGCATTAAGCCCACCTGGAGCACTGGTACAAATGCTGAAGTATTTTTTTGAAAACTTGTTTTTAACTTCAGCATGGTACAGATAAAGATCTTCATTGCCTAGACACACTAGCCAGTTTCGCCTGTCGACTTCTCTGGTCCAAACACAATTTGCCATACCCTGTCGGCTCGCAGTAACCAAGTACAAAACACAACACTGAACAATGTGATGTGCAAGTAGAATGTGTAGAAGTGATCCCCACAACTACTTTGAGGTTCTTACATTGATCTTTATATAGGCAGGTTTATTTTTCCACTTCAAAGTGAATTATTAATGGGATACATACACCCGGCCTTAATTCCATCACCATCCACTGCAGGAGTGCTGCAGAGAGAAGGGAAGGGAGAAACATTTGGCTTTGTTTAATCCTTTGTTATGTATCTGCTTCTACAGAAATACCCATGTAGGCTTCCAGTTGATTAACCAGTTTTTCCTCAGGCAGGAACACAAAGCTAAATGGTGGCATTTTGGGTTTCGGAGATTCTTCCAGCTGCTGTCTGGCCATGCTGTAGTGGGTTTGTTGTCACAGCTAACCACATCATTCCCACTTGAGCAACCCCTAGAGGGTAAGCCAAGACCTTTCTTGAAACAGATGTGCTAGGCCATTCCCCTAAAGCTACATTGTGAAATTTCGACTTGTAAGAGTGGTCACAAAGCACCCAAGGATGGAAGCAGGAGAGGAGGTGAGCTGAACGTTTGCATGAATGCTGAACGTGATATTTCAGTTAATCCTTTGGGTCTGTTGGTCTGAATCTCCTGTACTCAGTAGCAGGCAGCCCACACAGGCAACCTCGCACTGTGTTATCAGGGATAGAAGCACAGCCTTTCTGCATACAGAAGCTCAGCGGTCAGAATATTAAATTTGGCTTCAGAGCAGCAGAGAGGAAACTCGCTGAAGATACCATCTTGTGGTAGTAGGAGGCATAGAACAAGACAGTGTGAAGCCAGTGACAATCCTATTGAACTCGTTGTTCCTCAACTCCATCCTTCCCAAACAGAGGAAGCCACCAAGGAGACCTCACTTTGCCTTCTTTGTGCTGGCCCAGGAGCTAGAAGGAGGGAGCACACAAGAGGAATCACAGGTTTTTACTGCACTCACCCCTGCCAGTGGTCAGTTTGTGAGACCTGGTCAGACTAGAGAGCTGGGCAGAGAAAAATTTAATGAGGTACCATAAGGGTAAGTGTAGAGTCTTGCATCTGGGCAAGAACAACTCCAGGGACCAGGATAGGCTGAGGACTGACTGCTGGAGAGCAGTGTAGGAGAAAGGGACCTGGGGGTTCTAGTGGACAGCAGGATGACTATGAGCCAGCAATGTGTTGTGGCCAAGAGGGCCAACAGCATTCTAGGATGCATCAATCCAACTTGGCCTTGAGCATATCCAGTGATGGAGCATACACAAGTTCCCTGGGCAATCTGTTTCAGTGTCTGTCTCACCACCCTCACAGTGAGAACTTCTTCCTAATTTCTACTCCAAATATTCCTTCTTTCAATTTGAAGGTGTTACCCCTCAGCCTATCATTATAAGCCCTTGTAAAAAGTACGTCCAGTTCAGATACTGAAAGGACACTATAGATACTGAAAGGTCCATCTAGAGCATTCTCTTCTCCAGGCTGAACAACCACAACTTCCTTAGACTGTCCTTGCAGGAGAGTTCTTCATTACCAAGCTAAGTGATGCGTTCTTCTTCTCCTGACACCTAGAGGTAAGGACTGGCTGCTTTTCTGTATTACATTTCAGCCAGCCCCCCGTTGTTAGGATCTCAGGACTTAAGGGGGTGAGAGACTATGGACTGCATTATTCAGGCAGTAAGAACAGATTGTGTAATTTTCCCTTTTAGCTTTGAGAATTATTGCAATAATTTAAAAAAGGCTTGAATGACGCTTTGAATAGTATCACTTGGTAATTAATCTAAGGAGAAAGTGCTACAGCATCACTTTGAAAGAAAGCTCTTTAAAGCAGGCCTGACCTTACTGAAGAAGAAAGTCCTTGAAAGACATTGAGTTTGGAGTGGTTAATAACTAGGCAAACTCTCCTGTGTACTAATATCTTAAAACTCCTTAGTCAGGTTGTCTTTCACAAAAACTGAGGAATAACTATGAAGCCTCAGAAAGGTAAATGTATTATAGATATTCTGTATTATATGCTAAAGGCTCTTTTGGACTGAAGTAATGATGAAGAAATGCCTCTCTACACTTCCTTTGGAAGCTTTTTGTGAAGTTGCTGCAGCACGATGTGTTTGAAGCTGATGCAGTTACAGAGTGAGACTTTGCATGGGTATTCTGGATCTCTAAGGCTGACGAGCACTGCTTGCACAGCTCCATGACTCCAGCTTTCTTACCAGAGTGCCACCTTCAGATACCACTAGTAATGCCTATGAGTTTGCACCCAACCATGCCAACAGGAAGACAGAGGAACACAATGATCCATGTGGAAAACAGGTCAGCAGAGACCTGAATTAATCATAGTGTGAGATGTTATATTATGATTCGTGTCAAGGTAAAAACATTATCCCCCCTTGTCATTGTGGAAAACTGTTGAACAAACAAAATAAACAGTGAAACTCAGCAGGACAAATGGTAAACAGCATGGGGGGAGGCTGAGCAATCTAAGATCTGCAAAGTGTTGGGAAATGTATGGGGAGCTAATCACTGTTAATTAAGATTAGGCCAAGAACATTGTCTCCCCCCTTATCTTTGAATCTGGGGTCTCACCAAGAAGTGCAGATGTGAACAAAGAGGAGACTGATGGGAGGGGATCCTTTGAAGTGAAAATATGTATGAAATAAGGTATAAAATGTTGCTGCCTTTAACTGTAAGTGTGTGTGTTGGTGGAGTGACTAAATTCCTACAGACCTAGTGCTGCTTGCTCATTCCTTATTATCGCAACCAATAAATCTTTTGTATTTTATCAAAGATTTGGGTGTCTGTTGTATCATTTCTAACAATAGAATCATAGAATTACCCAGGTTGAAGGGAGTTTCAAAGGTCATCTCATCTAACCTCCCTGCAGTAAGCAGGGACATCCTCAACTAGATCAGGTTGCCCAGAGCCTTGTCAAGCCTCACCCTGAATATCTCCAGATATCTCCCTGGGCAACCTGTTCCAGTGTCCAACCTAATATCCAATTTAAATACACCCTGCTCTAATTTGAAACCATTGCCCCTAGTCCTATTGCTACAGGCCTTTGTAAACAGTCCCTCTCCAAACTAAATGGGCTGCTGAACAAAATTTGTATGACTTTTGCCAGCCTGTGCACCACTGGACTGTCCTGGCATTCTCCAAGCTAAAGAGAATTCAGCAGTATTGAGCAGCATCTGTTATAGGACCAAGCTGGAGATATTACGTATCTCATTTATTTCTGGTTATTTTTGCCTTTCTTAGATTGGCCCCACATTACTTACTATTCAGTAGCAATATTAAGCAATATTCATATTGCTGGTAAAAGGCACATTTTCTATAAGAACTGTGAAGTTTAGTTATGTGAGTAAGGAACTGGTCTGAGAAAGAAATCTGTGGCACTGCCATACATGCATCCCAGTTATTCCCTGATTTTTAAAGTCAGCTGCAGATGCAGATGGAGTTTTAAAGAGGGAGAAGGGCATTACATGAAAACAGAGAGATCATGACAAGAACTTGTGAAATACCTAGTGTCTTTTGTAATGCATTCTACTGCACTCACACTTTCCAAGTTAGCTTTACAGCAGCTATAATCTGTTATCTCTAGATGTATAAAGTGACAGGTTTCTCAGGCTAAAGAGACCATTGTTACTCTAGTTTCTTACATAACAGATGCTGTACCTAATGTTTCACGTTATAGCTGTTCACCACAACTATGAATTATTGTTTTTTGAATAGTTTCAATTTAAATATAATAATTGAGAAAGTTCAAACCTAGCTTTTTACTTTTATTATTTAGTCATTATTTACTCAGTAACATCAGAATGTAAAATAACAACTTGTAAATCAAACTTAATCAAAAAAATAAATCAAACTTTTATCATAATTTGAGATCTGTAGTGCAGACTCCAAATATCATTAACATGCTTGTATGGATTTTTCATATAAAAACATGCTAATTGACATGTGCTGTCCAGCTGCCCTCCATTGACTGTACCCTTTATTAACTATCAGTGCCAGACATGTATTTCCAGTATTGACATGATAACCAGTTTTGCTCCTGTTCCTCTAAAGTTTATTCAGTATTCCTAAATTTATTTAAAATATACATCAATATCTTCCATCAACAGAATCACACATCATCCAACCCCCCTGCCATGGGCAGGGACACCTTCCACTAGACCAGGTTGTTCAAGACCCCATCCAGCACATCCAGTGATGTGGCACACACAACAGATGGGCAATCTGTTTCAATATCTCACTGAAGTTCTTGGTCCATTTTATCAAGGAAAAATATGTTCCTCTCCGTTGTCAAAGTGTTTGAGAGCAAAAGGTGGTCATCAAACTTAGCTTTTGTACTACTGGAACCAGAAGTACTTACATGTAAGTATCACTAACTTCTCTTTGCTCTTTCTGCTTTTCTACCTGCCTGAATGGTAACTAAACACCTTCCCAGTGAAGCAGCCTTAACAGGTTTTTTCTTCTCCAAAGTATATACATGAGTAAAAATTCTTCTTAATGAGTGGGATCCTACTGACAGTGGAATTTCATGATAACCAATAGTTTGCCTTATCAATTGCCAACAAACTAATTAAATTAGATGAATGGCACTAGTCATCTGGCTTAAAAATTGTCAAGGCTCTACTGATGGAGTACATTTTGTAGCTACTTTGATAAGCAAGAATACATAAACAAGTTACTGCGAAGCAGACTTGCAGCAAATCCACTGTTTTGCTGTACACAGGCATGTTCTCCCTCATGGTATCCCTTGAAATAATCTTAATTGGCTTGTGCTTGTTATCAGGTAGCAGCATGCACAGGCTCGCTCAGTGACTGCCAAGCAACAGGGTAACATGTTTCGCTATCTGTCCCCTCTGGCTTTCATGGCATCTTATTGCAGATACTTTGCTATTTTGGGCAGATACCTGAAGCGAAAGACAACACAGATGCGAGCCTCAGGCCTGTGTCCATCCCTCCTCCTCTCCTTCTGCCAGCCCTGGCACTTAGACAACCCAAGAACTAGAGGCGTAAATATTCTCCACCACCCCACAAAAATTAGACTAGAAATAAGTATCACAGGCCTTGTGTTTCCCCCTCCTTTTCTGCTGTTGGGCAGGTTTTACACCAGCAGATGCCTCGATGAAGAGGGTTGCAGCTCTGCAGGATGCAAAGAGCTCCGTGCAGAGGGCTCTTTCTGTGCATTTAAGGATCTTCACCTAGTCTGGGGATTTGCCCTCATCCCAAGATCTTTATTTACAATGAACAATGGAGTCTCCCACTGGCCATTCCTCCACACTGCTGCCATGGGGCAGGTCTTTCCACACTTGTGCACAGGAAGAAGGGTCCCTATCCAAGTGATCCACCCTCTGGAGCCTCAGAATACTGGGACTGCACCTGCTGTGGAGGAAATGCTCAGCTCAGGTTTACTAGGTGGTGAGATGAGGAACGGGGTAGTGTTGGCGGTAAAAGGTTGTTCTCTGGCATAGCCTGTGGGACCAAGTGTCCTCCCTATGGAGTGACAGTCTGGATGGTAAATACAGCTGCTCTGCAAGTCTCCTTGAAGGTCTGTTCACAGGTGTTCACCAGATGGGAGAAGGAAAGAAGGTTTGTGTAGACATTTTGCAGGACCGCAATCTTTCTACTGACATCCACCAAGGTGAGGAATATACCAAACAAAGAGGAATCTCCTCTTAATGAGAGAGAAGGAGACAGCATGCTGGCATTCATCCAGAGAAGGCCCTTGAGGGCCTCCATAACATCCTTCTGAACCAAAGAGATGCTACAATAGGTAAGGACTCTGGATACAATGAAGTGTAATTAAAACATCAGTCAGACATCAAATCTTCAGCAGCATGAAGCACCCCAGGCAAAGAAGTCCCACACATGTCTCAAATGTAACGAGGGCTTCAAGAGGCACTCTGATTTGATTAACAACCGGAGAAAGCACAGAGGTTAGAAGCCCTTTACATGCAGTGAGGGTGAGCAAAACTTCAGGGTGAGCTCTCACTTCACCTTCCACAGAAAAGTGCAGACAGGAGAAAGGCCTTATTCTTGTCTTGAATGGAGGAAAAGCCTCTGCTGAAACTCTGACCTTGAAAATCACCAGATTGCCCACACTGGTGTGAGGCCCTTTGAATGCATGCAGCGATTTGTCAGTTCTCATCCAGCACACACTACATGTGTGAAAAGCCCTATGAGTGTCTCCTGGGTAGGAAGTGCCCAGGCCAACAGGCACCCTCAAGTCCATGCAGGAGAAAAGCCATTATGTGCTGTGTGCGGAGCTACTTCCAAAGCAAGACACTCCTCAAGCAGCACTCTAAACTTCACTTGGAACAGACTACAGGCCAGTGTTTGCCTTGTGTCTATTATCACCTTGCCACCAAGAGGATGAGAAGGTCTCTGTCAGAGTACAAGTATGTTGCTGATGAGGTGGGAAGAAGGTGGCAAGGTAGGGTCAGAAAAAGGAATAAGCTTCTGGTCAGTGGGAATGGCTTGTCATGGAGATTGAAGGAAGGGATGTGGTAGCAAGAAATAGGAAAGACCTTCATCAAAGAAAAGGTTTGGTGCTTAGAAGTCTGATTGTTGGGAGCATGGCCCTTGGAGAGATGAGAGGATTCCATTTTCTTACTGAGAAGGCAAACATGACAAAGTAGGTTCCAGCAACAGGAGCCTGCATTTTGGAAGTGAGCGAGTTACAGAACTGTGGAAGAAAAGTTGTCCTATTATTCTGTAGATATTTTAGAAGCACTGTTAAACCTGGTCAGAGATGTCCCAGTTTTCTGGTACATGTTGTAATATTCTGGCTCTTTGATCTGTTAAGTACCTTCCCCTGTTAAATAGCAGCTTTGCTTCTGTTGTTCTCCCTCTTCCTTTCCTGTTCTATTTCTGTGTGCTCAGACTTCAGTGACAGGGCAGCCACAGCTGCACCCATTGTTTTGGTCTCACAGGACATTAGGATGAAATATCACTGGCCTAGAAAAAGAATGGATGTTACTGTGTTAAAAACCCTTGTTTTACTTATCTAAGTAGGGATTAATAAACACTTTTGGCAGTATTTTGTCTTGTGTATCCTGAGAGCATTATTCATCCCTGGAGGCACTGAGATGCCTGTGTGTATGTAAATATATGGAGTTCATCTGTAGCTTTACTAGCAGCATTCAGAAGGCTGTGAATTTTACATACTTGAGAGGCTTCTGGAGGCTTCTGGCCAGATCAGAGCCTTCTGCCTAGGAACAGCATGGAAGTGGGCAGCTAGAAGGAAGCAGTGTCAAAGGCAGAGACTAGAGGGACATCATAAACTGCAAGCAGGCCCAGAGTGGAATGGGAGTAGCACTGATTGGAATCACTGAGGAACAGACTATATACAGAGAGGAATGGAAAGGGACCATCTGGTGAGAAAAAAGCCAACGATGAGGAGAAAGGGGACAAGAATGTGAATGTTGAGGCTCAAGGTGAAGGAGGCATGAACAGATTTTCACCAAGAATGTCTATGTACAGTGAGAATATGAAGGGAGGGGAAAAGCACAAATGATCCTTCTAGCAGATGCCTGAGAACAGGAGAACATCTTAAACCACTTTTTTATTGGTTCCCTTTCTGGATAGTTCAGTCAACCATCTTATAAAATACTCTGTTTGAAAATGAGATTGGCCACGTTATGCTGGAGCATCTGCAACGCAACGATGTGGCTGATGTGCTGATGTGCTGCTTGTGTGCCGTGAGCAAATTCAATTGTGTTAGATATTGCCTGTTATCTGTTTTTAAACTTTGGCACATGAATCTGTTTCCTTGGCATATATTTTCTCCAGAACACTGTAATTCCAAATTTTGCGGTAAGCATCACAGTACAACAGGGGTTGGAAAATACCTCTGGTGATCTTCTACTCCAACCATGCTGCTGGAGCGGGTTTTTCTAGAGCAGAAGATGCAGGAACTTGTATAGGTGGGTTTTGAGTCTCCATTTCTGGAGACTCAATATCCTCTCTGGGTAGCCTGTTCCCTCTCTGCCACCCCCCAGTTAAAGAAGCTTATCCTTATGTTTAGGTAGAGCCCCTTGTATTCCACCTTGTGTCTTTTGCCCCTTTTCCTGTCACTGGGCACCAAGGTCCTTATTCTTTCAGGTTGTGGAAACCTCTTCATTCTCCATCAGTCTCTAGAGTTGTTACCAGCACACGGTGTAGCTGGAGAGGTGTTTGCTTTAGCATGGGATAGATGTGTGTGCTCACCAATAAAGGATGAACTCTGATGGAGCTGTTAAGAGTACTCCTGTCTCAGAGGAGTAGGGTGAACACACTGATGTGTGGACATGGTTATCTGTGAAAATCACTAAAGAAAATGGTAATATTTGAACTGGGACTACCTGCTGTCTACGGCACTGAATAATCAAACTCAACACAGACTTCAAGCTGCCAGAATCTCAGGAAATGTGATTTATTTACATCAGTATTGAGTCTAGTGAAATATTTCTGTTCACACCATCCTGAACAGAGCAGAGAAGTTTTAGAGCTGTTCTGAGGAATTAATCTGTTTAAGAAGTAAAGATTTCTTTGTTCAGATGAATTCTGCATTTTTGGCCAAAATGTCAAGTGACGTATTCTGTAGAAACTCATACTGACAGCAGGAAAGTGCAGGGACAGCACGCATGCAACTACCAACTAAAGTTAGCCCTTGTTGCCTGAAGAAACCTGGAAGTAGTGTCACTTCTATCAGCACTGTTTGTTTTTTTCTCAGCATTCACAAATGTCTTGACTTCTCACTGGAAACCCTTCAGTGACCAAGGCTGTCCAGAAATATTCTTCTCCTTTTCTTCTTATAGACACTGCTGTTGTGCTGGACAACCATCACATTTATTGCAAAACTGGTAACTAGAAAAGCAGTGGATGGGGAAGTCTTCATATGACCTGCTCTCTCTCTTCCTAACTACAACTATGTTGCACTTACTTTGCCCTTTTGGCTTCACAGTGTTTACACTACCCAGCTTTCTCCCAGGTTTGACTGTTCGATGAATGGTACTTGGAACTGGACAACGTTCTTGAAAAAGTGAGCAAGATTTATAGCTTTAGCAGTCTGGTGGCTTGTACCTGCTGTGTAAGACTGGCAAAAGCCGAATGAGAAGGGTATAGCTGGGTGGTAAATATTTGTAGAGTGCAATCGTAGTTCTTGGGTAAGTTGTTCCTTACAAAAATGTAGATGTGGTGTGGAAAGAAGGGCAGATATGTTCATACCGTAGGCTGTTTGGAGTCTCACTGAAATACTGTCTGTGCTGCACAAGATGTAGAAGTGGATGTGGACAACTCAGCAAAGTTACATGATCAGCCTGTGCTCAACAAACGAATATTTCACTTCCGTTTATTCTGGGGTGGAGATAGGCAGGGTTGTTACACAAAGTGTTCATTTAAATACTTTGTAGTTTGCTGCTGTTTCTGCCGCTGCTCTTCAACCAGTTCTCCTCTTGCTCAAAGCTCTCTGCTTGTTTAGCCAGGTCTCAGCTCTTCTTAGACTAAAGGCTTAAAGACTTTAGTCTAAGAAGACTTAGGCAGCTTTGTTTTTCAAGTATTCTCTTCTCTGTGGGACCATGGAGGCAATCCACTGGCCAGTGCTCTGTTTGGCCTCTTCCCACGTATATCGGGGCATGTAGCCAAAATTCTTCTGTGCTTTTCTATAGGAGAAGGTGAATGGGGTGTTCAGTAGAGTGACCAGGTGACGGTTGGTGGAGGGGATGTATCTAACAAAGGGCCGGAGCAAGAAGCTCACAATCTCCAGCAACAACGAGAAGTAATATAACATCGTCAGAGGCATGGGGAGCCGGGGCTCAATTCCAAACCCCAGGTCCCTGGTCAATGCATAGTTTAGATCTGCATAGCTCATATGAGGAGTGTCATCCGAGATATAGTAGAATTGCCCCCTGATGTGCTTGGCTTTCTGCGGGTCTTGCAGGGCTTTGGCTGCCTGTACATGTGCCCAGGCAATGTTCCCCACATACACGGGGTTTACCAAAGCCTCCTTTCTGGAGAAGCGCAAGTAGATGTTCTTGTTTAGCAGACACTTATCCAGATGATCTTGAAGAAATGGGCATCCTTCTCCAAAAATGTACATGGATCTCAGGGCACAAGTCATCAGCGTGCCACCATTCTTTAGCACCTGGCCATCTGCTTTCAGCACAGAATCCTCTGCCAGTCTCTTAGTCTGAGCATAAGGGAATTTTAGTAGACTCTCATAAACTGTGTCTTCATCACCATTGAAAATCGGGTCACCTCTGTGGTTTGGGCCTGTCACCTCTATGGTACTGGTATATATGAAGTGCTGGACAGTATAGCGGACACATGCCTCCAGCAGTAGCTGAGTACCTTCAAGAGAGAAACATGCCAGTCAGAGCTCCCCAAACAGGGAAACATGGTTTATTTTTTTAAAAGTAATAGCATTTCTTACCTGAGCTTGGCCAGATATCCCCTCTCTGCAGCTGCAGAATTCCTGAACTGTGCAGCACGTTCAGTTAAACTGAAATTGCTCTGAGTCTCTATTTAAGTGGTATCAGTACATCTGCCAGAATTAAACAAGGATGAACACTTGGTCTTAATTGTGTGTTGTGGGTTTTCTTACACCAAAAGGTAAATTTTGCTCTTGCTTTGCTAAGCAGGGGCAGAACAAATGTGGGACACAAAGGTGTGCTCCAGAATGGGCTTTGAGGATGGCTTGAAGGGAAAGAGAATGATGTATGATTCTACACAGTAAAGTGCTGTGAGCAAAGAGTTGCTTCTAAGTGTGTGTATGCCTCCTTTCTTGGCATGTGCTAGATTTTGCTTGCTGTGATAAATTAGTTCTTATTTTCAGAATCCTATCAGAATATTTTCATTAAAGAGAGGCAGGGGTAAACCGGCAAGTTCAAGGTCTTTTAAGTAGCCAAGAGAGTTAAGCCAGGAAAGTACATTCAAAAGCAAAATAAATATTTTAATAAATTGGGTTGTTTTAATTACAAGTAGATTCTTTTTCTTCTGAGCTTTGAGGCAAAAATTGCTCTGCATGGTGTAATGAGAGAGATTATGTATGAAAGGGCCAGTGACTTTGGAACAGAAGATACAGTTCAAAGACATTTCAAAATGTCTGGCAAAGGAATATTAAACCTAAATGCTTGGTATGATATTAGAAGGGTGTAGCCTAAAATCTAAGGGATAAAATCAGTCCCTAGCAGTGAGGCACATAAATGATCTAACGCATCTGCTCAGTCTGATACAACTAAAGGCAGCACAACACAGAGCAAGCTAGCGTTGCTAAAGAGAACATAATGAACAAAAGGGGTTCAGAGGAACAAGCTATAATGGTAGCAAAATATAGATCCACTAGGGGGTGAAGAATGGAAAGAATTATGAAGCTAAACAATGTTAGGGCAGGAAAAATTTTCAAAACAATGTTTTTTAACCTCAAACTAGTAAAATGAATAAATTAAAACAAGCAAAAAATAAATCTGGGTGAGGCTCAAAGAAGAACTAAAGGAGTGCAAGGAAAAAACTCATGTGAAAAGTGAGTTCGTGCCAAGTCACGATGTTTACGTGACACACAAGACAGAGTAATCTGGAAAATTAATTAATTAGTTCAAAAATTAATTGCTTAATTCCTGCCATTGGTGCTGTTTGGAAAGTGAAGTGATGAAATGCAGAAGGGCTAGATAAAAGTTTTAAAAAAACAGACATAAATTTATCTTTATGATTAGTATCTGCTCAAGATCAGTTTGACCCAAATAAAATGTGTCTAATTTGCATGTCAGAGTTGTATGTAAAAATGAAAATGTTCTTGCTGTGCTGGTGATTTGAGCATGTTCCACATAGGATGGAGTAAAGTAAATTTTCCATGCAGAAGGTCTTGCTCCTCAACCTCTTCTGGGTGAGGATGTGATTCACAGAGGGGGATTTTGTTTGGATTATATTTAATGATTTTCTCAATTGACTTCCTCCTAAAATTTTGCTTGTCTTCTTAAAAAGGTATTTTAGGCACGGAGGCACAGTGAGACAGAGGAAAGCCCTGCATCACGGCAAGTATAACTTGATTGCTTCTGTTCTGGTTTGAGAACTTCCACATTCCTTGACACATTTGTAAATAAAGTTCTGTTTTCTAGCAGAAACAATGCATGTTGATGGAAATACATAGGAGTGTCTTGGCTGGTCAGAAAAACAAAAGAGCATCAGAATGGAAGCATCAGGAAATACGTAGGAGGACAGCAGTATTTACCTCAGGGTCAGTTTGCTGTTGGAGCAGGACTGACTAGTGTGTGCTTTTACTGTACCAAATGTTATCAGACAACTCTCCTGGGCCCAGTGGGCTGTTTGGTCCAGAGGCAGGCTCTACTGGGGGGATCTGAAAGATTTACAAACCCTCTAGCTGTGACTCCAGATCAGTGCTAGAGAGCTTTCTTATTTTTCCACATTTTAGTATTTGTTTAGTATTTTTTTCTCCCCTCTTGAGGGGTTAGGCAACACATTCTGCTGTGAAAAACAGACTGTAGCAGCAGTATAGTCATAAAGGGAGGGCTTTGTAAAACCTCTTTCTCAACGACCACCCCTGTATATTATTTTTCATACTACCCATTGCACAAGTTTACAGGAACCCGACTTTCTGCTCTTCCCTCCTGGCAGGGACCTAAGAAGCTGCCCACTGGGCTTTAATTTGTGCTCTCTCTCAGTTTGTGGCTTCAACTGAGCAGAAATGAAAGGGTCTGCAAACTGAATGTACAGGCAAAAAGCCAGGCTAAACCAGCCAAATGCCATCCTGCTGTTCCTAAGGTGCATGTAAGAGACAACTCAGCTACAAAGAGCACATTCTTGCTCTGAGCAGTACTTGTCAATGTGGAGCCTGCAGAATTATTTTCCTATGAAGAAGGCCAGTATCTGTGGCAGGAATAAAGAACAAGGGAAACTATTCCTGTAAATAAGAGCATATTTGCCAGTCTTCCCCAAGGAGATGAAGCCACAGAGCCAGGGAGGTCAACATGCATTGTGGGTTAAACAGCACCGGTTCCCTGAAAGATGTAGAGGGTTTGGGAATCACAGAGAGGGGTATGAAGTTCTTCTTTTAGAAAATGTATTTAAATTTCTTTACAGCTAATGCCACAGAAGCCATTCCTAATTTCAAAACTTCCCTCTTCACCTGATGTTTTCATGAAGAACAGGATCTTCTTAGTAGAAAGGGAATTCCTGTCACCAAGAGAGAAGTCACTGAAACACCTCCCCTACACAGCCTTGAGTTTGTTGGGTGATTTTTCATTATAAGCTCAATGCAGGAGAGCACCTGCTCCTCTGAACTGCATTCATGCACACACAGATGTAACAATAAATGGGAGGAGGAGGAGAAGAGGAGGAAGAAAAAAGTAGAAAACCACAAGTCACAGGGTCTGGCATGTTTGCAATGCAAGTTGCTGTAATAGCAGCAAAGCCCCTAGCACTTGTTAGAAAATAAAAGCTGCATGGAGGCAGTAATGTTGCCTGCTGAGGGAGAATAAAACTCATTTTCTCAAATTCACATTGGGATTTCAGAGGTGAATTGCTTTCAGAAAGGTCAACAGAGCATGGGTTTATGTCTGTCCCCTCTAAAAGGAAAGCCTCTGCAGATCTCAAGCTGGACATATGTGAGTGCTGACAAGAGTGAATGATCCTGCAGTGCCCTGCAGTGGAAGTCCAGTGCATGGGATGAGAAGAGATCCAAGGCTGCACAGGGCTGCTGTACACATGTACAGGTGTGCACTCAGAGATGTGACTGTGCAAGATGCAGAACTGAGCAGCTAATCTGGCTAAAAGAAACCAGCAGGTCAGCTGCTTTTTTTCCTGAGCATATGATGATCAAGACATAGTTGACATGAGTTTGAGAAAGGTGTTTCACATTCTTACCTGTTACATTGACTTCCCAGAGCAGCTGCTTCTCTACGAGGCCTAAGGTGTCAATGATGGAAGCTGTGTGGATGATGAGGGAGACCCCCTGGCAGGCACGGTGCAGGAACATCACATCTCGGATGTCCCCTTCCAGGATTTTCACCTCGGTCTTACCCTGGAATTCTGCGAGGGTAGCAGAAAACAAAGCAGAAGATCTTATGGGCATCCTAAGAAGAACACCAGAAGAGTGGTGAAGGACTGTGTGATGCTGTAGCTGGGAGCTGCTGATCACCCAGCCAGTGCACAGATACTTTAAGGCTGGCAAAACCGAAGGTGTTTTCAATGCACATATTGTCAAGTGCAAATTACAGTGCTATTGAAGTCCATGTAGCATTGTCTACCGTATTTTTGGGGCCAGTATTCAACATAGAATCACAGAATCATAGATAGTATTGGGTTGGAAGGGACCTACAAAGGACATCTAGTCCAGCCCCGCTACAACAAGCAGGGACATTGCTCACTAGACCAGATTGCCCGAAGTCCCTGACCTTGAATGTCTCCAGGGATGGGGCCTCAACAACCTCTCTAGGCAACCTGTTCCAGTGACCCAACACCCTCATATTAAAGAGCTTTTTCCTGACATTTTACCTAAATCTACCCTTTTCCAGCTTAAAACCATGACCCCTCATTCTATAGTTCCATGCTTTTGTGAAAGCCTTCCAAGCCTTCTCATAGGCCCCTTTCAGGGATCGGAAGATTGCTATAAGCTTCTTCCTGTATTTTTCCTCTTTTTTAAGAGAAATATCACCCACTGCTAGCAAGGGCCTGAAGCTTCCTGAAAGTGGAAGAGTTTTAAGGTTCACAGGGAATTAGCTTTACCTACACATATTCTTGTGACTGGCTGTTTATGAAAGTTGTCACCCACGTGTAATAGCCAGACACTGTGTGCTCCTCTCTTCAAGCTCTCTACATGTACATTGATGTGTGTGCACTAAGATGTGTTCATACCTATTATTGGCCCCTTGGCCTTGCCCACAATGCAGCTTTTCTAAGTTACTCACAGTTCTGACACACCTTTTTCATGTGTTTCAGCCAGGACTTACTGTGCCTCATTTAAATGCAGCTCTGGCTCCATTTCAGCATCTGTGCTGTGGAGCAGTTTTTGCATGTGTATCTTTCTGGACAGTATCCAAACATTCACAGCTGGTCTCCCAAGCTGCCTCAGCCCTGGCTTGCTTTGACTCCTGCTTTTTAAGCCTTCTCACTCCCCGGCAGCTAAGTGTGTAACTCTAGTGCTTTTCTAGGTCTTAGAACCACCTTCGTCCAAGTTTTGCTGTGTAGAAACATCCTTTCTGCAGCCTAAAACTACACTAACAGGATGATCAGCTGAAGAAATTTGTAGTCCAAGGTGATGCTGCTCTCCTTGGGAGTCTGCTGGCCTGGCTGCAGCTGCGCCATGCAAGAAGAGAGGATTTTCTTAGCATGATTTACCTCTTTTATTTAATGAAATAGTGGCGTCCTCACAGCAAGTCCTCTCTCCAGACAGTGTTATTTCTACACTAGAGGGCTCCCAAGGCACAGCTACTGGAACGGCCGGCAGAACAAGCCGATTCCAGCATCATCAAATGCCCGTTTTAGATAAGAGGAGGACCAGATTCGTTTATACAGATTTTAGCCTCGTCCGTGACTGAAATCTCATTTATGGTGGTGCTTTGTTACCAGCTCCAAGGCAGGCAGTATTCAAGGGAGAATTGCTAAAAGAGAATCTGCAACTGCGTGGAAGTCTCTCTTAATATGGTTTTATCTCTATCTATGTTGCAAGCCAGAATCTAATCCTGTATTAATTTAACAATTATTCTGATGCAACAGTGCTGAAGATCTTTTTCTCATCACAGTCAGTTGATCTGAGATGTGAAATTTGTGAAAGATTTACAAAACTTTTACTAACTGTAGAGCTACTGCCCTTCCAGCTCAGCCACTGCTACATATTTCAGGGTGAATCCATTTCCTGGGGCTCCCTTTCCAGAAGGTTTACACTGACCTCTACTTGTATGAATGCAAAAGTGTCAGACTGTGGGACTACCTTTATTGTTAAGTGATTGGATTTGCTCTAATAAACACCAGTCTCTGTACAGCCTATAGGTTAACATTCTACATCAGTATGGATTTGTGATTTGTGGGGATGCAATAATCCAAAGGATGTAAACACAGGGTTTGCTCTCTGAAGGTGGCCCCTTCAGAGCGATCACTCTGCCTGGGCAGGAATTAGGAAAATGGAAGATATTGCACAGGTAGATGAAAGTTTTCAGGGAAAAGCTTAAAGAAGCTCATCCTTTTTAAAGCTGATCCCAGGCATGCCTGCTATCAGTAACTAGAAAGCTGCTGTTTAGCTGCTTTGCATCCATTTGGGGTTGCAATTTAAGTTGTGTGCATAGTATGAGTCAGGAAAGCTACTTCTCTGTTCCACTTTAGCCAGTAAAAGTTGCTATGGTAAGTACAGCATGGGCCTTGTTCACTTTACCACCATCAGCTATATCACAGAATCACAGAATTGTTTTGGTTAGAAAATCATCAAGTCCAGTCATTACGCCATCACTGCCAGGTCACCACTAAACCATGTCCCTAACCACCACATCTAAATATCTTCTAAATACTTTCATGGATGGAGACTCCACCACTTCCCTGCTCCATGTTTTACAACCCTTTCTGTAAAACTGTTTTCCTGATATCCAGCCTAAACCTCCCCTGGTGCAGCTTGAACCATTTCAGATGTCAGGGATCAGCAGATTCTCTTGTTTGGCTCTGGGGGATGAGGAAAAACTACAGATGAGCTTGGAAACAGAGAAAGGAAAGAAAAAAAAACCAAAGAGTGGTTTTCACCTTACATAGGCAGCAGAGAGCAACTTTATTTCCATCTGCATGAACTATTGCCCAGGCATCAAAAAAGCACCCATGTGTCAAGAGGGAGGAAAAGAATAGATTCAACTCTCTTTTTTTGCATACAGTGATTATGAGAAAGTACCTATGCACTGGAAAATGTGCTTCTGCTTCACTCATGGTTTTTGTATCTTCTGAGATGTAACAGTGCACTCTGGTTGCTATGTGGAGGTTTTGCTAGCAAATCGAATGATTACTCAGGAAAATTCAATGATCTTTGTGATAAGTGTCTGACTCAGCAAACGAGTCAGATTATTTGCCTTGAACTGTCTTCTTCCTTTCTTTGTGTTGTTTAATGTTCAAGCAACCAACAATGTCTGTGGAACTTACCTTAAATTTCTCAGTGCTCTTTTATAGGGGTCCTAACAACTGTGGCATAGATGGTGGGGAAAGGGAGTCCTCTTCCTGATTAACTGGATGACTCATTAAGATAGTCTACTTTGTGTATTCATGGAGAAAATTACAGTTTCAGCTGTAAATTGTAAAGGAATTTATTGGCTTCTTTGACCCAGGGAAGCTGAGATGTTTATTCTGATCCCATTGCAGCTACTGGGATGGTCTGTTGCTACTCTGCCTTTTTGTTTTGATTGCAGTAATAAAGACAAATTAATGTCTGCAATACTGAGCAAAAAGCCAGGAATCAAATTCCTAGAGCTGGAAATTTCCCTCAGGAAAAGTCCTGGAAAAAAACCCTACACATTACTTCTCCCTCTACTTTCCTTCTACTTTGTAGCTGTATTGAGTTAGCAGCACAAAACCACTCAGTGCTCAAGCACCATAAAATGTCTCTTAAAATGGCACTAAATGAAGGTTCAGAGGTGAGATGGGATGTACAGAGGGATGAAACAAGGGCCAGTCGGTGCTTTCAAAGAGTGAGAAATTCTCTTGAGAACAACCCAGGGGTTTCCAACTTTTCCACATGTGCCAGTGAATAAAAAAATTGCCTAAGTGGCAGCACAGGAAAGGAAGAAAGATCTACTTGAAGGAGAGATGGGAAGTAGTAAACCCAGTCACCAAACTGCCATGTTCAACTGACATTCATTCTTAACCACACTGGGTAGACTCCAGTTCACAGCACTTGACATTGATTGGAACACCCTGGACTCCCTAGGGCTGTGGAAGACCACAAATGCCACTATTGTACTTTGAGTACTATGGTCAAAGGTCTCAGCAGGAATGTTGTTTGGACAGAAGAGGAATGTCCCCAACTGTCCTCTTCCTCTTGTGCTGGTCAGATAGGCAGCAGGAATGTTGTAAAGATGATGGAGTGTCTGGGTAGTACTCAGTGGAGGAAGGAGGGAGAATATGGAAATTTGTCCTAGAGCTTTCATATTAACAAGGAGGCACAGTTAAACCTTTGCTGCAGCCAAGCCAAGACTGTGCTCACACAGTCATTTTCACTCCCCTGGAAGCTCCATTATCCCCATAGATCTCTCCTGGTCCAAAGCAGAGCACAAAGCACAGATGCCCTGCTGCATCAGGGCTAAACCACACGCACTGCTGCTGCTGCAAACACTTCAGCCTCTACAGCAGCCACAGGTTTTGTCACTGTGCAAACTGCTTGGAAATCAGAGCATCTCAAGGACATCCTCAGAGAAATGCTGAATGGGATTTAATGAGGAAACCTGACTTGTATAAAACATCATAAAGGCCTGTGCAATTTGCACCAGGTTTATGGGGCACTGTTACTGTCATTTGATGACACTGAAACACTTTAGAGAAATATTATAGCTTTGTATTGAATTATACAGGGATACTCCATACGGGTTTCCACGTTGTTGCTTATATAGAGAAATAATAGTCTTAAGATGTGATGCAGGAAAGCATGAGAAGTAAATGTGATGTAGGGACTTCAGAATTTGATCGAATTTGGGTTCCTCTACGCCCTTTTATAGATGTACTCAGGATCCCAGGAAATGGAGCATTTAAAATATAAGACTCTGAGCTTCTTTCCTCATTACAGATCATTTCTACACCCGGCACATCACTCATTTGTGCTGTCTCCAGTCCATTCAAGGATCAAGAGCCCTGGCTTGCCCTCTGCAAATGGGTCCTGTCTCTTCTATGCACAGCACAAAAGGATTCTGCTATCCAGGCAACCAGAATAACAGTAACAACAGAATTTTATGATACTTTATCACAGCTCTTAGAAGATCACTAGACACTGAAATAATCACTGGTTGAAGAAAATCATTAGGCTTTGCAACTCACAGATTTTCCACTGCCTTCTAGCATGTCAGAACCTAAGAGAATAAATTATGTGATACGTTGTGCACACACACATAGCATATAGCAGTGCTCAGTTTTCCTTCCTCACAAGCAGAAACATGAGGGGTTTATCCTAATTTATCTCTGTGGGTTTGATGAAAATAAAAGTCAGGCTGAAGGCAGCCTGTTTACTGCATGAACAGTAGGTGTCTCTTTCAATCTACAGACACCTCAGAGTCTGGAAACTTATGCTATTAGTTTTATGTTTGGAGGGAGAGGGAAGGATAAAGCTTCCTTGAAATAAAATTTCTTTCTGCAAAGCTGATTTGGATGAAATGTCAAGATTTCCAAGCTATCCACGTAAGATAACAGTTTGTACATCTGCATAACATAGTCCTCAAGAGGTGACACTTACTTTCAAATTTCCTGAGTGCTTCATTGCTGAAGGCTTTGTCCAGCAGTCGGATCTCACCCAGCGCCTCTTCTTCCTCTAACAGCAAGCAGACAATCCTCTGGCCAAGAAAACCTCCGGCTCCTGTCACCAGACAACTTACTCCAGCCAGGGACATTGCTCTGGTTTGCTCCTCAGTGGCAAACTGGCCGTCTCTTAAATGTAGGCTAGTCAGTTCACCTCCTGCCTGAGGAATGAACACATGACATCAACCTCTGCAATCTTTACAAATCAAAGGGTGTTACCAGAAGGAGAAACTAATGGAAAACAAACTCTATCCCCTACAATAACAGCAATTTTTGAAGCACATTTCACTTTTAATAGATATTCCTATTCAGAAAAAGCCTATGCATTGTTTCATGCAAAGAAAAAAACCCTCTTTACTACAAACAAAAGAAATTAACAATTCTGAAAATGCTAAAAATCAACTTCAATGCCAAAGAAACCCCACAAAACACCACCCCAATCCTTAAATCTACCTCTCCAGCACTTAGAAGAGTGAGGGAAGATTTGCCTGTATTAATATACTGTAGAGAACCACCTCCATCGCTTTGCTTCCCCTCCCTCTTGTGTGATTTCTTGGCTGAAAAAGAACATGGTGCTTCCACACACCCCTCTCCTCCGCCTCCAAAGAGGAAGGCTCTGGGTTTATCAAGGTCTGAGCTGTAGACCTATGTGTCTAAATTTTCAGAGAGTAAATTCTCAAGCTGTGCTTTCTCATGTAATGTAGTGTTAATATAAAGGTAGAAAACATTAAAATTAAATGTAAACAACTGGAGTTCCTGGTTTTAATGGTTTGAAAACTGGACTCTACTGCTACAATTTTCATAAGGACAGGAGGATGACATGAGCATTAGCTCCTAATACCTGCACTGTCTTCCCATCTCTCTGTGTGCTGTTTGGCCATGTTATCTGGAGCTGTACTTTCTCACACTGAGATAGACAGACATTGCTACTGGAGCAAGAGGACAAATAGGTAGTCACCTTAGGCAAGAAGGAGGTTACAAAGAAGCCCAGAAACACAACTAATGAGGTTGATATCACTGCAAAAGGGATGACTGATTTCAGGCACAGCTGAAATGGGGCTCTAAAAATGCTTTTTTTATATTCATGCAACTAATCATCAAACTCATTTTTATATTCTATAAGGAATTACATTCATTCATTAAAAATAGCCCTTGAAAAAACCTATAGAATCACCACCCCAACACTGNGAAGAAAGCAAAAACATTGCTGCTGCAGAAGAAAAGTTTCCAATTGACAAAGAAGGCAACATTTTAGCAACTGTTTCTATCGCAGTGCCCTTGAAAATCTCTCCTTTACCCTAACAAAGCTTTAAAACATTTTTTATCAGTTCTTTCCTTGGCTTCCCTCAGGCAGGACCGTGACATTTTATGTTCTTATCAGAAATGGCTGCAAATTAATTTTGTACAGGTCATGCATTTTGCAAAGAAAAATAACTGACCAAATCCTGCTGCTGCAATGGATGTTCTCTGAAACAGAGCTCCTTTTTACAGTTAACAAGGAAATAAACAGCCTTAAAGAGGCTTTAGAAAAACAGACCACACAACATAGCCTCTTAGGATAGAAAGCACTCTCTTACATCAAGGTCGTCTCTTAGAATGACCAGGTTTAGCAGGGCTAGTGCTTTGTTTGAGAGTATGAATGCTGCAAGGGAACTGTAGGGAGATGTACTGCTGTTGTACTCTCACGTATATATGGCCCAAATGCTTGTCTTAGTTTGAGGGAATTTTGTACATTGCTACTTAGCAGTCTTCATCTGAACTGTTGCTTGTGGATGTCATACATCAGACAGCAGCAGTTTGTTCAGTTCGAGTGCAGACCTGCCGGTACTTCCTACAATCTCACTTAGAGATGTTTTCACCATCTGTTTTGTCTGGAAACTGCTGTGTGGGGTTGCTAGGTGGTGTGGCAGCTACTTTCTGTGCTGCAAACAAGACTGGCCCTGGTGTTCCCTGAAGGACACAGAGCTGGCATGGACTGTACGCTCCAGAATGGTGTCAATGACCAACAAGGACAAACCACACCAGATGCCTGATGACCAGGAACAATTTGAAGAAATTCAAAACTGCAGCACAGTAATGGGAATTGGAGACTAAACCATAATTCAGCAGCATCTAAAAATTTAGGTTTACCAGCTCTGTATTCTGTGTCAAGGCAGGACCCATTTTTAACTGTTTGTTGACTTTGACTTTCTCATAAAGTGAGGCTTTCACAATCTGATGCTTTGCTGTTGCACACAAAGATGGATGGTAGAATAGTCTGCATGCTTAGGACTATCATTTTAGAAAATCAGTTCCCAAATTTTGGCTCGTGTCGGAGAACTGCTGTACACAGACTAAGTGCAAGGCTTAGTACATGTGCAACATTGCAACCGTGCCCCTCATCTGCTGTTCCAGGAACAATGCTGATCCTCTGGCTTGGTGCTTACTGTGACAGACACGCTTTGGGGCAATGACTGGCTGATATTAGGAGAATATATTTTCTTATCCCTGTCAGAAGGAGAAAAAGGGATTAGAGAGGGATTGTAGCAGAGATGAGAAGTCAGCAAGAGAGAATTGAAAATAGAATGAACTAAATCATGTCACTGGAATGAATAAATACAGTATTACTGAAGAGTGAAGAAGTTTTAGGTAGGATAAAATGTATTTTACGCAAGGCGGTGCTGTTTAATTGTGCAATTGAGCAAAAGAAGCTATTTGTGAGTAAGAAGAGAACAGATCCTTTTGTGCAGAACAGACATCTGATGTAGAAAAGGAATTACTGGATTGCCCAGACTAATGGGAACTAAAGCAGGGAAAATGATTATAATTATCATTATAACTGAACCTTTTGCTGTCTAAACATGGACTTATTGTTACCAAAAAGCTATGAAAAATCCTCATGCTTCTCATATGTTTCTTACCATCATATGCCTGTAAACTCAAAATGCTGGCAGTTCTGCAAAAGAGTGTTTGCTCTGAGATCACAGTATCACAGTAATGATGAGGCTGGAAAAGACCTTAAGATCATCCAGTCCAACCTAAAACCAACCAAGTAAACCTAACATCTGACATCTAGATCATGCCACTCAGCACTTCATCCAGACTAACCGTGAACACCTCCAGAGACAGTGACCCAACCACCTCCTTGAGCAGCCCGTTCCAAAATCTGATCACTCCTTCAGTAAAAAATCTTTTCCTAATGTCAAGTTTAAACCTGCCCTGAATGCAGATGCAGATGTATGGAAGGAAAGCTGCCTTTCTGGGTGGAAGGCACTGTCATCCCCTGGAGACATTTCCCTTTCTTTTCTAGTTACATATTGACAAGAGGAAACAAGACTTAGAAAATTAACTTCTACACTTCTGCACTGACTCAAACTCTAATTAAGCACAACTTATGGTGGGGAACAGTTTTAGGACACTTTAAACAAGATATGAAGAGGCTTCAGTGTTTCTGTGTAATTAAACCTGACAAAGATGGTATCCCCTATTTCAGCAGTACTAAAAATGTTTCTGTAGAAGGGAGAAAGTGATTGTAAACTTTTACTACACTATGTTCAACATCAGAAAGAATTACTTGTAACAGTCTGTGCTGTATTAGTCAACAGTCAGGCAATTACCTAGAAACAAATATTTGATCCCATTTTCCCCTTAGTTTTAGGTAGAAATATGTTTCCCTAACTGAAATTGAGAGTGAATAATATACTTAAGGGCCATAGAAATCTGCATCTGTCAAAGGAAAATGTTTATATTGGGAGCCACTTCGTAGATAAACTACCCTAGTAAATACACACTCTGCCCCTGCTGCATCCCTCAGGGATATTGGAGGCAGAATGTTTTGATTAATCCACATGTTTACAATTTCTTTGGATATAATTTTTGAGAAGATTTGACCTTGCTTGAGTTTGCATCAGAGAAATTCAGAACAATCAAACAGAAAAAACAGGTCAGAGTGCAGAAAGGAGTCATCAAATTTTGGTACGCATTGACACAGGATTAATCCAGATCATAGAAATACTCCAAGTCTTGGAAAAATTGTAGAATGGTCTTCTTCAATAGACTCTCTGCCAAACTGAGCACTGTGAGGTCTTCTTTTAGTTTTCTTATCCCCTTAGAAAATGCTTCCTATTGACTCCTTCATGGAGATATACTTCCTGCCTCTGTCTTTCCATGATAGTTTGGTAGTTGATCTTGGCAATGAAGCATTACAACAGGGTGTAGATCTATGTGCAACTCTTTTACAATTCTGTGATATTCCCCAACAACTTAGATTCAAAAAAACCTCTGCAGGTCTCTGACTGAACCTATTCACAAAGCAACACTAGATCAGTCAAAGTTGCTTAGTTAAGTTGTGAATATGTCTAAGGATGAAGGTTTTATCAACCCTGAGTTGCAGTGTCTGACCACCTTCACAAAGAATTTTTTTTCCACTAATTTGTAAATGTAATTTTCTTCATTGCAACTTGCACCCATTATCTTTCACCTAGTTTACTGAGCATGCCCAAGACTCTGAGCTACATCTTTCTGTACTTCTCCAAATGAGAAGTAAAAGACTGCAATGTGATCCCCCTTTGCCCTACATTTACTGTTCTTATAACTAAGCACACTGAGTTGTCTCAGTTTCTTCTTGTATGCCCTTGAAGTCCATCATACTGTGCAATGTGGTATTATTTCTCAGCCTTATCAGCTGGGCAAGATTTATTATTACTGGAACAGAGAGGAAGGCCTCCATGTGAAGGCCTCTGGAAGATCACTGCAGACACTGTTATCTCTGTGAGAAATTCAAGTCTAAACAGAGTGCTCTCCCAGGGCTAACTTCTCTGTTATACCTCCTTAAGGCGATTTAAAGTAGAGCTTATGCAACAACATGGTTCTTCCCACACATGTCAGCCATGTGAGCAGCAGGGCATCTGCCAGCTGCAAAGCATGTTACTCAGCTCTGCACTGCTATGAACTGGGTCTTTTCCCCAGAAATCATACTCTGCTGCTGACAGTGACTTGTCCTTCAAAATTCAACTGAAGAGTGACTTTAACATTTGCCCCCAACAGGCACAGGCCCCTGCTCTGCAGTGGTTCCCTTTCAGTACTGATCTCTGCAGCAGGATACTTGCACAAACCTGACTGGCAAAGGCTTTCCTTCCCTTTACTCTCAGGGGAATGCCAGATTCTCTAAATGTCTCCAGAGCTTAGTCAAGTGTCGCCATTGCACCAGTTCTTGAACGCAAGCTGATCTGAAAGGGGAAGAGGGGCTAAAAGGATACTAAGTATCATTGTATACTTTGAAAAATTAGAAAAAATTGTATGTGTGTAAAGGGTCAACAGCAAAAATTGGGATTGAAGAACAAGATATTTGTGCTCTGTGGTTCTGCTCATTCCAAATACCTTCAGTCCTGGACTCCTACTGAATTTCATTTCTTCTGCAGGTTTGCCATGCCTATGAAGTTGAGCAATCCACCACTTCCCTTGGAAGACCATTCCACTGTCTAACAGCTCTCATCATGAAAAACTTTCCTCTCAAATCCAGTCAGAATCTTTCCTGGAGCAACTTGTAACCATTCCCCCTTATCTTTTCTATGTGACTCCTTGTGAAAAGGGAGTCTCCAGAGTCTTCACCAACCTTGTCAATCTCTAGACACAATCCAGCACCTCAATGTATTTTGTATTGAAGCGCCAAAAACTGAACACAGTACTTGAGGTGTGGCCTCACCAGCACTGAGTACAGGGGGACAATCACTTCTCTGCTCCTTCTGGCTACACTATGTCTAATACAAGCCAGGCTACCTGGACACACTGCTGGCTCATGTTTAGACAATCACCAATCAATATCACCTGCCACTCTTTCCCAAACTTGTAACATTGCATGAGATTGTTGTGACCCAAGTGTAAGACCTGGCACTTGGCCTTGACCCATAAATCCAGCCTGTCTAGATCTCTCTGTAGTGCCTCTACCCTTAAGCAGAACAGCACACCTGCCCAACCTGTTGTCATCTGCAAAATTACTGAGGGACACTCAATCCCTTTGTTCAAATCAATAAAGACATTGAAAAAGGAGTCCAAATGCTGAGCTCCAGGTAACACCATTTGTGACTGGTTGTCAGCTGGAGTCTTGACAGAAGAACCTCATATGCAGTGTCATGGGAGGAGAGACTGCTCTTAGAAGACCGTGGGGTCTTGCGCACCAGTGACTCCTGTAGCCTTTTCTCCAAATATTTATTTGGTGAAGCGAGGACCTTTAATCCCCTCCTTCCCCCTCACACACGAACCAACCTCACTATAAAGCATTGTTCTTCCTTTCCTGCAGCTTCTTATTTTTGGTACTTTTACTGAACAGTCCCAGAGCCCCAAGGGGAGCAAAGAGCAGTCTCACTTGGGGATGCCAAGTGAGGCAATGTTGTTTGCAGAAAACCAACATCCAAGACCATCTTCTTCCAAGAAAGGTGCGCTGAGCAGAGGAGGTGTCCACTAAATTGGCACTCTTTTGGCACAAAGCGACATGTGGCATCCTGTTGATGTCCAGCATCCCTCAGTCATTTTGTGCTGCCCTAAACTCTCACAACACAGAAACATTGAATCAATCTGCTGATGACTGTGGCCATAAAAAATATTTACAAGAAAACAAGGTCAAGAGTTTTACTAGAAATTTTAAACACTGTATTTTAAAGATGAGGCACACTAGCAGTGTTCATGTGTGCACTGTCCTAGTGTACCCGGCCTCATTTAAAAGACATGATTGAGCCTGAGTACTTAAATTAGTTAAACTCTTTATGGAGACTCAGCTTATTTCTGTTTACACTGGCTCAGTTCCCCACTGATTTACACACCACATGCACAACAAAAACACTGTATACAGGAGTTTTAGCCATTTCAAATAGCTGAATTCTGTTTAAATCTTCACTTGGGTAGCAGGGAACAGCATTTGCCAACATGAAGATTTTCCTAATATCCTCATGAGTTTCCTGAAGGCCTTAAGTGATGTCTGCACCTCCTTTTTCTCTCTTTAGACTGGCTGGGACCTCAGCATGAGCTGCCACTTTTCACTAGGCATTGTAGGATGTTGCTCACAGCTTTGAGAACTGAATTAAGTGTCGGCCAATCTCTGAGGTTCTGGTACAGCCTGAAATATAAAGAAATAAAGCATGATGGTGAGAGAGGATGAAATTTGGAAGCCTCCCTCTGTAAGTCATGGTCTAGTCTTTTATAAGCTATGTAGGGATAGGTTGGTATTTCAGCAGCTTACTTACAGAAGCCCTACTCCTCATCGGCATCTTCAGCCTTGAGGTTAGGCACTGAGACTTAGAAACATGAAAAAAAGCATCCTTATAACAAGCTGAGCAAGGTGCCTCTGATCCAGCCAGAAGTGAAATGTAGATAGAAAATACACAGGGATTGCCATGGGGGTGGGATTTGCAGTACCATTTCATTTGGTCAGATCTGCACAGCATTTCACAGTCCTCCTATAAAACGCCCCAGCCTGCTGAGTTCAGTGTCCTTCTGTATGTGGAGAAGTGTGAGACCCTCTTGAAAAGATACTAGTTGACAAAAACAATCCTGGAAAACAGCCTATTACAAAATGCTCAAAGGGATTTCAGTTCCAGTCTCCCAGTCAGCACTGGCATTGGTTTGAATTCATGATCACTAGAGCATGAAAATCCTTAAAACATGATTTGAAGTGGGATAAGACCCTTTGCTGATGTC
Organism: Upupa epops; assembly: GCA_013397515.1. Classification (NCBI taxonomy): domain Eukaryota; kingdom Metazoa; phylum Chordata; class Aves; order Bucerotiformes; family Upupidae; genus Upupa; species Upupa epops. Next base: position 45,277 of record VZRI01011413.1, read on the forward strand.
TAAACACTCTGGCACTGGATCTGCATATCGTTTGTGTATGAAACTGGAGTTTGTGCTGAGCTGTGCAAATTTGATGCTCAGTGCAGGGGTCAAGCATAGCAGCTACAGATAGGAGAAGTGAGAAAGGCAGAATGAGGAACAGTGAAATCCTGAAGGAAACAATGAGGCTTTTTAAGATGATAGGATGTAGAGATTTGAACAAGCATCAAAAGACTACTGCAGGTTTTAATACACAGAGACAACTTCTGCATCCATTTCTTCCCAAACTTCTTGTGTAGAAGAGAGATGGTTGTACTTTACCCTGGTAAACATTAAACTAAATACAGACAAACTAGTAGAAGAGAATTGCAAGTTTTGCTCAGATTTACTTATCAGTTTTGCTTCTCTTTAGTTCTGTGAGAAAGCTGCTTTACCCTCCTTCCTTGCAAGATTCATTACCATAGCACCTGAAATGCAAAGTGATTTCACAAGAAGAAATCACCTTAAATGAAGTGACTAGACCCAGCACAGTTCACATGGTTTCCCTCTTTGTTACCCACCCATCAGACTTCTGATTTTAGATGGCTTGCATGCAGAAACCTCTGTAATACCAGTTATGAACAATCTGCAAAACTCTTACCAGCTAAGGCCATCGACAAGCGAAACTCATCCTGTAAAATCCTCAACACATCTCGAAGACCTTCTTCACCCTGCTCCAACAAAGAAAACAATCAAAGAAGTACTGGCACAGAGCAATGCTGTGGAATGCTTGCACTGTGACAGCTGGGACAGTCCCTCAAGTTCCTGCCAATTCCAGTCTCACATCCAGATGAATAAAATAGTGTGATGGATGCACTCAGTTCATCATGTTAATTTAGACGCTTTTCCTTTTGTGATACATCTGAACAGACAATAAACACAGAACTGGTTTTCACTTTTTGACATTTTCTAGTTGGTTGTTCCCCCTTAGTTTTCAGCTAACCATCATCAATGGGCTTGTTTTAAAATGTCAAGCCTTACAAAATTGACAGCATTTTATGAAGTATTAGGAGTTTTATATATGGTACAGCTTGAGAAAGTATAGCTTACCCAGGTACCAGACTGCAATTTAAAAATATCTCACTGTGCATTTTCCTCTGAGCAAGTGACATTGAAAAAGCTGAAAATCTGGTACCATGCACATGTTATTTTGTTCTTACTGTACAATATTGGAAGATATTTTTTTTCTGTTTTTTGGTCTTATTTTTTTTTCTTTCTTGCAATGAAAAATGTTTTGGGTGCAGAAAATGTTCATGCCCTTCCTCTTTTGTATGCTGGGGTGATGCCACTGAGATGCATCTGTAGGAATGCTCTATGAAATGTAATGCCACAGTAGACTCCAAAAAACAAAATCCCACTTCCTTTCATTCCACACTGTGAAAAAAATGCATGCAACTCACAGCATCACCCTCATTTAAGAAACAGAAATAGTTCCTAGACCATAAAACCAAATATTTTTGCTGCTAGGAAAAAAGCTTGAAAGATTCAATCCAGACACTAAAAAGCAAAAAATTATCAAAGCAAACAACTGGCATAATATTTTTTCCATTTTCATCATATTATGGTAACGACCTGCATGAGAGGCCCGATTTATTAATCTAGATCATATTGATACACTAGTAGTTACAAAACAGCAAAGCTGGAATTGAGAGAGTACTGGCACACTCAGACACCTACAGGACATCACTGTTCTCAATCTTGTCCAAAATATTCCAGACATCAGTGGGATAGAATTCTATCTTTATTTCTGAAGAACTCACAACACTGCTATGAAGCTGCTATATTTAAACTATAAATTGTTTCTAAGAAAGCTTAGAGCAAATAAAATTGTCAGTCATCTTTGTGGCAAGTAAGCCCACCACCAATTTTCTAAAGCACCGATGGTCCCAAGACCTACCGTATTTTGGCACCAAACAGTGACACCAAGGAACCAGGTCCCTCAAAACAATGCTATGAGCTTCAAAACCATATTTGAAATTTTTTAATTCAGTAGTATTTTAAATCACAGAATATGTCTGTGACTCAATTCAGGATATTAACTGTTAAAAAAACCGATCTCTAGTATCTCTAGTAAAAAACTGAAAAAATCTGTATCTCTGACTTTTAAATAACAGCAACAACAAGAGTGTTGGAGAGTATGCAAAGCAGGCCGACAAACTCAGAGCTCCATACTCACCTTGTAAGCCAGCCCCCATAACACTGGCCTTCCAATAAAGACACATTTTGCTCCCAGTGCCAGTGCTTTTAAAACATCACTTCCTTTTCGTATTCCACCATCCAAATAAACTTCAACTCTGCCTTGTACTGCCTCCACAACTTCAGCCAGAGCATCAATCTGAAATAGAAGCAGCCAGTCTTGCCTTCAGGTCAGCTTTTAATTCCAAGAGAGAACATATTCAAAGAGACAGACAAGGATGCAATGCTTTGATAAAATACTTTCTTAAAATAGAATGTGAAAATGCATCACAGGGAGCCTGGCACCAAAAGCTGCAGAAAAAAAGTGCATCCTCCTATTCTCTTTGTCACAGACAATTCAATTTTCTAGTGCTTTGCTTATCCTGATGCTCTTTCCTGTAGCAGTTCTGTATTTTAAGAATACATTTCACTGTAAATAATTGTCACAACTACCTTACTTTCATTTGACACGTGATGAATGACACAAATCTTTGTCAACAAGGCTGATGTCAAACTTATCTCTGACCAAATTGCTTGAACTTCCATTTCAACCTAATCCTGGTGACTGCTTCTCAAAAGCCTCCCCAAGAGCATCTATGAAGGATTTCATTTACTGCATAATACAGTTGGCATTTTCTTTCTCCCAGGCTGTGTGGTTGTCTTTTCTGAAAAGCACAACACAGAGCCAGGCAGGTGGTGCAAGGTAGTTCCACGCAGAGATGTTGGCTCTGGTCCCAAAGGCAGTATAACCAGTGGCAGGACACTGCACTAGGACTAACAAACTCTCCTTTGCAGCAAACTCAAAGGTGTCTTTTCTGCACTCTCTTGTGCCTTTTTTATCTCTTTTTTGAAGCAGAGAAGCTCTAAGATTATAAAGTAGAGTTTTTCAGTTGGTCATATATTTTTCTCATATTTTCAGAATGAAGACTTTTAGGATGTAAATTTCCTGGATTATCTCTTCAAGAGCAGAAACAATAGCTTATACAACCAGGCTTGGTACCAGACTCGCAGAACTGAACTAGCTATCATAGAATCACAAGTTGGAAAAGACCCATGAGATCATCAAGTCCTACCATTAACCCTTCTCTACCAAGTTCACCATGAGACCATATTGCTAAGCACCACATCTAAGCTGAGGATGACCTCATTAATGTCTACAAATATGTGAGGGGTGGGTGTCAGGAGGATGGAGCCAGGCTCTTATCAAGGTCATCTGGTGATAGGACAAAGGGCAATGGGCGCAAGATGGAACAGAGGAGGTTCCACATAAACATTGGAAGGAACTTCTTCATAGTGAAGGTAACCGAGCAGTGGAACAGGCTGCCCAGGGGGGTTGTGGAGTCTCCTTCTCTGGAGATGTTCAAGACCCGCCTGGATCTGTTCCCATGCAACTTGGTTTAGGTGATTCTGCTGTGGCAGGCGGTTTGGACTAGATGATCTTTTGAGGTCCCTTCCGATCGCTAAGGATTCTACGATTCTAAACAACTTTTAAAGGCATCCAAGCTTGGTGTCTACTAGTTTGTCTGTGTATATCAAGAGACTGCTATAGTAGAAGAGCAGTTATCATGCATGCTATTCTCATTATTATGCCTTTAGCATTTGGATTATTCTTTTAATTCATTATTGTCAGCATTGACATAGAATAGAATCCTCTGGTACCTGTTTTTATTTTACAGAGGAAAATAGAGAAAAGAAAATCTTTAAGATACTTTGCAGTACAGAACTGTAAAACAAGAACAGTTGGAAAAATTGAGCAAAGCCAAATTAAACTACTGAAATACACGTATGTCCAAACAAACCACATTTTTCTCATACAGATTAAAAGTAGGAATGTTTTCTCCAGATAAGTTACTCTTTTTCTGGCTCACTGAAGGCAATAAATTCCCACTTAGTCTCTAGTCTATAAAGGCATGAGCAGACCTCTCACTTTAGCTGCATTGTTTCTGTGGGTTTTGGCAGATGAGAGCAAGAATGCATTATTCTTTCATTTGCATGTTTCATGTTCCAGAGATTAGTTTTATTTTTTCCACTGTGCACAAGGAGTGCATATGCACCACACCAGCTAATGAAGATGTAAGCAGAAAACCTTGACTAAATTAGGCCAGTAGTTTATCTACATTTACATGGGCTCAGAGCCACTTAGAGAACTCTCCCAAGAAGCTGAGAAAATAGTGTAGTGAATTGCCCATACCAAGGCATGCATCTTACCAGTTTAACACTGAAGTACATCCACAAAATCCACAGCCACACAATGAACATCCAAGTCTACCAGAAGCATACAAAGATTAGCACAGACATACTCAGGTTAGCACAAATGTGCATACAACACTCACTGAGCATCTCACTTACAGTGGCAGGTACTCCATCCAGTTGCCTTCCACCATGATTAGATACAATAATTCCTTGAACACCGTGCCTCACTGCCAGCTCTGCATCTTCTTTTGTTAAGATGCCTTTGATGATGATGGGCAGGTGTGTCAAACTCTGCAGCCAGTAGATATCGTTCCAGGTGACTGAAGGATCCAAGCTGTTGGGTGGCAGTCCATACTCAGAACAGTCATCTCCCTACAGCCATAGAAGAGAAGGAAACCTTATGTGAACTAAATAACAATACAGAGACCCCTTAAAGTCTTTCCCTGCCCTGCAGCTAATTAACTAAGCTTGCTAAGAGTTGAGTTCATCAGCTTCAAAAAGCACATGTCTCTGGAGGAGAATAATTACAATGGGGATGGAGATCAGTGTCTCTAAGGAAGCTTGACTGGGATTTTGCAGCTAGAACACAGGCTGGCAGGAGACCAAGCCAGGATGTGTAGATCCAAAAGGGAATATAGGCCATGGGTACAGGGAGCAGTTATCCAGTGGTTTTTTGTCTCATGTGGTACATGTCAGCACAGTGAATGAAAGGATGGTCTCATTTTACAAACCTCAAAGGCTTCTTCCAAGTTCTTCAGTTTCATGTGGGGAGGAAGACGGAAACCATTACGGACATCATCTAGTCTTTTGCCTGTGTAGGGCAGATCAGCAGTGAGGACAAGGCCCTTGAAACCCAAGGCCTCCGCCTGTTGGACCAACTGCTGGGAAACTGCCCTGTTGCGGTGGATGTATAGCTGGAACCACTGGAGCCCGCCAGGGGCGGCCATAGAGATTTCTTCCAGTGTGCAGGTGGAGTACGTGCTAGCAATGTAGCAGGTGTTCATGGCCTTGGCCGCTGCAAGAGATATTGGAAAATAATCAGAATCAAGATTATTTCCACAGCCCTGCCAGACACCATGTGTAAAAGTTTTCCATATACAGTTTGCAGGAACACCTGAACTCCTGTTTTATTTCTACTAAACACTGCACTATACCAATCTTCTCCTCAGAGTTAAAATTATCTATATTCATTATGCACTGTAGTAGGATCATGACTAAGGAAGAGGGGAAAGAACTGTTAATTTACCAAGTGGTGTTTTCATTCTACAATCTTTTTTTTTTAAGAATCATGGATGATGTTGTCTTTACTACCACATCCTCACAGGAAGAAAGATACTTCCAAGGTCCTGCTAGGCAGACACCATTCTTATGAGCCCCAAGGAATTTACAGGCTGAGTCCCATTCTCTAATTTACATCCTGTCTAAAACCCACAACACTGAGGACCTGTGTGGTCCTTGATGTGAGCCAGAAATATGTCCATTCACTGTCTTAAGTTTGTAGTAGCTTTCATAGGGCTTGTCTCATAGTAGTGCCAGCTGGAGAAGTAGAACAATGACCAAACAACTTCCCATGCACTCGGTGTCACCCGACTTAGAATCATAGAATCATAGAATCATTAGGGATTAGAAGAGACCTTGAAAGATCATCCAGTCCAATCCCCCTGCCACAGCAGGATCACCAAGTCACACAGGAACACAGCCAGGTTGTCCACAAAAAGGGGTGTCAGAAAGAGGGATTGCCTTTCAAACCTGAGGATTTTCCCCAGTCACACTTCAGGTGACCCTAAGAGCTTCTTGAGGCTTTTCTGTAAGTCCTTTTTTTGCTGTGGATCTACAAAGCAGAAGAGTACCTCTGGCTGTGCTCTTCTCTCCATCAGGCCATGCTAGCTGGTGGAAACCAGTAGGAGCAATTCCTACAGGGAAACTGATTTCAGTCCCCAGAAGCTTAGTCTTGATGTCCATAATGGACACATCTCGCAGCATACGTGGCCGGAAATGAATTCTGTAAGGCAAAGAAATCCATTCTGAATGGTAGCTGTTCCATGGCTTTTCTGAGGTTTCATGGAAACCAAGTCTTCATTTACCTATTGCAATGCAGGAATCTGAGCCAGTAAAGAAAATAGCATATAACAGAGGCTTTTTGTCCTTACTATTTCCTTTCAAGGGTTAATTTAGCCAGCAGTTCAGACACTGACACTTTATGTTAATCCCTTGCACCTGCATATTAGCCATAGTGCATAACTTGTGCCTTTCTCACCTCATCTCAATGGCTCTTGCTTTCCCACTGTTCATCCCACAGACTCCTTCTAGTCACAGCTCAGTTTCAGTCACAGTATTCCACTCCACTATTTGCATGTCTGTCCTCACCATACTTAGTGTCTGCACCATGTTCCTTAAATGCCATCCTACTTATATGTAGGCTTCAGGCTGTTTGCCACCAACTCACCATTGCAACTTATTCCACTATAGCCATTCATCCTCTTTCCTGTCATACCATACCATACCATACCTCATCATTTTCCTGGTTCCTCAGCATCCCTTATACCTCATTACAATCTGTGTCATATCCAGCCTAGCACCACAGCATACAGTGTATGTCATTCAGGTAATGAATGACCACCTTGGGGACCACCTTCATAAGACAAGGTGTTTGCTTGTGAAGTCCAAATACTTACACAGGAGCATAGTGTAAAGGCTTCCTCTACAACATCCCCCATTTTCTCCTCACATTACCTTTTATATGCCAGGATATTTTCATCTCGGGTGTTACAGTCATCTGCTCCAGCAGCGAAAAAATCCCAAGCAATCTTGGGTAAATACTTTTTTGCATAAGCTTCAAAGTCTGAAAGGCATACCATGGCCATTGCCAAGAGATGCTCTGGGAACCCTGAAGAAAATAATAAATTGAAAAGTAGTTAGATGCCTCAACTGTAATTCTCTCTTCCAGGGGCTCACTTAATGTCACTTAATGCAAACTTTGGACCCATCTGTCTTGTAGAAGAGTTGCTGAGAGGATGTCTCAGTCTATCTTGCTGTTCATTCTCTCCCCTAATCTGAGGAAAATTTGGAGATGAAATTGTAAGAGTAGGATGAAGAACACAATTTGCTGGATTGTCTCTTTGGCTGACTCCCTGAGTAAACACTTAGTTATGCATCACAATAACTGAATTTAATGTAGTGAAATCTAGAAACGAGTAAATACTGAGTCTATGTCTAACCTGCTCCAGCATGAATGCACAGCGAAATGTCCAGACTGTGAGTTCAAGTCACTGCCAAGGCCAGAACTACAGAAAACCAAACTATTTTCTACAGATCTTCATTTCTCTTTTGTAAGTAGTGTCTTCTGAGTGGATAATACAATGTAATGACATGTGCAGCATTGACAAATACTGAAAAAGGAGCATATAAAATCTGAACAATTTTTGAGGATAAAAAAAATGTTAAAAAGCAAATGCCACAACATAAAATATGATTCTAAGAACTACCCTCAACCTTCCAGGGGACAGGACTGAAATTGTGTGACCCTGATATTTGATCAAAACAACAGTGCTGCCTAGCAAATCACAGAATCATAGAATGTATTGGGTTGAAAGGGACCTCCAAAGGTCATCTAATAGAAACCTCCTACAACAAGCAGGGACATCTTTAACTTGAACAGATTGCTCAGAATATTCAAATGCCTGCAGTTATATGCTTCTGAAACAGCCAGGAGTAAAAGCTAGGGACAAGTTAACGTTTCACTAGACTATGCAAGTATGCAAGGAAATGTGTGCAAAACACTGACAAAAACAATTTGCTAAATGGTTCATTACAGTTTTTTCTACACCTCTACTTAAACTAGCCATTTAGTAAAGTATGTAAAAACATGAAGTTCTAGAATAGCTCTGGTTTGTGTTTAATTTTTCTAAAAATGCACACACAAAGGTAAATATCATGATTTTCAGGAAAAGCCTCCCACAGCAGATTCGCAGGGACTGCAAGCTTCAGTAACACCAGCTCCCTGTTGCACACTTCTGGCACAGGTAAATACATAGGTTATGTACACAAATCCAACCTGTTAAACTGAGACACAGATATGTTCACTGATTGAGGTATCTGCCAATACACTTGAAAATTAGAAACTCTTTATTCTGTGCTAAGAAAGAGCCCAAGATGTAGGACTTACTGAAAGATTAAATGTGACTGAATTAATTTGTCTCCTCCAGCAGGCATTAGGTAGCAGGTGGTAAAAGTATCCCAGGGCCTCTCTGTATGCCTTCAAGACATCAAGCACTGCTGATACCACATTTTCATATATCACATATCATGATATACTATAAACCACATACGATGACTTAAGCTTTTCCAACTGTTAGAAAGCTCAAAGCCAGCAAGCATCAAAATGTAAACCTCTTCTGGCAGAATAAAGGAATTTTAAACAACACAGACATATTTTCTCTCAATTCAGAACCTCAGCTCAGACTTACTTTACGTTTCAGAGGAGCTGCAGGAGGTGAGATTCTCTCCTTCAAGTTCACCTGCTAACAGGATGCAAAATTTTCAACCGAGTAGCCACTGGTTTTTCTTCATCAATAAGCAACCACCAGAGATTAAAGTTCAATCCTGGAGTAAACTTTGTCCTGTTTGTGTAATACTAACGTTGTTTTGCTATCAGATGATTAAAAGGTTCTTCCAAAAACATAGAGCACCTTGTTCAGTAATGCAATTGCTTAGAATACAGCACTGTAGTTCTCCTCTTCATCAGTGGCAGAACAGAAGTCACAGCATTTAAGGGGTTTGACTGAAGTCCTACGTTAGATGTTGGGAACTTGCTGCTGAATCTGCTACAAATCCCACCAAAATGATGATCCACAGTGCTGATTTGTTACAGCTCACAGCTACTGAGTTACATGTGGAAGGGATATTTTCTTGCTTACTATAGGGCAAGCTAAGGACCCTTTTTTCCCTCCCATTTTTAAAGGCCTATGAAAACTCTTGTGATAGAGTTGTTTTCCCACTGGGCTTGCATTCCCTCTTTTGACTCCCTACTCAGCCATCTCCTAGGTGGACCACTGGTCCTCTCCCTTTTCTGTGCTTAGTGCAGCTGAGATTTCTCTGTGCTTTCCCTGTGTCTCCCCTGCTAAGCATTATAAACTGGAACTGAGGTGCCAAAAGATTTATGATATTGGTTTAAATTTGCAATATATGAGAAGTAAACACACAACAATTTTATTTGCTTTTTGGTTTTTTTTATGTCTTGAGTGTTAATATTTTCAATTTTTCCACACAAACACTGAAACACTGATCTTTATTAACTCATAATTTTTTATGAGAGAAAATTGAGATACTTCTCTTATAAACATGTGATACCACATGCAGACGGTGGGACAGAAACTTGCCAAAACCTTCACAGAGTTTTACCAGTATTGTTGCCCTCCTGGGCCAAGCAGTCCAGCTAGGGTAGTAAGTGAGCCAAAGGACTGGCAATAAGCTGGAAGTTGAACAGAGCTGCAACCTCAGGACCTGGTGTCTGTGAGACTAGTCTGATCCAGGACTGCACATCTGACGTTCCTGTCTTGGTTGCCAACGCTGACTCTGCAGCTGTAGTGTGCATCTTTGTTTCTGTTAGATGTATGCATGAGATGCTGCCCACACTCTACCAGGTATGACCATCAGTCACCTTTTGAAACTACTGTAAATTCAGCCTTCAAAGCTCATCATCTACCACCAGCACTGCCAAGCTGGTTTCTGGGTCTGGCTATGGATACAGGCGTCACAAACAATATAAGATGTGCACCCTTAGCTAGAGTTCCTCTGAGCTCCTTGGCTTTGCTCTTCCTCCCAGGACAAGCCACGCAGCATAAAGTCTTCAGGTTGTTTATGAAGAGTGAAGTCTTATCTGTGCAGGTAATGGAATGCATCCCTGGAAAGGGCAGGAAAATCCTGTGCTTGTTCACCGTCCACCAGATGTCAGCTTTGGGTCGCATATATCAGCCTGTATTCCTACAAAACCCGTGAACTCGGCAGCAACTTAAAAATCACGCCATGGTAGCCTGCCAGGCACTACAGCCTTAAAACTGATACGACCACACCACAAGAGTGCCTGCTAATATGTGTGAAAATCTTCATTCCCTGTGTTTTATTCTTAAAAGTTTCTGGTGCACAGCATTAAACGTCCGGTCTGGCCTGATCTTCTTCGTAGTCGTCTGTAGGGTCCTCTGCCGTATTTCCTGTTACACGGACACTAGTACTTACCTACTTTAGCAAATTATACACCACATCCAAGTCACCAAACCATACATTTTACAGTTTCATAATTTTATATGAATTAAATATAGTCTAACTACCTTAGAGAAGAAGAGGGAGGAAACTCTGCTTTTGCACTGTGGCTTTTAAGAGATTCTACTTTGCATCTAGATATGTCCTGTTCCTTCAGCAATGGACTCAATACAAAGCAGCAAAGACTTCTTGTCCCACACCTAGTATTTTCTCTAGTTAGACTTCTGATTTAGCTGTGAGGCTCTAAAAGTTCAAATGAAATAAAAATTTGCCACAAAGACAATACCTTTTATTAGTGCCCTTGCTACATACTTGAGAAAAAGATGGACGATTTTTAAAGTTCTGGAGTTCCTCTTTTGAGTACAATAATAGACTTGAAAAGACTAAAAACTTTGCAGGAAACCTTGATGCCTTCTTTTGAGAAATAAATAAAATAATAGAAGAAATACTCACACATGTGATCTAGCCTTGCAAGTAGAGTGTCAAGCAGACAACAGACAAAGCTTGATTTTTGCACAGCCTTATGGTTGCTTTTTTTTGAATACTAACATAGTCACAAGCTTGTGATTCCAAGCACAAAGATCCTGGATAAAGCTGTGCTCTAGTTCCTATTCCAGACATGGCATTCCTTACTCCAGTTGGTTATATTTCTTTGCTTTCCACTGAGCAAATTACCATGGGCGAAGCTGACATCTATTTATACACTGATGCACCCCCTATGCCCTGATCTTCACAATAGTCTGGATCTGGATCCAGACTGGATCTTCACAATATTTTGGTGAAGAACATAGGGAACTCTAACCCATATAAATAACTCAGATAACATAGCAGTTTGCATACAGTCACCACTGGTTTTCCCTATCTTTCCTTGTCTTTGCTGGCCATATCCCATATTTAAAAGGAAAACTTTTCTTTCACATCAGTCATGCAATATTTTTTCCCAAAAATAAATATTTAAAAGACATTCCTCTCTTATAGTCCAACATGGCAGCAAATCTTATATTTGGCATTGCCAAACCTTTTCAATTATAAGATCCAGTTTTCATTTGCTTCTAATTTTGTCATATTTTCATCATTCTACATTGAAATTTTCCACTCTTGGTCTCTGTTGGGATGAATTTTCCTTGGGACATTTCACTGAAATTTGGTCAGCAACTTCCAAGAATGAGGTTAGTGAAAACTATGGTGGTTTGCCCAGGCTGAAAAAAATGCCTTACAGTGGTTTCACTACAGCTCAACACTGCATTCAGGGGCTTGAAATAAGTGGGGGCTGGTCCCTGGGGGCATCAGCCTGTACTTGCTGGCCATATGAAAACCCAGCCGGATCTGACCTAGCTGTAAATCACTGCTCTGTGCTTGCACATGCTCAGCAAAGCTTGTCTGAAAGCCAGATGTTATCTTTACTGAAGGCTTGTCTTTCTGTTCATGGCTAAAGGAACTTGGAAAGCCCCAAATACAAGCAGATGGCAGAGAGCTGGCTGCCTCACAGCTTTCCACCCCCCATGCTGCCTGTACTTGGATTTCAACTTAAACAGTACTGGAGGGGAGAAGGAAGAGAAAAACAATCACTCATAAGTGGAGATGCCGGGCAAAATCTAGGGACGGGCATTGTGGGATGCACAGAAGCAACAAGTTCTAGGAGACAGCAAATGACAGTAAAACTGACAGGGACTTGCCAGGGTGATGGGACTTTAGGGAGACAGGGGAATGAAGAGCAGGGGATAAATTTGGGCAAGAGCAGAAGGAGACAGTGTGTGACACAGCTGGCAGAAAGAAGTCTAGAAGAAAACCACATAATTTGGCTGTTCTTTCTGTAACCACCTCCATCTCCAAAACCTAGAAAAGAGATTGCTTTTTCTAAGTGTTACTCTGTAGAACAGCAGCTACAAAGTCCATTGGGAAAAGGTGTCTCCTTTACTCCCGATATTAGAGACTCAGAAAGGAAATTTGTTCCCTGCTAGCAGAGGACTCCTCTAGCTCATGTGTTAGGGTTCTGCACTATGTGTTGCGAAGTACAACCTTGTAAGTTTCACATTTCCTGTGTACTGTCACATGTAGTAAAACATCATTCCTGAGCCTTTTCTTTATGGCTTATTTGACATGCTGATACATCACCTAACTAAAAGTCTTCCCTCACCTAGCTGCACCTCACTTTGACAACTGTATCAGCATTAGAGAAAAAGTTTGAAGTAGATCAGATTTAACTAGTATGCATCAGAGAGCACCGCGCAAAGATCTGCTCAATTGGTGACAACGGGGCTAGTAAAATCACAGGATGAAAGAGCAGATTGAGCCTAGAAAGAAGCACCGAGACTGCTATTCCACAGACAGTTAATGACTGGTAGAGCAGTGTCAGCAGAGCCTCCCTGCTTCCAGTCTGAGAGCATGTTCTTGATGTTACCATTGCACTTGGCTGTAAAACAGATGACTTTGTTACTGTGCACAGCACTGGTTCAAGACAACCTTTTTTTGGGTGGGATCTTCAAGATCTAGTGGATTCAGATTGTCTGAAATAAGGCAAAACCCAGATTCATTGGCATTTTGGGAAGAATATGCCTCATAGGGCCTATCCCTGTTGCCTCACTCTGCCATTATGGCTCTGTATGTAGAATCTTATTTTATCTCTAGAGACTTCAGATAAGAATAACAATGATCCTTTTCCCTTGCAAGGCACAGGAATCCCTGCTTCTCTCTTACAAGGGGAGGATAAAATCCAAATCATAGCTGGGTTTCCAGTTTCATCCCAAATCAAGACACAGCAGAACTTTCTAGTTGACTTCCTTTGGCATAAAAGAAGAATACCTCTTTCCTGGACCACATCTGTTTCAGCCTTCCTGGATATGGAAGCTCTTAGGTAGAGTATGATGTATGCTGCCATCCACCAGTCTGGATCTTCCTACATCTTTAGATTCTCTCCAGTAGCACAAATTTTGCAGTGCCCCTTCTTTCAACTCACCCTTGGCCTTTTTTCTTCGTTGCTACTTTACCCTTGGGAAAAAAATGGGAGAAACTAGTAGCATGCTTCTGAGTCCAACCATGTAAGTCTGTTCCTTTGCATCTCTTCAGGTGAAGTCCTGGAGCACTTTGTGGCACTGAAGGGAGATGCTGTAGTCTTTTGACCAGGTTACCCTGCTTCATAAAGGTACTGAAGCCACAGACTTTGACAAGCCTCTTCACAAGCTGGATATGACATCAATTATGATGTACATTTATGCAGAGTTGGCTACAGTTTATTTTGTCCATTATCTTATCTGGCCTAAATAGGGTAGCTAAACATGTGTAGATGTTCAGCCTTTCTCTTACTTGTTTTTTAAAAGTACTGTGGTACTGGCAATTAAAGAAGTATTTCACTCAAATTCAAGGAGAAAAATAAACCCAGAAATAAGAGGTATCCTGGAGCTGTACCTGTCTGACACAAGACCTGTTGGATGGGGCCATGGACAATCTGGTCTAGAGAGAGGTGTTCCTGCCTATGGCAGTGGGGTTGGAACTAGATGATATCTGAGGTCCCTTCCAAACTAAGCCATTCTATGACATAAAGAGAGCTTGCTGTTCCACTTCCATAAGCAAAGATGTGCAAAGTCTTATAATTTTCACCTGCAGTGGAAGTGATGCTGCTATCTGACCACTATTTGGGGATCAGTGAGAACTAAGTCTTTATCTCCCATTGCACAAGCATCACAAATTAATACAAAAGTAGGGCTGGGAGAAGGACGGAGAGGTCATCTAGTCCACTCCTCTTCCTGAAATCAGAATCAGCTATACTTGCACCCTTCCCTGCTCATGGAGATTCCATATATTCTGAAGGTCACCAGTTTTACTGATGTACTAGCCTCAACAGAAGGAATATTTACAGCTGTTCCACCTGGATCTCTTTTCTTATAATTTAAGCTTTTATCCACCCTTGGTGAACATTCCTGTTCTCTTTATGTCTTGTTTCCTTTCTAAATCAAACTATGCAAATTATTTTGACCTGTCCTCATGGGTCTTGTTTTATAGATTTCTAGTCATGCCCAGTTCTCTCCACTGTATCTCCAGCTGTTCCACATCCTCCCTCAATTAAAGCACCAAAAACTGGACATGATCCTCCAGCTGATCCTTTACTGCCCTTATCCAGAACAAAGGAAAAAGAATATGCCAATACTCCTGTTCATTCATTTGAGATGATTGAAGAGTACTTTTGTGTTCATTATTCAGTAGTCTGTTCCGTACTCATTTCTTCAGATGTGCCATTCCACCCTGAGATAAAGAAAGGAACCAAACCCTTTTGTTAAGCTCTTCCAGAGAGAGGAGACAGCTCTTTTCCAACTAGGATGAGAGTCAGGCTAAGGACAATAGAAATCTCAAACACCAGGCATCAATCACCTAGCAAAGAACTATCATGTTTTGCTAAAAATGTTGAGAGCCAATAGATGTTCACACAAAGACTTCATCTCAAATACACAACAGAGACACCTTAATATGTTCAGAATGTCTCCTTGGAGAAACAAAGACAGAGAAAGCCTGACATGATATATGATGTAAAGGAGTCCATTGAGAAACAGTGTAAAGAACAGTCTCTGTTGTGAAGGATCCACATCAGCCTTGTGATTTTATGATGTTGGAAGGAAAGAAAATAAGTAGGATTTTCATGAGTCTCAGTTTGAATGAGAATGTGGACTCAAAGCCACAACTGAGTGGCTCCTTTTAACCTTCTCACTGAATTAGTATTTAAGTTGAGCCTAGGACTCTGGAATCCCAGAACTGATGCTTTCAGAAAAGAAAAACCATACTGGTGCCTTGGAAGTTGGTTTGTCTAATTTTGATAATGTCCAGATTTACAGTACTGCTTCAGTTCTCTCATGAAAGCAGAAGGTCTGCTCCTGGTGGTCACAAATTTGAGCCACTTCAGAAGCAGTCCTCTGGCTGACACTAAGTACTAGAAAGAGGAGGGAAGCAGCTGAATTGAGGCAGCATGATCCTGTTTGCACATGATCTGTGGCAACTCTCCACTAAGAGGTTTCCTTGTCCTGCAGCAGCACTGCATGCAATATTCAGCTTGAGACACAGTGCAGCCTCCAAATTCCTTCCTGCAATGCTGGTCTCTAGCTCATGCATAGCTGATGATTCATAGCTAAAGGCAGATGTGTTTTTTTTTCTGCATAGAAGTGTATCCTAGGTTTTCCAGACTATTTATCCTGTTTATGAAAGATACATAAAGTGATTTCAAACCTTCCTAGTCCAATGTATGATGGAACAAAAATAACTATACTCTTTATTCTGTCTTCAATTGGATTAATTTAAACATTAGCAACAGAGATCTCAATCAACATATACTTCCTGGCTAACAGCAAACTATCAAGGACTACTCTCCAAATACCCATTTCAAACAATATTGCACTCACCTGCTAAAAATTATGCATAGTAAATATTTCCCATTTCCTTAGTTTTGCTTCTGAAAAGCTCACATGAGATGATGTTCAAAGCCTTACTAAAGTTGGTACATATTTCTGCTGGTTTTCCATATCCACAAGTCCTGTCACAGAAGCATATTAGATTGGCTTGGGATGATTTGTTCTTGATAAATCCATACCAGTTGCCACTCACCTTGTAGCTAACTTCTGAAGGCTCAACGATTGCTTCCCCTGCCCAGTCATTATTGAAAAAAAAGTCAGAGACAACACATTTATCTCTGTACTCCATGATTCCTCAAAGACAACAGCTAATAGTTCTGGCATTGCTTCAGACAATCCTCCCAGTATCCTAGCAGGAATTTCATCAAGTCCAGCTGATTTGAAAGCATCCAACATACCTAACTCTTTTCCATGGTATTCTCTTGCAGCAAATTGAAAACATTCTCAGACGTTCTTAGTGAAATGAAGGCCCTAGACAGGCATTTGGAAATTAAAATATTCCCCAGCTTCCTGGAAAACCTAGTTAATTGGGGAAAGCCAACAGGCACGGAAAAGCCCAGACACAGAATTAGTACCTTTATGAGGGAAAAGTAAATATAAGTTCTGAATCCTGAAGCAAAGCACAGTCCAGAAGGGGCATGGAAGGGGAAATAAGTGTACTAGGTTTTACACAAGATGTCACTGAGGGAACCAAAGAGTAGTGCACTTGCTTCTACACAATACAAAAAATCTGAAAAATAAGGTGAAGAATGAGAATGTTTGATCCAAAATGCAGACACAAATATACAAGACATATTGGAAACCTGAAGACAGGAAGACAGTCAGTGAGACATCAAACCCACGATATGAAGTATGCAGTAAAGATAAACTGTGTCATTGGCAGAGCAGAGTGCTCTACCTTATTTCATCAGCATCGAATCAAATTTACAAGCTCACCAACTTCAAGTTACATAATGTCTGTACAAGTTGGAATAACAGATAATGTTACTGACCCAGGATAGCAAAATGCCTTGAATTTACTATGCTGAGAAGGATCAGAGAGGCAGGAAAAACACTAGCAATGGGAGACATCAACTGCCCTCCTGTAGATTGACAAATGTCATGCCGGGACATGAAACAGATATGACATTTTTGAATGCTGTCACCAATTATTTCATGGAGCAGCTGGTTAGAGAGCCCACAGGAGCAAAGGCAAGTCCTCAGCTTTGTGGCTTTAGCCCTTCCAATGGAAGCTCATCTCTGTGACAGTGACCACAGAGAACCAGATCTACAGGAGCACCACAGGCCAAATATGCCACTGCCATTGTCCTCGGCTTTAAGAAAAGCTATGTAGAAATGAGGAAGCTTGTTAAAAAGAAGCTAGAAAGGTCAGCACAGAAAAAATTGTAACAAGCAGCATGGAAACTTCTGAAGACACCAGACTGGAAGCACAACACCACTGCGTATGACCTATTGAGAAAGGCCGGAGAATGGATTAAAGAAGGCCAGCACACATAAACAGCCAAGTAAGCAAGTTTATTAACAGTCAGAAGGCTTTTTTCAAAAAGATGCCTATTGTAGCCAAACCAATAAAATGAAATGAATAGTGTAGTCAGGCAGATTAAAAGCAAAATCCTAATTAGAAGGCTAAAAGAGTTTGAGGAGAACGAGCTAAAGTAATCAAGACTATTACTTAATCAAAAATGTTGGGAGCAAAAAAACTGCTAGGGACCCTGCATGACCAGCTAGTGATAAGACAAAACTCTAAGACAATGAAGTCTTTCTGTATTTCTATTCACTGGGAGGAAATGGAGGAAGTTCTCATATGGGGGAAAATGCAGATGGTATCAAAGTTTGATATCAAAGTAATTGTGTATAAGATTATGTTTCAAACAGACAAAGTAGAACAACCAACAAATTGCTGGAGCCAGCTGAAATCAAGGATGAAAACATTAAATTACTAATCACAGTGTGCAACCTCCCACTTGAAATCTCCTTAGGACCTCTGGACTAGAAGGTAGCATACATGAATGCAATCTCTAGAACAAGTCCTGGAGGACATCCAGGAAAACAAGGATCTTAAGGCTTCATACTAATTTTTAAGCCTTGAAAGGTGAGTAGCATGGCTGCAGATAAACAGGGTATGCATGTGTGACAAGGCAAATTCTGCTCTTGACAAATCATTAGCAATCACTGAGGAATTGTCTGAGATGTGAAGAAGTACAATATACATCAAAAGAGTCAAAATTGCTTGTGTAAAGAGAAACTCAGTCTGGAGGCTTCCTTAGCCATCTCTGAAAGGATCAGCAGCAGGCAAGTGAAGATAACCCTGTGGACAGAACTTGCCTTAAAAAGTCCCTTGTCAAAGGGTTCTATGTACATCAAGCAGCTAAAGTATAAAAAGGAAAATGCTGGAAAAGAAAGAACTAAAACAAAAGAAATAGAGAACAGGGTTAAATATTTTTAGAACAGACAGATGTCACTAGAGGAGTTGCACAAGGGTATATCCTGGGGCCTGTATTCAACTTACTCATAAATGAGTGTGAGCTGTCAGGTGACAACATGAGCTGTTTGGTACAAAGATACTCAAATCAATGAGGATAAAGGCATCTTCAGAGGGAGGATGGAGAGATTTTGGATGACTAAGTAAAGAATTAACAAATTCACAGGTGAATTTCAGTGCAGGTAAGTACAAAGCAGCACATGCAAGGAAGCATAGAACAATGATTTCGTGCTGACCATTGCCACTAAGGGATGAAATATGAGGTTATCATGCCATTAGGAGCTTAACTCAGGGCTCAGGAGAAAGTAAAAGGGAAAACAGCAGTGAAGTGCTACTGAGAAAATGACAAAGAACAAAGCAGTGAATAACATCATGCTCATGTGTAAGCCCACAGCTAGCCCCAAACTGAAATCTGCATGCAATTCTGTTGTACTATCTGAATAAGGATATAATAGAACTGGAAAACATTCAAAAAGCTGCTACAAGGATGATCAAAAGCATGGGATGACTTCTGCAGCAGGAATGACTCACTAGACTAGAACTTTTCTGCCTGGAAAAAGAAAAGATGTATGAGAGAGTCCAGTAAAAGCCTGAAACAAATGGTGATGATATATTATAGTAGACTGTCTCTTCCAAGTCAGGAAGTAGGGACAAAAGAATGAAGCTATCAGGAACCAAGATAAAAACTAACAAAGGAAAATGTTTTCTCATAAAAGTATTGAACTGTGGAGTGTTTTGCCTAGGGAAGTCATGGATATGAAAACCACACACAGATTCAAGGAGAGAATAGATAAATGTTTGGAAGTTCACTACATCACAGGACATTAGAGAAAAAGCACAGCAATCAGAAAATTTCTGTGGCTACATTTGTTTGGTGGTTAAGAGATTGTCACTAACCACTCATTGAGTCATTAATGCCTTACCAGCTTTCAACCTTCTAAAGGCATCCACTATGGCCATTGTTGTAGAGGAACTACCAGATTACAAAGATACTTGATCAAAACAAGGAGACTAGTTTTCAGGTGCTTCTCTATTACATAGAATCATAGAATTTTTTTAGGTCGGAAAAGACCACTAAGTCTTTTCAAAAAGAGTTGGAAATTTGACGGGCCTCATCATAGCAAAAACTCAGCCATCACCCTCTGTTCCAGGGAGATTTTACTCTTGTGGTTCACTTGATCACAGCGTATGCTCCATATCATTGTTTATTATTGTCAGAGTAACCTCCTGTCGTGGTTACATGTCATTGGTAACCTCCATTGTCAGCTCCACCCCTTGATTATAAGCCCATCTGCATGTTGCATCTCTTTCTAGATATCCTGACGTTTCCTGATCCCACCAAGTTAGAAACAGCTGATCCTTGTGTTCCTAGTCCAGGTCCACCCAAGACACTTGAATTTTGGGAGTCTTGTCTACCATTCATTGTTTTCATGTTATCCAGTGGCACAGCTCTTGGGCATGTGAGCATCTACGACATAACTTTACAGCTGTGTTTTCTACCCAAGTAGCAATGTCCTGCCACAGTGCAGCAGCTCAAATAGGCTTACTCCTGCATGGCCAATGGGTCTTCTTCCAGTGCTGTAACGAACTCCATAAAGCCTTATCCACTATCCAGGAGTCAGTATAAATACAGAGTACCGGCCACTCTTTTTGGTCAGCAGGTAGTCTAAACAGACTTTCAAACTCCTCTACAGTGTATTTTTAAACAAATGGAGACATAAACCTTCTCCATAAATGTAAGCTGCAAAAGCTATTACTGGTTACTTAAATAATGACAAATATTGTAGCTGTTCATAGCTGTCTGGCATAATGACACTTTTGTTAACCCTGCACTGGAATCAGTTCCACTGTTCAGCCTACTTCAGTTTCACCTGATCATGCTGAATTGTCACCAAAGCAGTTCGGTCCTTCTGATTTATTATCTCTCTCTTTTTTGATCCAAATCCCAAACTCTTTTTTTTCTATTTATGGATAGTGTTTATGCAAAAATAAAAAAAGTCTGCCAGGTTTACTTTCATACCATCCCACAATGTTAACTTACTTGCTCTGGAAAACCAGGAGGAATTCCTTGAGTTTAGTTTGTTTGGTCAATTGATTTGCTCCACTAAAATAGGGAATGAATTGCTCCATTTGTCCAACTCTGGTATTAGAATATTAAAGAGCTCTTTAGAATGTAGTATCTGCCACAATAAGAAATTTGGATGATTGCAGAATTTCCAGAGTGGTTTTATTGGTTTTTTTTATATATGCACCATTTATTTCTCATTATTTTATTTTAGGACAAAAGAAAACTAGAGGAAAAATAAGCAATCAGTCTTCCTTAATTAAGAGATATCATTCTCTCTAGTGAATTTGTGGAAAGCAGGAACAGAATACATTTCATTTCCGCACTGGGAATATTAAAAGCAATGTAGCTAATTTGTCTGTGTTTTAAGTTTCCAGCTTTTTTCAGCTCTTTAGTGCTGCTCTTATCTTTTATTTTACTGTAGCAGAGGAAGATGCAGTACTATGCTAGCTGAGGTACAGTAGAAGGAAAGAGCTTTGAATTCTACTTTTTCTGCTACTGAATTTCTGTGACAGAGAAGTATATACAGAAATTCGTACATGCAGTTGCTCTAGGAATCAATTTCCTATCTGTCTTCCTCAGCCTATTGAACAGAACAATCCTCCCTTAGACAGTCAAACTTACAATAAAGTTGTACGACAGGAATTCTTATTTTTCAAATGTTACATTCTTTCTGCACTTACACAAATTTCATGCTTGCCAAGTCTGCTGGCTCATGTGAGCCAGAAGATTCTATAGCATCATCTTTAAAAACAGCCTCTCAATGCATTTCCCTGCAGGTCTGGAGTCTTATCAAGGTTTGTATGAGGAGGCTGTTTGAGGCAGGGAACCTCAGTACACGTGAACCTCTTTTCTGTACCTACTACTTCAGCACCGACAGCCCTGTTTCCTCCAGAACCAAGGGCAGTACTACTCTGCAATCAAGCAGTTGTCCTCATGAAGGGGATTTTTTCTTTAGAGAGAAAAACACACAGTGTGAACAAATTTTGACCCAGCAGCCAAAAATATCTGTTTGCAAATAGAATCCACTGACAATCCCATACACTCATCTTCCCTCCCTTCCTCTTCTCTGAGGGTGTTTTGACTGTTCAATGTCTTTTCCAGTTGTGTCACTTCTGAAGCCTGAAATTTGGCCATTGTCCTGTTAGTTTGGAGGTTGGTTAGAGACATTGTTTACTTGTTGGCTACTGCATTGCTCTCCTGCTTACTTTTCCTTTAGCAAGGCCAATTCTTTCCCCAGTGAAAGAGCTATAATCTCAAGTACAGTAAATCATCTCACTAATAATGTCACTATGAAATTATTATATCTCATTATTCTTAATGAATTTGCAGTGTTTCCACATTTTTCCCCAAGCTCCATGCTGGAGAGAAGAGGATATAAAGTCTTTCTCAGAGCAAAATTAAAGATGATCTCCAAGAAAGACCCTAGAGAAAATTCTAGTTCAAAACAACATCAATTTCTGTCCCTAACGTCCCATGTTTGGGCTGTATTTTATATGTGGTAGAGTGGATTTTAATGTGTTCATACATAGTTTAACAACTCCTTGACTATTACTGAACACAAAAAAGAAGACTGGATACATTTTTTATATTTACATGTGCACTGATGATTTAAAAAAAATCCTTCCCCACTTACTCTAACAGCTCACTAAAAACTATCCTGATAGGGAATTTCAGCAAGCAGCCTTTCTATAATCTGATATTTCATTTTTCCATTGCAGCTGTATCTACCCACTAAACAGCTAATCAAATGGACTGTGCAAATAAAAATGTATTTATTTATTATATTTTATGTTTACAGTTCTACTTGAGCTACAGTTGTCCTTTACAAAACTTATCAAATGGCTGAGGAAAGCAAGGATTTTGTGGCTAGGAAAAGTTTACAAAGTATAGGTTGTGATTTCCATACTCAGGCACCAATAGTTTAGCAGACCTTTAGCAATTCGCTTCTCAGGATGTTTTTTCACTTGGGACTTTTATCCCTTTTATCAAGGGACAATATCCAGCAGGATCCATTATTTGTCATCTGAACAATGGTGTAGGACACTTGACAGAATGCAATTGCCATATATTGGCTTGCTATGTCAACATATTAATTTTCTCACCTTATCTGCAGAAATTTTTACATATGCCCTCCCAGCTGGCCAGGGCTAGACCCAGAACACCATAATTTCTAGCTACCCTCAAGATGGAAAACACTGCCAGTACTGGTGGATGGTCTGGTGGTAAAGCAGAGAAAACACAAATCTATCCTCATCCTTCTGACCTCCTGTGCCCAGTTCAGGTGTCTCAGTGCTGGTGATGTGGGGTAAAGGGTTGCCGTTGCTTCCTGGGAAGATGCATTCAGCAAGCAGTGGTAGGAAGCTGCATCTCCACAGTTAGCTTCTTTACCTGTGGATTCCATTAGGTGTTTTATTTGCTCTCTACCTGCTTATCTCAAAGTGTACACATTAAAAGTCTCGGGCTTTATAACTGTTGAACTGTACCCTCTTCAGTCTGAGCCATAGAATCATAGAATCATAGACCATTGACTCAGAGAATTATAAAATTGCACAGAATCACAGATGCATAGAATCATAGACTTAGAGAATCACAGAATCACAGAATGGTTTGGGTTGGAACCCAACCTTAAAGATCATCGAATTCCAACATCCCTGTCACACATCGACCCACCTCCCATGAGACCACGTTGCCCAGTCCCATCCAGCTTGGCCTTGAACACATCTAGCAATGGAGCATCCACAACTGTCTTGGGCAACCTGTTCCAGTGTTTCATCATTCTCATAGTGAGAAACTTTTTCCTAATTTCTAATCTAAATCTTACCTTTTTCACTTTGAAGCTGACATCCCTTGACCTATCACTTTAAGTCTTTGTGAAATGTCTCTCTCCATCTTTCTTGTAGGTTCCCTTCAGATACTGGAAGATCACAATGAAGTCCACCCAGAACTTTCTCTTTTCTAGGCTGAACAAACCCAGCTCTTTCAGCTTGTCCTTGTAGGAGAGGCATTCCAGCCCCCTAGTTACCTGCATAGTCCTTCCCTGGATATGATAGAACAGCTCTATGTCCTTCTTGTGTTGAGTGGTGGGGTCTCATGAGATCAAAGAGCAGAATCTCCTCCCTCAACCTGCTGGCCACACTTCTTTTGATGTAACCAGTGAAGATAGAGGCAGAGAAGTCACAGAGTTACTCAGCCATTATTATGTGCCTTTGTGACTAGGTCTCCTGCTTCCTTCTGGAGAGGGCCCACATCTTCTCTAACCTTCCTTTTACTCCTAATTCATCTGTAGAAGTTTTGCTTGTTACTCTTGATGACCCTGGTCAGGATTAATTATATCTGGGTTATAGTTTTCCTAACCTGATCCCTGGCTTTTTGAATTATTTTTGTATTCCTCACAGGATATCTGTTCTTGCTTCCACTGTGTGAAGACTCTTTCTGCATCTGAGTGTGTCCAGGATCAACTTGTTCACCTATTCATGCCTCCCAGCATTCTTATTTGCCTTCCTCTTTGTTGGGACACACTGTTCGTTCTCTGGCATGTTCAGCACACTTGAAGTAGCCATTTTAGCTTTTTCTTGAAAACAGACATGTATTTGAAGTCCTGTTCTCTACCTATGCTTTCTCAAAGAGGCAAGGTCTGGGTTTGTCATTTTCTGCCAGAAGCAGGCCTATAGTACAGAAATGGGGACTAAAACCCCCAAGGGTTGGTTCAACATCTTCATTGATGATATCGATGATGAGTTGGAATCCACCATGAGCAGATTTGTGGATGACACCAACCGTGGAGCCCATGTTGATCTGTTGGAGGGTAGGAGGGCCCTGCAGAGGGACTTGGACAGACTGGAGAGATGGGCAGACTCTAACAGGATGGGTTTTAACAAGTCTAAGTGTCGGGTTGTGCATTTTGGTTATAACAACTCAGGCAGAACTATAGGCTGGGAATGGAGTTCTTAGGGAGTACTCAGGTAGAAAGAGACTTGGGGGCATTGGTGGACAGTAAATTTTGCATGAGTCAGCAATGTACCCAGGCGGCCAAGAGGGCTAATGGCATCCTGGCCTGTATCAGGAATGCTGTGGTCAGCAGGGAGAGGGAGGTTATCCTCCCCCTGTATTCGGAACTGGTTAGACAGCACCTGGAGTATTGTGTTCAGTTCTGGGCCCCTCAGTTTAGGAAGGATGTCGAGGTGCTGGAACGAGTCCAGAGAAGAGCAACTACAATGGTAAAGGGGCTGGAAGGTAAGCCCTATGAGGAGAGGCTGATGGAGCTGAGTCTGTTTAGCCTAGAAGAGAGGAGGCTCGGGAGTGACCTTATTGCTGTCTATAACTACCTAAAAGGTGGTTATGGTCAGAGGGGGGTTGGTCTTTTCTCCCTGGACACTGGAGACAGGACAAGGGGTCACAGTCTTACGCTCCATCAGGGGAGGTTTAGCCTTGACATTAGGACAAGGTTTTTCACTGAAAGAGTGATCCGATTTTGGAACGGGCTGCCCACGGAGGTGGTCAAGTCACTGTCTCTGGAGGTGTTCAAGGTTGGGCTGGATGAAGTGCTAAGTGGCACGATCTAGATGTTAGTTTTAGTTGGTTGGTTTTAAGTTGGACTGGATGATCTTTAAGGTCTTTTCCAGCCTCTTCATTACTGTGATACTGTGATAACTTACCTTTCACCCATTACAAGCAACTTGTATGCTCTGAGATACAAAGCCAATCTTCCTCCTTTTCTCCTTCATTCAGAGAAGGTACATGTCAACATAGCATTTATATAAGTGAGCACAGAAGTAAAAAGCATGTGGGCAAGAGTGGGCATCTAGAGCCCCAAATTTCATTTGTGAAAGCACATATGAACAGCATCAAGGTTACAGCAATGCAGTTAATACTGGCTTAATACAGCACAACCCTACTCCTAGAGTCTGCTACTCCCTTAAGCTTAGATCACTTAGATACTTAGATCAAGCACAGCTTGACAGTATGAGGACAACTGATGCTGGAAGAATATGGGTTCAGTATGACAGCTCAGCAAAAGGGATGATAAGTATTATACAGATGGTGTGTGCTTATAAGAAAGGACAGGATGGAGACACTCTCCTTATAGCTGGCCCAAAATTTAATCATGTGTACACCTGGCTTCAGACAAAGTCAGACCAGAGATGTGTTTTTTGTTAGGGATGTAAGCTGCATCACAAAGGCAGAATGTCTATTAGTTAATGGCTAGTATCAGTTTCCATGCCTTTTAAAGCCATAAATATTTTAAAAATCGAGGCCTTGTCCTTTCATGTGTGTATCTATTTCTCTTAAGTGCATTCCACTGCTGTCTGTCCCCTTCTCCTCTGTTTTCCTCTGCAAAAGATTACACATGATTTTGTCTGATGGACATCTCCAAGAATTCAGTCATGGAAGGTGTTCCTTGCTCACCACAGGTCATGTCCAATAATAACTTCCTAATTCCTATTACCTTTGAGAAAGGACTTCACATTAGAAGACTGAGCACTCAGTTTCACAAAAATGTTGAAAAATGTGCCTCACAACAGGGATCAAACATTGCTCTAGGAGATGTGGATTAATTCAAGAAAAGTAGTACAAAGCTGTGACAGAGTTTATGCGCCACATGCCTATAGGTGCCCAGGACTGATATAGAAACACAAAAGCAGGGCTGTCATGGTCAGAGCAGCTTCTGAAAGCCTCCAAAATGCAGGGCAGATTCTGATATCCACATCCGTTTGATATGAAGAGTTGCTGTTTGATTTGCCAGATGTGTTCTCCTCCATTCCAGTCACCCATCATCTCATTTCCTCTCTATCAGTGACTGTAGTACTTGCAGTGTGTTTCTACATATGAGGTCTTTCTTATTTGGTTTGGAGCAAGTTTTATTAGTAAGGCATACTGTTACTTTGCCCCTACAATGGGGAATACACTGACCTTTCCTCTGCCTTGGTCGGCTTTGTTCTTTTTCCACTCCAAAGTCAACTGGCATGACAAGGATAAATGGATTTTCCTTCTCTTCTAAGTATTTATTTCACTTCAGAGAAAATGCCCACTCTTTGCATTCCTTGGACATCAGTATAAGTTAATGATGTCTTTTTACATTGCCACATACAATAGGCATTTCCAAGTGAGGAGGCTGACAGCACAGGTGAATTGTACAGAGATGGAGAGAAACAGTGTTTGGAAATTTACCCTTTGACAGAATTGCCCACAGGGCAGATAAGCTCCAGATATATGTTTGAATCCTCTGAGTTTCCCTGGGAAACACTCTGGAAGAACATGGTGCTTGGCTAAACTGACTTCTTCAGACACATTAATTATTGCCTTCATGTCATCCTTTAAGAACAATCTGTTAGATGACAAGCAGCTGGGGTCCAGATTGGAAAGAAGATGCCTACAACAACTGAATATGTCATTTAATATCATAAGCTTCACAGAAGGTGTTAAAGGGAGCTGGCATGCCAGCTATGCAAGGGACATAGGGATTCAATCACACAATGTGCAATTTCAGACAACCTAACTGGAAAGAAAGAATGAAGTGAAATTTGTGCTATTAACTACGAATGGTCCAAAACACTTTGAAGTCAATAGAAAGATTTTCTCTGACTTCTGGAGTTCTAGACCAGGTCCTGAATAGTCTTGTACAGAATGACAAGGAACTTTCATCTTCAGGAATTCCTTTCAAGGGACACAGCATTAAACAGCCTTTACTAGCTGTCAGGGTCAGTGTATCTTTAGATAATGCAATGGAAAGTGTTTGGATCTACATGGAAACTTCAGCTGTTGTCTGCTAAACAATTCAACTCTACACACCTACACTGAGATGTATATAACTATATTTAACATTACATAACTGAGGTCAGACACAAAGAGAGGACAAAGTCTTAGCACTTGCTATTGAAGTTCATGACAACTGTGGGTGATTATCAGAACTAAAAACTGTCTCTTGCTGAGGTGCCAAGATGTACATTAATCACAGGGGTACATCCAGGAAGAGACCCTGTATTGAACTATGAATATTCATGTTTGTTCATAAATACACTTGTTCCTATGCAAATATCTGCAATGAAAGACCAATCATTCAACAAAGCAGAATTTAAGGCATCATATACTAAAGGGCATCACAGATGCAGTTAAACCAGCTAGCTGTTTGGAAATGGAGTTTGCTGTGTTTTCCAAACACTTGAACATTTCTCAAGCAGATTTTACCATATCATTTATATTTTATGTTTATGTTTATGTGTATGTGTATGTGTATGTGTATGTGTATGTGTATGTGTATGTGTATGTGTATGTGTATGTGTATGCATGCATATGTGTCAGCCTTACCAGGGCAGTTGTAATTTTAGTTCCTTTCCATCGGTTTCTCCCAATTTATCAACAACTGTCTAGTAAGGACACAGCTATAACCCAACCCAACAGGCAGATGCTCAGCTGGTGTTAATTGGCACAGCTCCACCAACTTCAAAGTCCCTCAGACTTTCAGGTGTGGTCACACCAGGCGTGTAGAACGGGGTTTATTATCATGTTCTCTGATGTGGTGCCTTTGAGTATGCATCCCCAACTGCATCGCTGACACATTGCAAACTCATGTCTAATATACTGTCTGCTCTCAAACTTAGGTCTTTTTCAGCCTACCTATTTCCACGCCTCCCTTGGTGAATAATGTGTTTTAGATCATTTTCCCCAGATGCTTTAGTTTAGAATTTTTCCCAAGTAGGGTTTCATTTTGTGACCAGGGGCCTACTTTCTGATTCTTTGCCTTCACCAGTTTTGCACTCTTGCTTGGAGACATGAGAAAGTTAGGGTTTACTCTCTTTTTCATTATGATAAAGATTGAAAGCACAAATGTTATTACTCAGTGTGCAACATGTTCTGCAACATGGCAGCATAGATGGTTTGCTTCAGTGCAGGACAGGAACGTGAGTGATCCACAAGCCATGTAAAGCACCAGGTTCCTATTGAACCTACCAAATGTCAGGCAGGTGAGAACAAGACAGCTACAGGACAAGGCAAAAGGGTTTTTACACTGAAGGAGAGTAAGCTTAGACTAGATCTTAAGAAAAAGTTCTTCAATACAAGGGTGGAGATATTCTGGAATAGACTGATTGGAGAGGCTGTGAATGTCTCTTCCATGGAGAAGAACTGCCCAAGTTTGGGTTGGACGAGACCTTGAGCAACCAAGTATAGTTGAGAGGCATCCCTGCCTATGGCAGAGAGGTTGGAGTAGATGATCTCTTCCAACCCCTACCATTCTATGATTCTTTGATTGAAGACAGGGCAAAACTATGTAGCACTCTTATATTGCATAAAGGACCATACAGAGGTT
The DNA here is from genome assembly GCA_013397515.1 of Upupa epops. Classification (NCBI taxonomy): domain Eukaryota; kingdom Metazoa; phylum Chordata; class Aves; order Bucerotiformes; family Upupidae; genus Upupa; species Upupa epops. Next base: position 74,169 of record VZRI01011413.1, read on the forward strand.
GTAGCCAAACTGTACTTGGAAGTTCATTGAACCATGACTCTTTCTTTTACATCCATTGCAGAGCTAGGCCATGGGTCAAGCTGTATTGCAACTGAATTCCCTTGTACTAATACTTAGTACATTTGCACAGAATGGACTGTATTTCTTGGTAAGCACATCTGAAATATCCACGAACCAGACTGAAGTCACTAATTCACTGTAGCAGGATCTCTGTTTCCCTGTAGTGTCATTCTGTTTCTGCTGCCATCTTGATATGTGGTTTCTTCTACAATGAAAGTGACTGCTTTTACAATCTAATTCTTGCTCAAGAACCTCTTTGCTGAATGTTTAGCTTTAGCAGCCATTTCAAAATATCACAAGCAGCAATCTCTTCTTCCTTAGTCACATCCCACCTTTGAGATGCAGTATCCTTCCAAGTATCCTTCAAAAGCTTATGAATGCCCAGATATCAAATCCAAGACATTTTCATGACAGTTTTCCTTTCCTGTGGTTTTACCAGATGTTTGTGGTTGTGGAATTGTGACCAGCTGGGGCAGCCAGAAAAGCTTGATGGCCAATCAGATCACATACTACATCTGACTGGCCAATCAGAACACATGCAGCTTGCAGCTAGCCTATCTCGAAGTGTGTCCTGGATGGCCAAGCCCCATTGATTGGTGGCTTACTGAAAGGACCCAAGCTGGGGCTCAGTCCTGAGGTTTTGCACCAGGGACAGGGCAGAGCAGGAAATATCCCCCAGATTTCAATTCACAGTATCACAGAATCATTTAGATTGGAAAAGAACTGTAAGAGCATTGGGTCTAACCATTAAACTAAGCCCACTGCCAAACCATGTCCCTAAGCCCCATATCTACACTAATTCAATATAACCAAAATGCTTGCTTTAGGTGCTTTCTCTAGGTGATGGTTTGCTTGCAAACTGAAATATTTAACTTCAGTAATACCAACTCACTGCTGTGTACTTTGTTAAAGAATAATTTTCAAAAAATAACAGCTTATTATTATGCTTTTACTAAAATATTGTATTTAGTAGAACAGTCTAATAGAAGAAACTTCCAAGTGAGCTAATCAAAACATTATGGCAAGCTATATCAATTAAATTAATGAGCTCATTAACACTTTTATGTAGCATAAATATAATTTAAAAATCAGCCTAGTAAATAATCTTAGCTAGTACCAAATCCATAACCCTGCAAACACAATGTCATAGGCAACAGTTTTAATTGCTTCTCATTCTCTCTAGATTTAAATTCCTGAATATATGGTAAAACAGACTTCTTAGCAAAGGACAGAGAGATTGATTCAGCATTTGGGAGCTAAGAAAGAGGGGAAGAAACTTCCTTTTGAGGGAAGAAAACTGGGAAACAAATATAAAACTACATTAGAGAACTGTACCAAAAATCAGTCAGATGTCCTACCATCTTCCTTTGTCTCACCTCTCCCGTATTAAGGACCAAGAGGCAGGTATACTCACAGCAATTAAGACTTGAGCAAACAAAACAAATTGAGAGGTCATGAGTGTGTTACCCAAGTGTAAAGAACAGGCCTCTGGCATCAGCATTTAGTGGGCCAGCATGTGAGAATGATGGATGGAGAGTCTTGGAGAAGAGAGATAAGGAAGTGTCCTCGCTGTTGAAGCTTGCATTGAGTTTGATTGGAGTATGTGAGCAGGAGACTTGCAAGGAATATGGAGCTGATAATCAAAAACATGACAGGGAAACAGATGTTGCCTGCTTTGGAGACTCTCCTTGCACATTCAACACAATGGAAAGGCTCAGATAATAAAACAGAGAGGATCCCAGCAAGAAATATAGCGTGCTGACACTTTTATGACCTGAGATGCTTACAAAATACAGAAATGGCGTTTTGTTTGCTTTCCATGCGCAGCTTGATATCACATGCTTAGCTCTCTTTGCTGCCACTTGGAGTCAGGAAGGACAATATATTTTCTTTTCCAGATAAACCTAGTGATTCTAGTCAGGTGCAGAAAGCAAATAAATTACATAAGAAGACTTTCTGTATCTATTAATCAAGAGCCTTGTCATTTTCCAGGCCTTGATCCACATGAAAGAAAGTGAGGAGGGGGAGGGAGACCTAGGAATAAAGGAGGATGTGGAAGGGAGCAGAAGGAATATTCTTGCTGGAGCTGCTTGACAGCACAAAGGATCACAGCTTAGACAAACACACTGAAAAACTACTCTCTAGCCTCCCGTTTTGGAGCTTTTCTCTGCAAATTGAGGGAGATGCAGTTCAAAAGGAGGAGTGCATGAACAAGAAATATCCCATCATGATTTTGGGGCATTCGCTAATTATCACATCTCCTTCTTCTTTTGAATGTTGAGGGGGGAATACCCTGCTGCTGAAAAAAAGAGCCATATTCAACACCTTGTCTTCAAAGTATATCCCAACAGCTGTATTACATACTTGGAAGTTCCTTTCCAGCACACAGCTAGGTATCTCTAGACCTAGGTTTTTGAGGAGTATAGCAAAATAGTCAGGAAGCAACAGCTGGCTGCTTACATAGATACAGACAATTTTCAGTGTGGACTGCGGTAATTCTGATAGCAGAGAGATAGTCTGGGCTCAGTAGATTGCACAAGAAACTTGTTCTATTTCACTCACTGCAACTGACTCTACATGTAGCATTAAAAATTCCTCATATAAAGGCCATCTCATTTACTTTCTTCTTTAGATTGCTGCAAATGTAAATCAGTGAATAATTATGACATTTGGGAGAACTTCCAAGAAAACAGACTAGGAAATAATGAAATTACTGTACAAAAGGACAGAATTATGCTGCAGCTCAAGCATGAATCAGAATATTATATCACATGGAAAACTGTCAAAAAAGTTCTCAAAACTGGTACCTAGTCCATGGCCAAGGAGTAAATTTGGTTCTGTCTGAATCAACCACATGAGAAAATCTATCTTCATGCTGGTAGATAGGCATGTAGCAACACAATGGGCAAAGCAGTTTTCTAGATGAGTCTTCTTACAAACATTAACCTTGTCTCAGGGAAGCTGGTTGCCCTAAGTTTCCTTTATCATCTGTGACAAGAAATTATCTTTTCCTAGAGATACCTGGAGGGCTGGAACTTAAGACACTTCTGCATTGCTTCCCGGAACTGCCTATACAACTTCTAATGTCTACACAGAAATAGGCAATGAAACAGTTAATGCCTATAGCTAGAGTATTACTGTGACTGGAGCAATAGTTCTAGTTCTGGTGACCACACCCATGAGAAGATGGCAGAAATTGTAAAGGGTTCAGAAAATTACTACTATGAGGTCAGAAAAAGATACTCTCTAGTGAGAAAGGAAGAGAAGACAGACAAATGTGCTCAACAGACACTTAGAAGGGATTTGAAACTTACTTACAGATACCTATGTGGGGCACAGTTATAAATTTGGATTAGAAATCATTACTAATTAAACACTGGAGTAATCTACTGAGAGGCACAAGTGATTTTCCATTACAAAAATGCTTTACATCAAAGCTGAAAAGATTTGCAAAGGATATGCTGTAACTCAACCACAGGCTAATAAAGTCACAGAAAAAAATTCTAAACCCTTTTGGTTTATTACTTTGGTATTAAATCCTCTAGTGGCCTACAGTTTCTGCAACTATTCCAATAACCTCTCAACTTGTCAGTCAATATTAACAATATATTCAAGATGATCCAAAGATGATTCTGTGAGTTTTACTCCTATTTAACATACAAAAACACTGGCTAACAAACAATTCTCCATTGAAAGCAAGCCCAGAAGGCAGCCATCAAGGCTTTCAAAATTAATGGCAGCCCAGTAAAATTTCTTAACCTTACCCTCTCAGACGGGGTATTCACCTCTAGTCTTACATTGTGACTTCCTACATATATACATTCTATGGGTCCCAATAGTTGTATTGGAATATCAATCACAAAACTTTGTCCTTATCTGGATTTCTCATAAAGATACAGGGTTTTTTACATATATTTATGAAATAGTGTACTTACTTTCAGTATATCTTCTGTTCTGGACAAATCCAGTTACGTAGTTAATAACCATTTGTTTTAACATTTTCTTCTGCCTTAGGAAGGCCTTCCTGAAGTATTCACTGTAATATAATGTCAGAGTATTTGCAACATTAAGGTATATCCCTCCAAGTTCCTTTTTGGTTGGAGTTTATGCAGTTTTATCAAGAAGAGAACACAGGAGTAGTTATGATGTGGGTGTTAATATTCTTCACAGACAAAAGGCAGCTACTACAGGACAGTTAGCAGCCAGGTGTCCCCTAGACCTATTTACTTCCCAAACTAGAGTGGGAAGTAAAAATTCTGTAAAAAATTCTATGATTCTAAGTGTCATTCAAGTAATATAATACTTGTCATACAAGTAATGAATGGCTTAGGTTACTCAGTAAGGTAGTCAATCTACATATAGAATTTTTTTCTAGTAATCACAGCTCCTCACTCAATTTTCCTTCAATTTTCTGAGTAGCTCCCTATTACTCTAAATGTTTTGAATTTAACTAATAGGTGCTAAAATGGGAAGATGCAGGATTTGCAGCATAAAACATCACTTTGTAAAAAAAATGTCTAAAGAATTATGTGACAAGGTAGCGTCACAACATTAATTATGTCACTACCATGAACATTGGATCACCTCACAAACTGGTGATCTTTTCTGGTTTAGACTGTGCTATGCCATCACTCTTGATTATTAGTGGTTTGCCACAGAAGATAGCATCAAGGGGGATTACACACAATCAGCTTCTGCTCTCTTATCATCTTCTGGTTGACCACAATGGGTCCATCACACATCTGTAGGGCATGAGTAACAGGGTGGGAGATGCCATTCAGGTGTGCATTTATAATGGGTGGAAATTCTGCCATAAAATGAGGCCCAGATAGATAGTCTGTGAGAATCTGTGGATAACTGTCAGGCATTAGTACTGTGCTGTGCCCTGTTGAGCCCACAGGGCCTCTCAATCACTGAAACTGATGCAACCATCTGACAGAAGCAGTTGTATCACAGAATCTATACTTCAAGTCTTCACATTGCAGAGAAGTCCACCACAGTGTGCATATTCATTCGGCATATACTGTGTGCTCCCAGTATATGTGGCCAACCTGATTTCCTGTCATCCTTTTCACTTGTAGTTTTTACTAGAACATAAACACAAACAAGTTATCCAAATTATTTATCTCTATGGCAGTACTGATATTCACCCTGTCCATATACCTGAAAGCTTGATTTAAAGTCTTTATGCACTGGAAAACCCACCACGTCTCTTGGCAAGCTGCTTCAGTAGTTAACTAACTTTGTGGCCATATACATTCTTCATGTAAAGTCACTGTCTGACCAGATTTAGTCTTCACACACTGGGCTTCTTATGCCAGAACTGTAACCTACCATATGACAGGCACCTGAAAGTATGCACTCTATTGATTTTTAAAGTCTAAATGCTATTGTAGCTCAAATACTAAACCCATCTCTTGGAAGATTTAGCACCTCCAGTAAATAAATGAAGGATGATACCTTATTAGAAAAGGCCAAGGCTAGCTAGAGTTTTAATACAAGATTCATTTTTCTAGAGGAAAGCTTCATAATTTTGAAATGTGAGAGAGCTAGTGCACCCCTGGCAGTCAAGTGTCTATTCCAAAGAGGACTAGAAGTTAATATTGTTGTTGATTCTGAAATTATCTTGAGAAAAATAAGTGGACTCAGCAATAAGGAATCTTGAACTGTTTTTCTTCTTCATTTTCATATTGGTTTTTTGGTAGCTGATGTATGCAACATCTTTTTCGGTGTGATTGCAGGTGAGTGTAACCAGATTGTTGCAGCAGTAAACAAACTCGCTGGTTCACATTAGCCATAGACCAATGAAGTACTAAAAAGCACCAGATTTCCACATGTAGAATGTGAACTACACACCCAACAGAGAGAACACATACACTTCCACCCTCCACATATAATGTACATTCCCAGACCAACATTTTTCTTTTCTCAGGAAACCAGTTAGGAAACCAGGAAACCAGGTCCTCTGCTGGCCAACTACTTGGGCTGGGGACGACTTATTTTGAAACCTCATTCTGATCATGGAGCACAATCCAGCCACATTACAAAAATTCTTAATTAGTGTTTATTTCTAGATTATGAAAACAAGTTCTCTCTGATGTTTCAGATACCTTTTACAAAGACACTCTAACCTTTCAGAATGACATTGTGTCTTGATAGAAAGATTTAAACTGATCTACTGTCCACCACGTAACTATAGAAAGTTAGGTTTGGAAAGGAAACTCAAGGATTCCCATCACATTTTACATGAAATTTGGTGACGTTTTTCCTTATAGAAAGAAAACATCATCCCAGTTAGTTTATTCAAGTGAACATTAAGTGAAGTTTGATGCAATCCTTATACATGCATGAGGAAAAGATTTCCAGCAAAAGTCAGGCAAAAGTCAAAGGAAATCCAGAATTTCAGAATATAGATTAGACATACATTCCCGTCTATGAAAATAGCCATTGACACTACTGTTTCAAACTCTTCATATATTCATAGAATCATTGAATCATAGAATGGCTTAGGTTGGAAGGGACATCAGAGATCATCTAGTTCGAGTCCTTCTGCCATGGGTAGGGACAGTGGAGACTTCCAAATAGAAAATACAAAAAGCATTCTTAAAAACTAATTTAGAGATAAAGCAGAAGGTACTGTTCTGTTGATGAAATACCAAATGTAATTCCTTGGTATATTGTATGATTAAAAGTAGCTTAGTGGTTGCTCTGGGCTTTAATATATTTTGGGAACACCATCAATGACTTCTTTTTATGGGGGTTTGGTCTTTGTTTTCTCTCTTTCATTTTGAACAGACTAATTTTCAGCTTTTACCCTCATGCCATGCCACTTATTTATCTCCAAAAGCATTCTTTTTTTTTCCCCCTTCCTTCTGCCTACAAGGCTCCATCAATGGAAAATTTTGCTCTTTTTTTTTTCTATTTTCTAAAAATACTGATCCAGGCAGTGAGAAAAATATGGCCCTATTTAGACCATTGAGATGATGACATTTTTCTCTCACATAGCTTTCTCACTAAGTGATGTTTCAACATCCTCCATCAACAGAAGAGGGAAAACAAACTTTGAGAGAACCTGCCTCTCATCAGCTGGCAGATCCCACTGAAAACTGGGCTGGGAAGCTTGCTGTGGCTTCCTTGAACTACAAAAAGGAAGGGTGGATGTGGGACTGTTCAGTGACTGAGGGTGTGTGTTTTACGTTCAGAAAACAGGCAACATGATTGTGCATTTGGGTATGGAGGTAGTGTCTTTATTAATGTCTGAATAGGTTAGACATTAAAAGAATTGAAGGCCATTATTTGGGAGTTAAAACCTTCAGTATCAGTGCAATCGAAGTGTGGGCACTATAAATGACAAGAATCCTTTCTTTGCAGCAAGAACTATGATTTTTAGATTAATGTGGACTCGAGCTTTAGTGACAAGTGCATATCTTACTGTGTTCTAATAGTAAGATATGATCACTCATATTTGACGCTATTTTTGATGTGTTTGGCTTCACATCCTAGCTGGAAGGTAGCAGTGGACGGTGTTCCATGGAGCTCCCACAAAATTGAAAATATTCTTCCTTCCTTCTACTTCCTTCCTAACCATTTCTCCATCTAAAGATTCAAATAGTAAGCATGAGAGAGAAGCAGCTTTTCTGGCTGCATAAGAAATATGACATCCAAGTTTTACTCTGCTTCTGTCAAAATCTAGAGCTTATCTAAACAGTGTGCAATTACTCCAACTAACACCTCTGGGAAGCCAGAGCTAAGGTTGCATATGTTGCCTGTAATTTAGGAAATTGATAAGAATATAGATACTGTTGCTTAACTGAAATTAATCAGAATTGTAAGAAAAGGGAGGTAAGAATACAGATAAAAATATGCTGGAAAGAACAGAAATGCAGAACTAGCAGGGAATGCAGAATTCTCTGGAGTATGCCTTTGAATATTGTGTATTTATGCAGGAGATCACAGCACCTGTTAAATTCAATACATATTAAATCTTGTCATATCTTATATATCTAGGAAAATGTAGCATACCGTCATACTTGACTGGCAGCTTACAACTCCCAGATTTCAGTTTATGTTACAGAAAATATGTAGTCAACTCCCATTGAAAAGCTGATTTAAAGGGCACCACTGGGGATTGTAAGGAGATTAAATTGTTTTAATATTTTCAGTACATGGAAGGGGAAATTTAAATGGTAATCTTTGTTCCTTATATGAAAAAAAAAAAAGCTCATTATCTTGCCATAGATGCAAGAGTTGGAAGATCGTTTCTGGTTGTGTCTGTGTATCCGAGGTGGATGCTTAAGATATCCTTAAATCGTATATCATAGAATTATAGAATCATTAGGGATTGGAAGGAACCTCAAAAGATCATCTAGTCCAATCTCTCTGCCACAGCAGGATCACCTAGACCAAGTCTCACAGGCACAGGAGCATATCCAGGCGGGTCTTGAACATCTCCAGAGAGGGAGGCTCCACAACCCCCCTGGGCAGCCTGTTCCAATGCTCCGTTACCCTCACTAGGAAGAAGTCCCTTCTGATATTTATATGGAAACTCCTAAGTTCCAGCTTGCACCCATTGCCCCTTGTCCTACCACCAGATGACCTTTAAAGAACCTGGTTCTGTACTCCTGACACCCAGCCCTCACATATTTATAGACATTAATGAAGTCACCCCTCAGCCTCCTCTTCTCCAAGCTCAAGAGACCCAGCTCCCTCAGCCTTTCCTCATAAGGGAGGTGTTCTACTTCCTTCATCATCTTCATTGCTCTATGCTGGACAACCTCCAACAGCTCTGTGTCCTTCCTGAACCGAGGGGCCCAAAACTGGACACAATACTCCAGATGCAGTCTCACTAGTGCAGAGTACAGGAAGAGAAGAACCTCTCTCGATCTGCTAACCACCCCCCTTCTGATCCCCCCCAGGATGCTATTGACCCTCTTGGCCACAAGAACACATTGCTGGCTCACAATCATCCTGCTGTCCACTAGGACCTCCAGGTCCCTTTCTCCTACACTGCTGTCCAACAGGTCAGTCCCCAA